>OX637348.1:16809390-17371098 GCA_951799405.1 Agapetus fuscipes
TAATGTGAAAGGAGAAATGATTAGAATGTTCAACATCTGTATGGAACAATGTTACTTCGAATTTGACAACAAATATTATTCGCAAACAACTGGTTTACCAATGGGTTCTCCTTTGAGCCCCATCATTGCCGAAATTTTTCTTAATCACCTAGAAGAACAGATGTTTAGTTCTGATCATTTCTACCTTAAAAACAATATTGTAAAATGGTTTAGATACGTTGATGACGTTTTTTGTATTTTTAAAGGTACCACAAGACAAATCAACTCACTTTTAGACGAATTGAATAAACTACACCCCAATATTAAATTTACCTTAGAATATAACCCCGATAATACTCTTAACTTTCTCGATTTTTCTCTAAAATTAAATAATAACAACATTCAATATTCCATCTATAGGAAACCCACCCACACAGACACCACCATCCACGCTTCTTCTATGCACCCAATCTCTCACAAAATGTCAGGCTTCCTTGCCATGATTAATAGACTCCATACAACACCACTGACGAATGATGATTACAGGACCGAACTCAACACTATAAAACAAATCGCCCATAATAACGGATACAATACTAACATGATTGACAAACTTTCACACAAAAAAACTAAGACTCTTCTGTACAGACAGTACATCTACCACTCTTACAACACCAACGACAACCAGAACAGGCCATGGAAAGAAGTCATTTTCGCAGGTGACATTTCCACCAAAATCTCGAAACTTTTTCCTGATACAATAAGAACCGCCTTCTATACCACTAATAAACTGGGAAATATACTAACCTAAAAATACGACTAGACGAACATAGACGATGCCTTTCTAATAATAATTTCTCCGAATTTGCTAACCATATCATAGAGACTGGACATTCTTTTCCCAACCACACCACTAAATCTGCACCCTAGTTCCTACGGACCAACCCTCTCTGCACTTGAAATAATCGAAATTAACAAATTAAAAAATTCACCTAATACACTTATAAATAATATGTTAGTACCCAATCCATCCCCCCTGTTGACCATATTCCCAAGGAAGCTAAACGATCCAGATGACACAAGCCACATGGCCATCCTGCACCCCCCCCCCTCCCTCCCTCATACCCTCACACAATGACACCCTCTAAGATTGATTCCGTTTCTACACCATTTAGTATTAATTTATCCACCTGATGATGCGAACGGATGTTTGCGAAACCGGTTGTGGTATATAAAAATATACTCACGTAATCGAAAACAAAACTGTTTTTCTTTTATCATTAATGATGAACGATTACAAAGTTAATGCCTCTACAATCAATAAAAAAAAAAAAAAATTATATCTTGCTTAGTTTTTAAACTAAAGCTCATTAAAATTAGCGTATTCTCGATTTCCGGAAAAAATGTCATTTTGTTTATTTAGGCAGATGTGACCTCGATGCATCTTCGGAGTGTAGGTATCGACGGGCCCAGTGGCGAACCTTGACGTCATTTGACGTCAAGGTTCGCCAAGTCGAACGCGCTGCGTTTTGGCGCGACTCAAATTCTCCGCATTTTATTTTTGAAAATTATCCATGATGTTTTTATTTTTACTACACAAAAAATATATGGTTGTGATCCTTGAAATGTATTCTACAAAACCATATTATTTTCAACCGTTTTCCCTTCCACTGCAACTACCCTGCTCCATCTTGTATTTCGACAATCAATTATTACACATGCCATATTGATATTTTGTACATTTGAACTTTACTTTTTTACTTAGCTTTTGTTTTTTTATACAGTTAAATGTAATTATTTATTTGTGTTCCTTGACTAAAAAGTTGGCATGAGGCTGACCACCCATTCTGAAAACAAATGTTTACTTGGCCAACGTCATCCCTGCTTCCAGGAAAGTCGCCGAGATTAAAGGACTTATGTTCATTTGATAATGGTTTTTATTCCTTGACTTATAGGTTGGTATGAAGCTGACCACCCATACTGTAAACAATGGTTCACTTTGCCAATGTCACCCCTGTTTCAGGGAAGGTCAGCAAGAGTTGCAGGGGTTATGTTCATTTGAGATTGGGTTTAAAATATTGTAGGCTCACATACGATATGTTTAAGCGTGAACGTAAATGTGTCTGCTTGTGGGAATACGTTTAATATAAATCTTAAATATCTTTGCAACTAAGATTATAGATGTTGTTAATCTTCACGCGGTATGTGTAAGCGCGAACTTATACGTGTCTGTTTATGGGAATGCATGTAATATGAATCTTAATTGTAGCATACCTTTGCAACTTACATTGATAAAACATAATAATTGATATAATTTAGAATATAAGTACACGTTCTGTTTGCCTGTTAACAATGAAGTCTCAATCGAAGCATCTTTGTTCTTTTTCTAACTAAGGGAGATATGGTTGTAGTGGATTGAAACGGTAATATCATGTATTTGCGTAAAACAGTTTGGTATATTTTACGTTACAAGACGATGGTTTATAATGTATAGTGTGGTTTTAGACTGACATGAAATTATTTACTCGTTAACGGGCCGATATTCAAATGTAGGAAATAAAAATAATGGATCTTGTTATGGGTGGCGAAAATTATGGAAGACGGCTAGAGATGTGTGCGAAGGGAAGGAATGTGAGGGAAGAATGCGGAAGGGAAGAATGTTGAAGGGAAAATGTGAAGGGAAAATATGGAAGGTAAATATATGCGAGAGAAATGTGGAAGGAAAAGTGTGGAAAGTAAAAGTATGCAAGATAAAATGTGGAAGGAAAAATGTGGAAGGTAAAAGTATGCAATGGAAAATGTGCAAGGGAAAATGGAGAAGGGAAGATTTCCAAAGTGAAAAAAAAGGAAAAAATAGAAAATGTGCAAGGGAAAAAATTGACAGGGAAAAATATAGCAAGGATAAATGTGAAACGAAAGAATGTGGTAGGGAAATGTGGAGGAGAAAAATGCGGAAGAGAAAATAGTGGAAGGGAAAATGCGGAAGGGAAAATATGAAACGAAGAACTATTTCTTTCAAGCAAGACAAAAGAGGTTGGTGGATTGGATGACTCTTCACAATATTATTTTTAAAAAAATCTTCCATTTAAGTCCATTGCTTAGGGAAAGCTTTTTGGTTCCCTCTGCCCATCCCTAGCCGTGAGTCACTACTGACGCAGGTTCTCATCAAGCACTTTTTTATGGCAGTAAAGTATGCCACTGGGAATACCTACTCGCCGATATTATGATTCCTGCGAGCATACCTACAGCATCTATTCGCGGCATGTACGAGTAGTATGAAAACACTATTTTGGAATATTATTTTACGGCTAGCGCTTGAGCCTCGATCCCAAGGGCTTAGCAGTCAAGTAACCGGTCCGTAGTCTAGTGGTTCACGCTGCGGACTCGTAATCGGAAGGTTGTGAGCTCGAATTCCGGTGGAGCACAAACATGCTTGATAGCTTTCAAAATTAATATTCATTTACCAAAGATCCATCCAGCCATACAGCACCTGGGTGTTGCTTGAGAATTGGCGCTTTCTATAGCGACGACTAAGCTCACAGAAGGCTCTTGAGGTGTGATTCAACAGCGGTTACTAAATAAATCATCCTAATATTATATTTTTTAGTGTTGATCTGTTAAATATAATATTTACATCCTAATATTTATTGGTAGATTTCGCCAAATGATACTTAGACATAAATTGACTATGATTGACAGCAAAATGAGTAAGAAATGTGCGATGAAAATGAAACACTTGAATAGTTTCACAGGAAAACACTAATGGGGCTATTCTTAGATACTTTAGTGGTCGGTTGAGCCTACGCTTTGACAACCAAATTGTGCCTGGGCTGAAAGTTTCATCAGCGCGGTCATTCTTACCTACCGAATTTTGTAATATTTGTATGAAAACAAATCAGCTGTTCACTTGCGGCCATCTTGAATTGACAGGTCTTCATACAAACGCATCATTAGTTTGTCAAAGCGTGGGCTCAACGGACGACTAAAATGTCTAAGAATAGCACCGTAAGAGATTGAGTGAGGAATGAATGGGTAAAGGAGAGATGCAAGTTGAAAGAATAAGTTAAGGGATAAAAGAATGTGATGAGATGGTTTGGACACGTAGAAAGAATGAATAGATGAATTTCTGTCAAAGTGAATAGACACAGAGAAAATGCGAAAGGAAAGATCGACAAAAAATATAACTAGATCAGATTGTTGAAATTGTGAAGCAATGGGATATGCAGAGTGAATTTAAAAGAAGGAAATTAATGAAAAAGGTTATGGATATGAATGAATTGAAAGAGGGATGTCAAAATAGGAAGAAATGGAGAAACTTTGCAGAGGCTCTGGTAACCCCTGGTAGAATGCGGAAGAGTTACTGTTCCAGTCGTTTTTTACTACTTGCACTAAAGTGATTCACTAAGCTCGTGTGATGTGTGGCCTAATGATATTAACATTGAAATCATGCGTGAAAATAAACAGAAGCTTGTAGGTTACGACCTCAGCCACTGCGGGCTTGACTTGGCCGAGCTTATGTCATGGAAATATAATCATATCATTTCAGCATATTAATGGCGGAAGGTCATTCTAATTTTGACTTATAGGTTGGTGTGAGGCTGATCCCCCATGCTGTACAAACTTGGTTCACTTTTTCCAATGTGAGGGAAAGGCGGCAGGAATTGCAGTCATGTTAATAAGAGGTTCGGTTTATTTTGTGTATACACATAAGGTAAGCGTGAACTTACCGATTATTTTTTTATGGTTTAAGTTTTGTCCATTAAATATGTTGCTTGACTTATAGGTTGGTATGAAGCTGACCACCCACGCTGTAAAAAATGGTTCGTTTTTCCAATGTCACCTCTGTTTCAGGGAAAGTCGGCAAAAGTTGCAAGGCTTATGTTTATTTGACGTTTGGATTTTAATTTGTAAGTGTACCTACATGCAGGATTCGTAAGCACAAACTTACATGTGTCCTTTCGTAGGCATGCATTTAATATGAATTACTAATACAATATATCTTTGCAACTTGGATTAAAGATCGCGGATCTTCGATGGAAGTGGCACCAAAAAAAGGATATTCATAGTTCATAGCATATCTGCCCACAATCAGACATGCTTCGCTAAGTATCACATATGTATAATGTAACTAACTCCTTGCCGCTTTTTCCCTGAAGGGCTCACATGTGGCGAGTGGAACCTATTTGTTTTACAGGTAAGGGGGCCGACCCTACGTCAACCATTTCAGATAATTTTAAGTATTAAAGCACAAGACTTCCGCAGCTTGGCCTCTCATTTGATGGCCATGTACATTAAGATGATGAAGTAGATTCTTGATGATTGGCTCGCTTATTCTGTCAGTGAGTCTCCCATGTCCTGGGAACCCAGGATGTGAGCCCGGGCTTGATTACCTGGTGATTTATGGTCCGTGCAATTTCCCCAGAGCGGAGGTCACGACTCTGCCAGGGAAAACAATGGCGGACATCAATTATCATCAGCGTTTGTATATCGACAGGTGAATGCCAAATTTAATTGTGCCAAATCGTTTCCTTTGTGCCTGTTTGTCTTATGTCCATCATGCCCAGAGGTAATGACAATAATAAAATTAGGATGATTTATTTGAAGAGCGCTGTTTTTGTGTGTATCACACCTCAAGAGCCCTCTGCGAGCTTGGTGAGCGCCAATTCTCAAGCAAGACCCAGTTGCTGTAAGGCTGGATGGACCTTTGTTGACCGGTCCAGCGAAGAGCATATTTGAAAATATAAACGGAATATTTTTTTGTGCTCTTATACATACATGTCTGCTTGTAATTATAAATGTCTGCTTGTGGGAATGCATTTAATATAAATCTTAAATGATATATATCTTTGCAGCTTAGATTAGATTAGATTAGCTCCGCCAGGATTCAAATCCACATCCTTCCATTTACGAGTCCGAAGTGTTACCACTGGACTACGGATCGGTCTAATGTAAGTTCTCTTATAACGGTTCGTCTTATCATTATCCTATGTATAAATTTTAACTGCGTAATTATAATTATTGTAAACAACTCTCACATTACCGTGTTTTACGTTTTTTTCTTAGCTCAGATTGTGTAAAATGTGATTCTTAAGACGATTTCATTGAAGCTCATATTATTTGAATCAAATGGTAGATATGCCAAACAAGCACTGGAAAGGCGAAATTACAGCCGACGCAGTTGTACAGTGGTTAATATTTATTTATTTAAGAAGAATAAACGGCTATATAGCCTTTTACAACATTGCGATAAATATAAATATGTAGGTACATAAGTAGGTACTGTATCTATAGGTATAAAACTAATATCTTAAAATATAACACAAATAAATGACACATAAATAATATACAAAGATGTAAATATACGATGGTTATAAAGCAATAGAACTAACAATTTAAAAATAATAACAATAAACTTTAAAAATAATAATGCAAAAACCATAAACCAGTGTAAGTAATTGTTGTATACAAAAATTGTTGTAATAAACAACAAATCTTCATTATTTGATCAGGGTTGTCACAAACATAATATACTAAATCAAGTGTAAAATTTGCTAAAATTAATAGAATAAACAAAAGATCATTTAAAATTTCAAGGATTTTTTTATAAAAAAAATTTTCATACAATGCAATACAACATACAATTTACAATGTGTTGTGCAAGAAAGAAAGAAGATGTGAAACTAAAGGTACAAAAAAAAAATGTGTTGAGATGGCTTGGGCCTGCGGAAAGAATGGATGATGAGAGACCGACAAAATGCGGATACCTACATACTATTTATTATTTTTTTAAATGTATAGAATCCCGTGGAGAAAATATCAACCTCCAGCTTGTTCGCCTCCCTGGGCAGTCGCTGAAAAGGCGAGTAATACTGGTAGTTCACGGCACAGTCTGCCACATCAAAAGTATCCACGTTACGCGTGTTCCTTATTGGGACACGGAAATTAATTTTTGATAGGAGTTGGGGCGCGTCGGTCAAGCCATTAATGAGTTTGTATAGAAAAACCATGTCAGCAGCACTTCTCCGAGCCGAGAGCGGTGCAAGTTTATACGATTCTCGGAGTTGGTTATAATTGATATCCGAGATGGGTATTCCGAGTTTGAAGTTGATAAAGCGAAGTAGTTTGTTTTGTACCTTTTCTATACTACGTATATGTACCTGGTAGTGAGGAGACCACAACACGGAGTTATACTCCAGCAATGGCCTCACCAAACTTGTAAAAATATAAATATAGGTGTGCACGTTATAAAATTTTTCACACAGTCGTAAGGAAAATCCTAATGTTCTGAGTGCCCTATCCACAGTTGCCTTTATGTGTGGTACAAATGTTAATCCCGCGTCCAACAATACTCCCAAATCTTTGATTTGCGCAACCGACATAAGCTGTGTACCATCAATCGAGTAAGGGTACACCGTGGGATTCTTAATTTTGTGGAAACGCATTACTTGACATTTTTCTATGTTTAAAGTTAAATCATTCTTCACACACCAGTCATAAAGCACGTCAATATTTCTTTGTAATATCTCGCAGTCACCAATACAGTTAACCACTCTGTAAATTTTCAAGTCATCAGCAAACATGACAAATCTCACCCCGTCAAACCCGCTCAGGAGATCATTGACAAATATATTAAACAAAATGGGTCCGAGATGTGAGCCCTGCGGCACACCGCTCTTCGCCAAAAAAGGAGATGAAACAACGCCCGACACACAAACCCTAAGTTCCCTTTCAGCAAGATAGCTCGAAAACCACGCAAGGAGTGCACCATCAATACCAAGAGAAAGAAGCTTTGCCAATAATATTGTATGGGAGACGCGGTCAAACGCCTTGGAGTAGTCTGTATATACACAGTCCGTCTGACTCCTGGTAACAAAAGCATCCATGATATCACAATGAAATTCCAAAAGGTTTGTCAAGGTCGATCGGTTTTGCATAAAACCATGCTGTTGGTCCGATATAACGAGTGCTAAGTCACTCTTAATCTTACTGAGAAGAATACATTCGAACAACTTCGGTATGCAGGATTGTATACATATTGGGCGATAGCTAGTGACATCAGATTTATCTCCCTTTTTGAAAATTGGAATAATGTTGCTAGATTTCCAAGCTGTTGGAAAAATTCCCGATTCAATAGATTTATTAAATATTTTTTGTAAAATCCAACACATAACATTTGAACAATTCTTAATAAAAACAGGCGGCAGTTGATCAGGACCTGCAGATTTATTAGTATCCAGCGAATCAATACCATGCTGCACGTCCGACACGGAAAATATCACACGCGCGATACGAACTCGATCAGTCAGCGGGAGCGCCGGAGTGTTGACACCCATGAGAACGTCCTCGTAGATTGACAGGAAATATTTTCTAAATAAGTCCACTACATCACTCACGCTATTGGCAGACCTGTCATTGAAATACATTATTTTCGGGTAATCGCTATGATCGTCTTTTAAAGATTTGGCAAGTTTATACAAATTCACGGAGGTTCCTGGTAACTGTCTCTCTATGTTTCTATAAAATTCACGTTTTAGCGCTGCTGAAAGCACCTGGCACTCCTTTCTTACCCTACTGAATGCTTCGTAGTCACTGGGGTCCCCAGTTGCCTTATACTGGGCATGCAATCTTTTTTTCAAACTAATCTTATCAACAAGTTCGCGTGTGAACCATTTGGGGTAGTTCCCCCATGGTGGCCGTTTGATAGGCACAAAATCGTGAACGGAACTATTTATAACGTTGTAAAATTGTGACACAATTTCATTTACGTCGGTATTTGTATCAAGGAAAGACCAATCAACCTCATTAAGATGGTTATTTATGACGTCGTAGTCACAAGTTTTGAAGTTTTTTGTAATTCTTTCCGGCAAGGACTCCCTTTCATAATTCACAATAAAATCTATCTCTAATGGGGGGTGATGGGCATCAGCCGGCAGGATGATCTCCGCGGCTGTGGAAACATTAAGACCATCAATATCTGTAAATATTAAGTCCAGTAATCGGTTTAAACTGTTACGTACCAGATTACACTGAACCAAACCAAGGAACGAGGACATGTTTTTAATTTCGGCGGTACACTCATCATCTATCACCGCATTGGCCTCACACTCACACCATTCGGCGCCCGGCAAATTGTAGTCCCCAGCAACCAAGATTTTAGCGTCTGGATATTTAAAACGGATTCTTTCCATATCTTTACAATGATTGGAGTAGGATTCAGAGTCTGAACCTGGCGGAATATATACGCAAGCCACAATTAAAATTCCAATCGGGAGAATGATTTTAACAAATATTTGCTCCAATGAAGTGTTCAGACATTTTATTATACAGGACCTGAACCTTTT
Source organism: Agapetus fuscipes (assembly GCA_951799405.1). Lineage (NCBI taxonomy): Eukaryota > Metazoa > Arthropoda > Insecta > Trichoptera > Glossosomatidae > Agapetus > Agapetus fuscipes. The sequence continues at coordinate 16,818,711 of OX637348.1, forward strand.
GGCAACGCAGATCATAACACCTCCTCCCCTGGACTTGCCACTATCTTTACGATCACGATCTCTCCTATACACACAGTAACGGTCAAAACCAAGCTCTCCGTCACGCACACCTTCATTCAACCAGGTTTCTGTAAAAAACAATATATCATATGAAGTTAAAGATGCACTAATAGATAATTCAGATAGTTTTGTGTTTACTCCACGGACGTTCTGATAGTAGGCAGTTGCGCCGATTCTCCTGGTAAGTTTTTTCGGAGCTTTACAATCTTTGGAATTGAATCGAAAAATTTCACCGTCAGCTCCTCCTCACCAGCCATTCGCCTCTCCTCGACTTCCTTCCATAGACCCCGTAGATGTTCCCTCTGTGAGAGAGTCAGATCAGCTTTAGCTCGCACACCATCGCCAAGAAGCCTATTATTACGCAGCACATATCTGGCCTCCGAAGAATCAGCAAAGGAAACTTTAACAGGCCTTACTTTGTCAGCCGCCACTCTTCCAACTCTGGATACCTTGATACAATCCGTTTTGACTTCATCGAACTTACTGACGATATTCATGACAGTGTTGCGGTCATCATTCAGTCGCTGCACCTGGGTAGAGGCCGCGCTTTCTGGAATATTCATCAACATTACATTCTTAGATTTTTCACGTCGTTCCTCGAGTTCGCTAATCGCATCGAAGATAGAATTATGCTTTGAGTCCTCCGACTCGCCCATTGAAATGGGCTTACTCTTGAATGTCTGCAATTCCCCTTCCATTTTGCCGGTTAAAACTCCAATCAGGGACATCGTTCTTGCCAGTCCCGCCGTCGTGGGTAGCAATTTAGAAGTCAACTCCTTAACTGCCTTCACTGCAGAATTATTGCCATTTATTAGCGCCAGTTGCATGGTATTCAAAAGGTTTGATGCCTCCGTTATTAGTTGAACAACGTTTGATTCCATTGTTAAAAATCGTTGGACAAGAGGAAAAAAAAAAAAAAAGAAGTTACTTGTAATTATAATATATATATTTTTTTCTCACGGGTTATTTAAGTTTTATATTATTTAAGTATAATATTATTGTTTTATGTCACAGGTACAATTTATTTGATTATTGTGTTTATTTTTATTTATCCCAATTGCAGTGACAGCCCTGCTACAAAGTCTTCAGCAATAATATAAGCAATTATGTTTATTGGCTGCAATTTATTGGACAGATTTACAAAAATAGTCCTTATTGATATTACAAGCGTTGAAACATTTATTTTTAATTTGAAAAAAAAAACACACAAGCAGCAGTCAGAGAGAACCGCGAACAATTTGTGATAAAAAATTGAGTTAGCTTTACACTGTAAACACCAATACACTTCACGCAATTCAGTTATTACAGATATTTATAATTATTTATTAGCAAGCAAAAATTTGGAGTGCACTACTTATGATATCATTCAGGTATGTTCAATGTATCATCAATATCTGTGGACTAGAGACTTTTTTAACAAAAATATACACTACATCTGTTTTAGTTTACTTAGGCCCGGTAGTTTCATCGTTAGCATATGCGCCTAATAGCATAAAAATGACTTACTATAGCTTAAAATCTTCAAAACGGTATTTTGAAATATGCTTTAGCAAGAAAATAGTCTAATAGCAACGTTTTTCTTGCCAGCCGATCTTGGAGAGCACACGTTTTATGCTATAGCTAATTCCAATATGACGTCTTTTCTCATCTGTTATTTACGGCGGCTTTGTTGTTTTGAGTCGAATTTTAGAAATTATTACCATAGAAAACACACAATATTTACTTCAATTTCGTCTTGGAAAACAACGGTTCAGATGACGAAAGAATTACTGATTATGTTTGCGTATGAAAATCAAAAGTATTTCGTCTCCGTGTATTTGGTAGAAACGCGGAGGAATTAACGCGGCACAAAGTTAGAAATTATCTGCAAGCAAGTCAAAACGGATTTTATGAACCTATCTACAACACAGCTTGTAAAATCCGTTTTTAAATGGCTCGCTAAATGTCTAATGCACTTCTAAATTAAAATCATATTATATTATCACAGAGCGCCATCATTTTGACATGTCGCAGGCGGAACGTCAATTTGGCATTTGACAGTTGTAGAAAGCGACCATAAACAAAAATTTCTTGAATTCGTAGCTGTTAACTATATTATTTATGTGGCCAAATGAAGAATTTGAGGTTTTTTTTTTACATTTTTCAAGTTTTGTCACGATGGTATCAATACAATTACTTCGGGTATCTTCGGTATATATACTAAAGATAGCCTATAGGCAAAATGGGAATCAAAATACTGTTTTGGTGTTACTAATGGTGTTACTATAGCATATCTCGAGCGTAAAATATGCTATATAAACTACTTTAGCTTAAAATGTGAAAATACTGGCCCTTAACCGCGAATTGCCCATAGTTAGAAAGGGAATAATGATCTCCACTATATATTTTCGTTGTATACAAAAAAACGTCGGTGAAACTACGAAATCTTTCCAGAAAGTTGGCTGAATTGAAATTCATGCCTTCGCGATTGCTGTGCGCACAATAAATGTTTTGATGTGCTTAAACTTTTAATCAGTAATATTTAAAATCATTATGGCATGTTTTATTATTGGGTGTCGAAAAACAAAACGGAGAAAGCAAGAAAACATAGGATTTCAAATGATTATTAAGTAGTTGACAGGTGGGCCATATAGTGTGTAATGTCGTATGCTAGTTTATTCTCCATCAAAATTATAACTCAATATATATATATAAGGATAATTTATTTATAAGGTACACATAATTGAAGAGCGCCGTTTTTGTGTGTGTCACACCTCAAGGGCCCTCTCAAATCACGGATGAGATTTTTTGTAAAGATGCGTCTTTAGTGCTCCTTTAAAGACACCAACAGTTTCTGCCTTCCTCACATTAGGTGGTAGTCTGTTCCACTCCATTGGGGCCGCAAACCGGAAAGCACGGTCCCCAAAATTAGTGCGTGTCTGACGTGACGGCTGGACTAATTCAACCACCCCACACCCTGCAGATCTGAGAGTTTGGCGTCTCAAATCTATCTCAATAGGTGAGAACATGTCAGACAGGTATGAAGGAGCCGTACCATTGACAGCTTTGTAAACCATCAGACAAACACGGTATACCACCCTCTCCGGAAAACGAAGCCAATGCAGTTCTTTCAACAATGGAGTAATATGATTAAATTTGGACATCCCAAATATGAGTCTTGCTGCAGAGTTCAGCACAGATTGTAGTCGGCTGAACTGTTTTTTCGGCTGACCTATATACAGCGTTGAGCAATAGTCAACCCGAGACATCACAAAAGCGTTAACCAGGGTCCTGACCGCCCCTGATGGTAAACATCTCCTGATTGCCTTTATCTGGCGAAGTTCAAAAAACGAGGAGGATACCGTGTTATTCAACTGCTCTCCCATTGTGAGGTTCCGATCCAGTGTGACTCCTAGAAGTCTCACTGAATCTGACGGCTGAATCAGCTGTCCCCCAATGGAGAGTGGTACGCGAGTTGTCAGGAGATGATCACGCCTGGACGCAGCCGCCCACATAATTTCCTCAATGGATTGAAACGACTGACTAAACAGATTAAGTATTAATAATAATATTATTAGGCTTATTTATTTTATGAGCGCTGTTTTTGTGTGTTTCACACCTCAAGAGCCCTCTGAAAGTTTGGTCGTCACTATAAAAATCTCCGATTCTCAATCAAGATCCAGTTGCAGTAAGGCTGGATGACCTTTGGTGACCGGTTTTTGGTAAAGGCACACTGCTTTTTCAACCCATCGAAGAGCATATTTGAAATCATAAATGACACATTTTTTGTGCTCCGCCGATAATCGAACCCACGATCTTCCATTTGCGAGTCAGAAATGTTACAACTAGACTACATACCGGTCTTTTACTTAAACTGCAAGCTGCATCTCGTGAGAGCTTCTGATTTTAATTACAGAATACTAATCCTGAATTACTGTTCTGTTGACGTGCAAGATGGCGGATAATTAGCCTAGCACAGAGAGTACAGGACTTTCTGACAAGAGGCGGACTAAGCTGATGGCTGGACCAACCGTTGGCGCCATCCGGGTTGCTAAAACTACCTACAATCTGCTGATAATCTTTTTCGCAAGGTTCACATTCAACTAAGCCTTGCTTGAATCTAGGACTCATTTGATTACGAATGTAACTCTGTGACAATGACCAATGTACATTTCATTTACTTCTCTGCCTTTTTATGTATTCATATTTCTCTATATTTATCTATCTGCATATCTAAGTTTCCATATGTCTATCTATCATTATTTCTCCCTATTTTTCTATCTGTCTACGTATTTTTCAATCTACATATATACCTTTCTATCCAACTACGTGCATCTCTGTGACTATCTTTCCATCTCTATCTCACCCCATTTCTCTAGCTTTGTATATTTCTATGTATATCTCTAAGTATCAATATTTATAATTCTATATTTTTCTACCCATATATTAAGGTTTCTATTAATCAATCCATAGAATTTTCTCTCAATTTATCTATCGATAAACCTACAAACTAACGGATCTCTCTGTCTACTTGTATATAAGTATTTCTCTCTATTTCTCTAACGATATGTCTGACCACGTATCTCTCTGTCTATCTATCTATATCTCATCATATTACTCTTTCTAAATACCTATCGATATTCTATGTAGGTACATATTATATCATCCTATTACTCTTGATATATACCTACGCATCTCTCTGTGTACCTATCTCTCTCTACAATCTTGCTATTTACCTACACATCTCTCTGTCTATCTATCTATATTTCTGTCTACTTCACATGCAGCTAGCTTGCTTATTAAATTATTATTGAAAACGAGTGGCTCCTTAACGATCTGTAATTTTGTATAATTTTAATTTGACTTATCCACTTTGTTCTGTACCACGGTCCCAGAGTATAAGACATTGCGTAAACTCCTCTGTAAAGCGTAAACTAAATTAATGTAGGAAAACTAAATCACTCACCCGTGATGCTGTTGTATTTTCCATACATTTTGTATTCACGCGATCTAGGGGAGTTAATATACACGTTTTGTACTTGGAGTAATATGCTCAGCTAAGCGTTTATCTGAGAATGCACATTGCCTGTTTAAAATATGACTGATATGATGACGATGATGATGAAGGGTATGAGGAAAGTGGAAAGACCCTGACTGGGGAGGGATGAGGGAAGGGGGGGAGGCAGTGCAACTTCTCCAGGAGACTAGTTGAAAGTCGACTGATGAAGACAGGAGGAACTGGAGTCGAATCATCACTTTAGTCTTGTTTGTCTTATCTACAACAGAGGTAATTTCATAAGAGCAATGTTTGTGTGTCTTGTGAATGCTGAGGATTTATTTTTTTGCTCGAGTGTTTGTTCGGATGTTCTAGTAAAGTCTCGCATGTTATAATTCTCAATGGTTCGAGAATGAATCTTATTCTTGGTATATAATAAGGACCAAAGCTGTTTGCAGCTTTAGAAGTCAACTGACCATTGTATTGTGCAGGTGCAAAGTGACTCTGTGTGTGAACCGAATCTGAAATAAATCGCGTAAAATAAAGTCAGTAACAGTTTTACTTAAATTGAACCAATAAAGAAAATATCTACAATGAATTTATTCCTATTTAATATCAATAAAAAATAGTTCAGGAAAAATTGCAGGGCTTATTTTCATTTGAGGTCTGGTTTAATTTTTGTAAGTACTCCTTGACTTATAGGTTGGTATGAGGCTGACCACCCATACTGTAAAAAATGGTTCACTTTGCCAATGTCACCCCTGTTTCAGGGAATGTCGGCAAGAGTTGCAGGGCTTATGTTCATTTGAGGTTTGGATTTTATTTGTAAGTACACAATCAGCATTTGTAAGCGCGAACTTACACGTGTCTGTTTAAAGGCACGCATTAGATATGAGTTTTGAATGTTAATATATCTTTGCATCTTATAAATTATGGAATTTACTTTTGTTCATGATTTTCCATAATCTTTTATGATTGCCAGACTTCTTTTAAATAAGAAAAAAAGGTTATAATCTCTATGGCATGCTATGGGGAACGAACCACGCTACACTTTAATGATCTGGCTCCGTGGCACAGTGATTGAGCGCCGCTTTCCGTGCTAAACCTCCCTTACAAGTAGGGTTCTATTTCTCCTCCCTCGCTGACCTACTGACTCACTTATTACATCGATTCTAATCTACAATTTTCATTTGTAAAAATGTACGTTCCTCGACTAATAGGCTGGTATGAGGCTGACCCCCCATCCTGTAAAAAATAGTTCACTTTGACAATTGAACCCCTGCTTCAGGGAAGGTCGGCAAGACATGCAAGGGTCATGTTACTTTTAGATTGGGTTTTTATGTTGTAAGTCCACATGCGGCATGTGTAATCGCGAACTGAATAAGTTGTATTTTAAATAAATATATTAACGTTTAAAACTCATATTAAATGCATAGTCACAAACAGGCGCGTGTAAGTTCGCGCTTACAAATACTGCATGTGTACTTACAAATTAAAATTCAAACCAAAAATAAACATAAGCCCTGCAACTTTTGTCGACCTTCCCTGAAAGAGGGGGGACATTGGTTAAGTGAACCATTTTTTACAGTATGGGTGGTCAGCCTCATACCAACCTATTTTTATACAGTATGGGATTCCTTAACTTATGGGTTGGTATGAGGCTGACCAGTGACCAACCATACTGTAAAAAATGGTTCACTTTGCCACCCCTGTCACCCCTGTTTCAGAGAAGGTCGGCAAGAGTTGCATGGTGTGTGTCCATTTGAGATTTGGGTTTTTATGTTGTAGGTTCACATGCAGCAAGTACAAGCGCGAACTTATACATGTTTTCTTGTGAAAATGCATTGAATGCAAATCCCCAGTGTTAGGTACATTGGAATAGATTAGATTGGAATACCTGTTTCTGGCCAGGCAAAATAGGTTGGTGAATTGCATTCTATAATAATAATAATCTATAATCTAAGTTGCAAGGATATATTCATTTAAAGCTCTCAGATGTAAGCCCACAAACCAACAAGTGTAGTTCGCGCTTACAAATGCTGAATGTGTACTTACAAATAAAATCCAAACCTCAAATGAACATAAGCCCCACAACTTTTGCCGACCTTCCCTGAAACAGGGGTAACATTGGCAAAGTGAACCATTTTTTACAGTATGGGTGGTCAGCCTCATACCAACCTATAAGTCAAGGAATTTGCTTTGCTTTTCGCAAATCTATTTTTGTTAAATGTATACAATGTGCATGGCAAGACCATGTTTAAATGCCAACATGAAGAATTGTGCTGCAGATTATCTTCTAGAGTTTTCTGATTAAACTTCCTTTACTGACCTGTCCGACACATTCTTAGGTTGACAAAATAATTACAACGACAAAGACTACTCCTTCACAAACTATTTTTATCTTATGTCGTCGACAATTTTTTCATAGATATATTACACTCAAGATTCATATTAAATGCATTCCCATAAGCAGACACGTATAAGTTCGCGCTTACACATGCCGCATATGGACATACTGCATAAAAACCCCAAATGAACATAAGCCCTGCAACTCCTGCCGACCTTTCCTGAAACAGGGGTGACATTTGGAGTGGAACAGACTGCCACCCGGAGTGAGGGTTTCGGAATCTGTTGGCATTTTTAAGAAAGCACTCAAACAGCCCCTTTTTTAAATATCTCATTCATGATTAGGAGGGCCCTTGAGGTGTGACATACACAAAAACGGCGCTCTTTTGTCATGTATTAAATTTTAATTTAATAAATTATCCTCATATATATATTAAGAAAGTGAACCATTTCTTACAGTATGGGTAATCAGCTTCATACCAAACAAATTCAATGATCAATGGAAGTATAATATTGCTTAAAAGATGATTTTACTTAAATTTTCTGAGGCATGACAGAAAAAAAAATCAGATATAGTTTAAGGTTTCTGTATTGCCATTGTGAAGATTAATTTTAAATTAACTATGTATGCCTTGCTTAATTTTCTCGAGCGCTTTTGGCGTTTTCACACCATTATAGTGAGAAATGATTATGTTGTGATGAGATAACACCAAAAGCGCTCGAGAAGATATACCAACTTGTGCAGTTTTTTTTTTCAAATTTAAACATAAGTAATGAAGTTTTTATTTAGACCTGGCATACAACACAGGTTCCTTTTGATGAACATAAACTTCATCTTAAATCGTCGTCCAAGAAAGGTGCCTCCTGATGACGTTGAATACGACGATAGCGACACGTCGAGAATAATGTAAGTTTTCCCATAACAGTTTGTTTAATATCCGTAGAGTACAATTAATATAACATCTTTTTGAAAGTTAATTAAAAAAAAGTTATCTTGTAATTCTTACATCTTTCGCTAAAACCCTTCAAGTCCGAAGCATTTTGCTTTTCCTTCCATGAAACACAAAATAAATAAATTAATAATCTTTCATACAAAATCTTATGCCCTGTTCTGCAGAACAAATAAGCGAATAAATGTTCAGCCACAGGCGGCAGGTACGCCAATGAAATGTTGAACATCTGCAAACCAATTATTGCGAGCGGTGTGTGCAGAAAACACCCAGAGGCGTATCCCAAATTGAAATGTCATTATTTAATTTTGAAAAGCGCATTCATCTCGGCCACAACCGAATATTTTGTTTTTTATTTGTTAAACAAATGAAAAAAATACAACATATTTGCAAAACCCTGCAAGCGTTATGCCTTCATTCGTACCTTTAGTTTACTGCTGAGCTCTTGAGGTGGTATTCAGACAAAAACATCGCTGTCCAAAGTTTTCAGTCATTTAGAATCAAATTTGTAAATCTAGGATTTGTTCAATACTTACAGGAAAAAAGTGTTAGGTTTAAGCTGGAATGACGGTCGTTTGACATATTTACAATTATAATAACTACACAGTTAGGCAATTAAACATTTTGGAAATCAGACGAACCGTTGCACCATTCTCGACGTTTTGTTGGCAACTTAGCCAACGTCTACAGGAGACACTCTCTCTGCACGACGACTCAGGATGAACTGATTTTTTGAATGACAAAAATTGACACAAATCACTACGGGAAACAATTTTCTTGTTATTTTATGCATTTATCGCTTCTTTGAAAAAATACTAGACTGCCGCCTTTAGTTCATGCTTAATGCACGCCCACTAGCAAACAAGTGTAAGTTCGCATTTATCCATACTGCAAGTGAAGTCAACCAAATAATAACTTTACCTCAAGTGAGCATGAACCCTGCAACTGTTACTGACTTTTCCTGAAACTGAGCTGGTATTGACAAAAAAATACCGATTTTTACAGTATGGGAAGTCAGCCTCATACAAACTAATAAGTTGAAAATTATAATGATTTATTATTATTATTTCAAAAGATGCCGACAAAGAATAGTTCTAACCTGGCCATACTTATGTTTAGTGAGGATATAATCGCGAGCTGTTAAATGGACTGTGAATTTGCCCTTATTACAGGCGGCTGATCATACGATTTCACCGGAGCTTACAATTGCCTATTCATGAACGCGTAATCACGGCTTTAACACTTCATTTAAGTTAGACCAATTCTTAATTAGTAGGAATAATGCACTTTAAAAATATATTTCGATTGTTATTTTCCACAGGAAAGGGAGGTAGCTTTATTCAACAACAGCGACATATTTTTTTGTAATCCGATCGATATTATACTTCATACAAACCATTTCGAGATTATTTGACATGTTTCCTGAAAAATCGGTTGAGCGGTCAAACCTAATCGAAACTCCCTTAATCAAAACTCCCTTAATCGTACTCTTGATCTTATTTTGTGTAACGCTCCTCTAGTGTCGGGGATAATTCATTCTGGTCTTCCTTTCGTACCTGAAGACTCTCACCACCCAGCGATAGAGCTGGTTTTGTCTTCCCAGCCACTTCTCCAATTACATGAACCTCAACGCATTATATACTTATTTAAAAAGGGTGACTACAAGGCACTAGGAGGTTTTCTCGCTGAGGTCAACTGGTCCGATGTTTTGACAGCATCTCCCCTTAACACCGCTGTGACAGCATTTTATGATATATTAAATTACTCCATTGATCAATTCATACCTACCCGACGCTTAAACCGCAACCACCATTTTCCATTATGGTATAGTGCACCCTTGATAAAGATCACTAGGGAAAAAATTCGCTACCATAATAAATTTATGAAATTTAAAAACCCTTCTGACTATCATACTTTCACATTACTACGATCCCGTCAGAAAGCTATGGCCAAGGAGTGCTTTTCTCAGTTCATTATTTCCGCTGAAACTAACATACAAGAAAACCCTAGAGCATTCTGGAGCTTTGTTAAAAGCAGACGCAAAAATAATTCAATTCCCATGTGTATGTCTACTGATGGAACAAATTCTGTTAATGGTGGCAAGGAAATCTCCATCGCTTTCTCCGATTACTTTTTCTCTATGTTTGATCATGACACCCATAGTTCCACCGTTCATTCTTCTGAGCCAGGAAAACCTAACCTGACTGGCCTTGGTTGTTGTTCTACTGACAGAAATATTTTAACTACATATCTCTCCAACCTTGACGTAACGAAGGGTGCTGGTAGTGATGGGGTGCCGCCTCTGCTTCTTGCCAGATGTGCTGAGGTTGTGGCGGAGCCGCTCTCCATACTCTTCTCACGCTCCTTAAGAGAGGGTATTTTCCCTGACATATGGAAAGAGGCTCTAGTGTCTCCTATTTATAAATCTGGTCTCAATAATTTGATCAAAAACTACCGTCCGATTTCAATTTTGTCTGCTATAAGTAAACTCTTCGAGCGTGTAATATACGACCAACTTTATGGTTCTCTCAAATCATCATTCAGCGACCAACAGCACGGTTTCCTTCGCAATAGATCTGTTTTATCTAATCTCTTACCTTTCACTGACTATGTATTTTCTAACATGCACAGTGGACTGCAGACCGACGTTATCTACACCGATTATGCCAAGGCTTTTGACAGAGTAAATCATAACATTCTGTTGAGCAAATTGAGTAAGCTCGGAATCCACGGTGATCTTCTAAGATGGATAGAATCCTATATCCGTAATCGTCGTCAGGCAGTGGTAATAGGAGGCTACAAATCAAACTTTGTCACCATTCCTTCCGGTGTTCCCCAGGGATCGCATTTGGGACCCCTTTTCTTTACTTTGTATATCCACGATATTGGTGACTGTTTTCTTCATGCAGAGCATCTCCTATTTGCTGACGATATGAAGATTTTTTTGAGAATCTCTGATTCATCTGACTGTGCAAGACTTCAATTAGATCTCGATCGGCTTTCAGAATATTGTGCTGCCAATAGACTATCCATTAATGTTAGCAAATGTCACAAGGTCTCGTTCTCACGTAAACTTTCACCCTTAAATCATATTTATTATATTAACAATTTTCCTATCGAGTCTGTTGACCGGGTACGAGATCTGGGTGTCATAATGGATAGCAAACTCACCTTCGTGAATCATATTGACAATGTCTTGGAGAGATCATTCAGGGTGCTCGGGTTCATTTTGCGAACTTGCAAACCCTTCAAAAAAGTTACGGTATTAAAAGTTCTCTACACAACAATGGTTCGCTCACTTCTTGAGTACATGTCCCCTGTTTGGTCCCCCTCTTATGCGGTGCATATAAAACGTATCGAGAGAGTACAAAAAAGATTTATAAAACACATAAATTATAAGTTTAACTTATCTTTTCCTGATTATAAGTCAGCCCTTGACTATCATAAGCTGGACTCTCTAGAGGATAGGCGTGTTGTTTGCGACATGATGTTAATCCACGGCATTTTGCACAACAAAATTGATAACCCTGATATCTTGTGTATGTTATCCCTCAACATTCCAACTCGCAGAACCAGGCACACGGTAGACCAACTCTTTCATCTCCCTGTGTGTCGCACTAACTATGCTCAGAGCGCGCCAATTTACCGGGTCTGTGAAACTTATAACAAGTGTTTCAGTAGCATTGATATTTTTCATTTAGAGACGGCGCACTTTCGCAAAGCGGTGGGTGCTTCACTCAGGGAGAACTGATTTTCTTTATTTTTAAATTTACATTTTTTTTTCACATCATATTCTGTTTTGAGAGCAGTATTTTTTTTTTTTCTTGTAATTAGTTACTTGTAATTAACATCTTGTAATTATTTCCAACTTCCTAAATTTTATATCCGTGGCAACATATAATTGGCCATGTTTTTTTGTAATTGCTACTATTATATTTCTTATGTAACGCTGTTTGTTGTCCTATGAAAATAAAAAAAAAAAAAAAAAAAAAAATAAAATAAACCTTCTTCATACTATAATCTTTGTTGAAAACGGATACAAACATTTAAGTTTCTCATTTCTTAAAGCAGCGGCACGATAAAAAAATAACCTCCAGGTGAGTAAGTCAGATCCAAAAAGTAAGTGGTTCGATGTTACTGAAGCTAGTAGCATACCTCGGGTGGCACTCTTTGTGGGATTGTTGCAAATGACGGGTAGAAAAAAAAGGAATAGATTACTGTGAATCCGCTGCGGATACAGCTTGGCAAAATGAATCACAAAATCGCTCAAAAACGGTAATAATTGACAGGAAAAAACTTAGGACAAGATTACAGTGAATCCGATGCGGATGCAGCTTGGCAAAAAGAATCACTAAATCGCTCAACTTGTCAACGACGTTAGCCATGTTGAAAGCACCGGTTCCCATAGATCACCGAAGTTAAGCAACATTGGGTGTGGTCAGCGCTTGGATGGGTACCCGCTCAGGTACACCGCGTGTCGTTGGCATCTTGGACCGGTCCGTAGTCCGTAGCGGCAACACTTCGGACTCGTAAATGGAAGGTTGTGGATTCGGATCCCGGCGGAGCACAAAAATATACCATTTATATTTCAAATATGCTCTTCGCTGGGTTGAAAAATTCATAAGCCTTTACCAATGACCGGTCACCAAAGGTCCATCCAGCCTCACAGCAACTGGGTCTTGCTTGAGTATTGGCGCTTTGTAGCGACGACCAAGCTCGAACACCTCTGCGGCACTACAACAAGTGTCATAGACCCCTATAGTCGTTAGAATCTAGGGAGTCTCCCGCACAGGATTTCTTAAAAAAAAAACAAATAAACTAAATCGCTCAAAGGTGGAGGACCGGACCTGCATACACAAAAAATAAATCGTCGTGTTTTACTTACAACTGAGCCTTTTGCAAGCCACATTCAAAGGTCTCGCGGACCAGCGGTTGAGAACCTCTGACCTAGATCATATTGAATAGGTTTTGTGTTTGCCTAACCGACTATGAAAGTGGCAAAAGCGGCGCCTTGAGAGTCTCTGTAATATAAGTTACTGCAGTCACTGGCCACCCATTAGCTGACACTGTACAATCAACTGACAGGTCCGTAGTCTAGTGGTTGACGCAACGGATTCGTAATTGGAAGGTTCGATTCTCCGCACAGCCAAAAATCTACTCATACTTTCAATTTTACATGATGATGATTATTCGGAGAGGGCCCTTGAGGTGTGACACGCACAAAAACGGCGCTCTCTTATCATTGTAATTGAAAATAAATTAGCCTGATATAGTAATAATAATGATTCCTTGTTTTATAGATTGGTATGAGACTAACTACCCATCTATTAACTAAAATCTAAGTTGCAAAGATGTATTAACAATGCATGCCCACAAACAGACACGTGTAGTTCGCGCTTGCAAATGCTGAATGTGTAGTTACAAATTAAAATCCAAACCTCAAATAAACATAAACCCTGGAGCTTTGGCCGACCTTCCCTGAAACAGGGGTGAAATTGGTAAGGTGAACCATTTTTTACAGTGTGAGGGGTCAGCCTCATACCAATGTGCCATTCCAACATAAACCCAGCAACCTTTGCCGACCTTCCCTGAATCAAGACTGTCATTGACAAAGTGAACCATTTTTTATAGTGTGAGTTGTCAGCCTCATACCAACCTATAACACAAGGAAAACCAAATCATAAGTATTATCTCCAGCTAAGGGTACGCAGTGATTTGTGACATTTTTTATTATTAAAATTTCATTATAAATAATATGTCAAACGACCGTAACTCCAGCTTTAACCTGACAATTGATTGAAACTATTAGATTGGTTGATTCTAAATGATTTAATCCGTGGATGATCCCATGCTCGGTATAAAACGGTTGAAATGTATGTTGTCTTTGTTGGCCGCCATTTCTGGTGTTGTCAGTCCGTTTGTTAATTAAAAAGTCAATCTTCATTAGCGCCACTCGCCAGTGTGAATGGACCTTTACTATATCTAATTCCTCCTTTTAGTCACTGTTTGACTTATAAGTTTATACATCCTTATTCAGAAAAATTCATTATCCATAGGACACCGTTCCGTTGTCCAGAGGTAACACTTCGGACTCGTGAATGGAAAGTTGTAGGTTCGAATCCCGGCGGAGCACAAAAAAATATCCCATTTATATTTTCAAAATTGCAAATGACCGTTCACCAAAGGTCCATCAAGCCTTACAGCAACTGGGTCTTGCTTGAGAATTGGGACTTTTTAGCGACGACGACCAAGCTCGTAAAAAGGTCGATAGCTCAATTGGTAAAATGCTTGCATTCCATGCCGAGAGCAAGGTTCGAACCCAAGGGTTACTCAGCCTCACAAGCCTCTCTTCCTTTTCCAACTCTTTATTGACTGGTTACAAATATCTCTCATCCTACAAGGTCCTCTATTTGACACATTTTTTGTAGTCTTCCATCTGGACATTGACCAATTGTCATCCTATGATAAAAAAAATTTTGTTTTTTTTTTATTGATTTGCGAGTATATTTCGCTGCGGACACCCGGCTTAAGTTCACAGTATAACTTCTTTATTAACGCAGGACACTCTGATGGATCCTACGCGAGATATAAAATAAACGTGTGATGGCGAGATATGAAATATGTTTTGCAATCCATTAAGGCAGCAGATTAACACATCAATCAAATAAAACCGAAGATCGAGCTCCAACCTGACAAGTTATTTATTAAGATTGACCAGATTTGCATCCATATTAAATGCAGAGGGCGATGGATGTAAGATTGTATCAGAAGTCAGAGTGCATTTTATGTAAAGTTATTTGACATCCATTTATGTTACTTGATCAATACACATATTTTTTCCTTGACTTATAGGTTGGTATGAGGCTGACCACCCATACTGTAAATAATGGTTCACTTTGCCAATGTCACCTCTGTTTTAGGGAAGGTCGGCAAAAGTTGTGGGGCTTATGTTCATTTGAGGTTTGGATTTTATTTGTAAGTACACATTCAGCATTTGTAAGCGCGAACTACACGTGTTGGTTTGTGGGCATACATCTGAGAGCTTTAAATGAATATATCCTTGCAACTTAGATTATAGACAACACCCTGTTTCAAATAAGTTCGACAAAATTTGCAGGAATTATGTTAATTTTAAGTTTGGGTTTTCATTTTTTAAAGAAATCATGCAGCATGTGAAATCGTGAACTTGTATGTCCTACTTGTGATAGTCCGGTCGATAGCTCAGTTGGTAGAGTGCTTGCACTCCATACCGAGAGCTCGGGTTCGAACCCCGCCGACGGTATCAGAAATGATTTCCCGTTTCGGTGTTTATTTCAAACCTTAAATAAATAAAAACCGGCAAGGTATACTCAGCCTTCAGACGAAATGAGTACCAGCCCCCTCGGGAGTTGGGAAACCCCCCACTTCACTGAAGTGGTTGGCGGAAGGCCGGCCCCCTTACCTGTAAAATTAAATAGGTTCACTCGCCATATGCGACCCCTTCGGGGATAACGCGGCAAGAAGTTACACTATATGTGTAGCTTAGTTGCGTTTTTTTGAGTCGCGTTTTGCGTGAGCATGCAATAAATAAGAATTTTATATATTTGTAAATATGGTATCTTTACAAGTTGAAGAATGTGGTAGGTACTTTTCCCCATGCAGTACATACCCCAGATGTGAAATTCTTCCAAACTTTGATATTTGACAACAGTACCCTGAGTACGAGTTGCAAAACTTGAGTAAAGTTAAGTTTACGGAAAGTATTAGAAGTGGTTTTTCCCAAAATCTTCCGTTTTTTTTTTTGTTTGAACTTGATTTTCTTTATCACTGTAACTCTTTTGCTAATACCATAAAAAGTAAGAAACAAAAACGGCAGATTTTAGGGGAAATCATTCTTTAATATAATACTTTCCGTAAACTTCACTTTACTCAAGTTTTGCAACTCGTACTAAGGGTACAGGGTATGGTTTCACGGTGAATAAATTTTACGTAGACTTCGTGTGAAAATGAAGGAGATTAATACCTCATCTTGTTTAATTTGTGTAGGACGAATGTAAAGAGATTTAATGGAAAGTAAACATGTCTTTCAGACACTAAAAAGCATGATAATGTTAAAACAAAGATACATTAATAATAATATGACTCTTTGATAATATGTGATGTAAGCGTTGAAGTGTGTAGACAATCTGTCGTGCGGTCCTTAATCTGAGGAAACTAGGCTACACATATATTGTAACTTCATGCCGCGTTATCTCCGAAGGGGTCGCATGCGGCGAGTGTATCTTATTTATTTTTATAGGTAAAAGGCCGGATTTACGTCAACCACTTCAGTAGATTTGCGGGTTACTCAGCGCCCGAGGGGGCTGATATTAATTTCTTGCGAAGTCTGAATACACCTTTCAGTTACATTATTTGAGTTTGAAATAAACACTGAAATGGGAATTCATTTCCGACACTCTCGGTGGGATTTGAACCCGAGCTTTCGACTGAGCAACAACTGAGCTACGAACCGGACCACTGCAATGCTGGAAAATCAAGAAACGGATACTGTTTTTTATTCAATCGACACCAAACTTCACAGAAACTATCTTAAGAATATTTTACATGTTTCGAGAAAATTTCGTTACAATTGAATAAGCGTTTTAGGAAACCATAGCGAACAAACACACATACATACATACATACATCCTCTTTTATATATTAAAGGGAAAATTAAGATTTGAAAATGTCCTTAAAAATATATTTATATTCCAAATCCCGTTAGGTTTTCTTGAAGTTTATATTCATCACTGAAGTTGCTACGAGATGATTCAATATCATTATATTTGTGTTTAATTGATGGCGGAATGAGTGATCTTTAGTGACCCGGCACAACTTGTAACGGACAGGTCGTCTAATGAACAACTGGTCACTAATCCAATAATTAACAATACTAGTTAATTGGTGGCGACCTGGTTAACAATTTTATTGAAGTCTGTTCTAAAAACAATTGGATCGGGGAAAATGACGTCAGAAAACAATTGTGACCAGAACCAGCCGGGTTGCTAGGAAGAAGAAAAATCATTCAAGATAAAAAAACACAATCTTGATTTTTATTACGGCAAGTATATTCAGTTCAACGACCGGATTCGTAAGCAAACCGTTGGCATCCTATTAAATCTATAATCTATAATCTAAGTTGAAAGGATATATTCATTTAAAGCTCTTAAATGCATACCCACAAACAAACATGTGTAGTTCGCGCTTACAAAATATGATAAATGTGTACTTACAAATAAAATCCCAACCTCAAATGAACATAAGCCCTACAACTTTTGCCGACCTTCCCTGGCACAGGGGTGATATTGGCAAAGCGAACCATTTTTTACCGGTGGCATCCTCAGGTGGCATTTCAGGCTTAATAATCACCCAGCTGTTTTGGTATTTATTTCAAACCCTAAATAAAAATTCCGGCAGGTTTTCTCAGCCTTCTTAATAAATGAGAAGATTACGCCTCTCGGGAACTGGGAAACCCACTTTTTAAGTAAAGTGGTTGGCGTAAGGCCACACACCACATGCGACCCTTTCTGCGACTACGCGGTGAGAGCTTGTACTATACGCGCAGTTTATTTGCGGTTTTTTAATGTAAAATATTTTTTCTCAATTTTATTACAATTCTGAATAACCATTATTGTACTTAAGTGAAGCTTACAACATAAGGGATGATTTATTATGATAAAACAGCGTATTAACATTAAAATAACCCGCACTTAAGTGTCGGATGTAATTTTTATCGAATTTGTTCCATCTTAATAAAAGTTAGTCGCCCTTTGAGCGCCACTTAGCGGCTAAGTGGGACTTAACGTGTGTGAGGCTTTAAATAAGGACCGGGCGGCTCGCACTCAAACCGTCACTTAACTTAAGTATATAAAATATCAAGCGCTTGCATCGCTTTATCGATATTGTAAACTGAAATCGATATCTGATCGGAGAGAACAGTGGCGTACCTACTCGATAATGAGGTCGGAATATATATGTTTTTTAACTTTTATCTCGGCGAGCATACGTCAGTTTTGTTTGGGACTGCTGTCCTTAGCAACTACAATTTATATTTGTACATATTAATTTTTTTTGATGCATTTAATTTCTTAATTCTAATACATGGTAGATTGATGATTTTTACGCTGTATCCCTACAAAAAGAGACTAAGCTCTTGTGTGTGGTGAGGGCTTTGCAATGTATAATATGGTATTTATTCTAAGTTGTTAAGAGATATATAACCATTAAATATTGATACTAAATGCATGCCCAAAAACAGACACGTGGAAGTCTGCGCTTACGAATACTGCATGTATACTTACAAATTACAATCCAAACTTTGAATGAACATAACCCCTGCAACTTTTGCCAACATTCCCTGAAACAGGGGTGGCATTTGCAAAGTGAAACATTTTTTACAGCATAGGGAGTCAGTGTCAAACCAACCTATAAGTCAAGGAATGCAAATAATAAATAAAATTCAAGTATAAAAAAAACAACAGAACCTTAAAAAAATAGTATTTATATTAAACTGTTTGTATCATGGATAACAAAAAAAAGAAAAACAAAAATAGGAGGATGGGGTGGCAGTTCCACAAAGGTTCTAGCCACCCTTAGTGGAATGGTGACAGAATTACATTTACGGAAGAAAATATTTTGTATTTTTTTAAGCTAAGAGAAATGTTGATTTATTATGTGTTACTCCTTTGCTTTGCATTTTCTCACAATTTGGCGGCAAGGCGTCCGTGCAGTTTACACCATCTGTAGCGGGGAGTTTCCCTGCTCCCCGAGGGTCAGGTTTGCACCTATACTTAATAAAGTAATGCTCGTTGTTAGCGGGCTGGTGTCGCGCCTTAATGACGTCATATTATCTGCAGCACGTCATAATGCCGCCATTATTCTCAATGCGCCACAAACAAGACTAGCTCTTGTTTATGGTCAACTATAACTATGAAGTCGGAACTAATCTAATCTAATCTAAGTTGCAAAATATATGTAACACTAGAGATTCACATTATATGCATTTTCACAAGCAGACACGTACAAGTTCGCGCTTGCGCATGCCGCATGTGAACCAAGTCTCATATGGACATACACCCTGCAACTCCTGCCGACCTTCCCTGAAACAGGGGTGACATTGGCAAAGTGAACCATTTTCTACAGCATGGGTGGTCACACCTATAAGTCAAGGAACATACGCAACAAATTACATTTTTAATATCAACAAATTATAAAATGTATGGTCATCAAAAACTAACAGAAAACAAAAACATGCCAATAAATATCTTTGCAGATTATATGTAGATTATTTAAAAAAATAACGTGTCCAATGCATGTACACTTAATTTTAAATTATTTTACATAAAACGTTGCTTTTATTTCACGGGAAGGCCTTCCGCCACTTGATAAAATATATAGCTTTGCATTAGCAACCATGCGCTGTGAGTCCTTCTGACACATACATACAGGACGGGTATGAGAAGGGTTCGACCATACAGATCTTATCTCAAATCAATAGTCGTCTATTGTAAATCTCTGGACTATCTCACCATAGCAGTGTGATTCTCACATATTCTGCAAAATTTACTGAAGTAAATTCAGGTTTAAAGTGCTTTACTTCCCGCTATCTACCCAGATATCAAGTGCTGGTTCATATAATGTGAGAACACTATGTTATGTACAATAATGATATGAAAGAACGGTCTATGTATCTACTTATAAATGCACTTCAAAACTAGGGAAAATATCTCATATGGTGGATAAGGGTGTGTAAGGAAAGGAAATGAATACCGGGAATTCCCGCCATTGTTAATCGATGGCTTTATCTGCAAACCAGACAACTCAATTTTGGATGATTTTACAAGACAGCACATAAACCTCGCATCTAAATCTATCTATAATCTAAGTTGCAAAGATGTATTAACATTTAAAATTCTTATTAAATGCATGCTCACAAACAGAAACGCGTAAGTTCGCGCTTACAAATTCTGCGTTAGTATTTACAAATTAGAATCCGGCACAATGATCGCAAATGGAGTTGGCTGGTTTGCACATAAAGCCATCGAAATATATTTCTTAAGTTTTCGGTTTCTAAAGAATTCCTATAAGGAAATTTTGTTTGTATTTGCAATGTACTGATTAAAATGAAAATTTAAAGTATTAATTAAAATATGTTAAAAAATGTTATAATTATACTGATAGTATAAATTACACCTGCCTTTGCATACCCAGAAAGCAGAACAGAATTTTATTTTAGCTTCTCAGAGCGCTCTTGCAGACTATCCAACTATATAAATTTTCGAGGGTGTGCGTGCAGGATCTAGACAAGACAAAATAAAAAATCTAGTCTATTAATCTAAATAAAAAGTCCGGTTGATAGCTCAGATGGTAGAGTGCTTGCATTCCGCCCCGTGAGCTCGGGTTCGAATCCCTCCAAGGGTGTCAGAAATGATTTCCCGTGTCGGTGTTTATTTACTCCCAAATAAAATACCGGCAAGGTTTACTCAGCCTTCAAAAGAAATGAGTACCAGCTCCCTCAGGGAGCTGGGACACCCCCACTTCAGCTGAAGTGGTTGGCGTAAGGCCAGCCCCCTTACCTGTAAATATAGAAAGGTTCCACTTGCCCCATGCAAAAACCTTTAGGAATAAGAGGTAAGAACTTATACTATATGTGTAGCTTGTTTGCGTTAGTTGCGTTTTTTGCAATGCAAAGTACTTAGTGTTTTCGGCAAAGCTACATCTGTAATTTGTGTCAAAAAGCAAGTTTGTAAAAAGCGACCGGGAATGCTTTACGTTGACGAACAATCTTGGGAATTCCCGGTATTCAGTAAACATAAGGAAATGAATGTTTTGTTTTGCAGTCTCTATGCAGGCACGCTTTGTTTGTTGGTATCCTCGTCCATCTGGAAAGCTGATAATGCGCTTGTTATCGGGAAACCATAACTCTCTTATAAATAGCAGCACTACCTACAGACAGCCTCACACATTACCTCCCATAACAAAGCAGGAAAACCGGGATTATCTGGGAAGAAACACAAACCAGTCTCTGACAACCCTGTTTTTATTTTGTAACTCTTTTATCATAAAAAATATAGCATTGGCGTGTGATAATAATGATGTCAACTTGTTTGAAAAACTGACGAAGAAACCCCTGATTCAGGAAAGGTCGGCAAAAGTTGCAAAGCTTATGTTCAATTGAGGTACACGTACAGCATTTGTTGGGGGTACTAAAACGTGTCTGTTTATGGGCATGCATTTAATATGAATTTTAAATGTTAACATAATATCTTTGCAACTAAGATTACAGATATAAAAATATCAAAGGCGAAAAGAATACTCCGAAAATGGAGAGGTAATTATTATCACGAAAAATGTAAGCTTTTTAATTAACTTTTAAGGGGCTGATTAATAAGAAAGATATGAAGGAATTTCAAATCCAGGTTAATTTGTTGTAAATTTTTAATAAGAAACTGCGAACGATTCAATCCTTCTTCTTCTTCTTTATTTTCCAAGATATTTTCTCCACTTCTGGATAGATGCTTCTTAAAAAATAGATTCTCTTCCACGTGCTGCATGTGTAAGCGCGAACTTATACGAGTACGTGTCTGCTTGTGGGATTGCATTTAATACGAATCTAAAATGTACCTGTGTAAAACCTAGATAATATGTAAAATACCTTTGAAACTTAGATTACAGAGTAATAATACACTTTTAGTCAGGCGGGGTGTGCAATATATGACCAGTAATATAAAATATATATATTATAGTAAGCAAACCTCCGGTGGAAAGAGGAACAAATATTATAAAAGGAAAAACAAGGTTTTTTGTTCGTAGGAAACGATGTTTTGTTTTGTGGGCATAAAATGCGTTGTTTGTTTTGTGTACCGGCGCAGGTTCACCCCTACATCGCAATCTTTATCTGCCATTATGGCCTGAGGAGGACTGCATGTAGCTGTATTGCTTCGAGAACGAGTCCAGAATGTTCTGAGAGAGACGCTAAAGTGTTGGATATATGGAGGCAAGCAATCCTAGCTTCATACATTTTAAAATGCTCAGGTACAACGTTTCTTTATCAACGTTCTATGTGTTTTTAACATTGAGTTTTAATATAGAGGAGTAGAAACAAATATGCCGTAAGCATTATACTGTAACGAATATGCAAGATATTTGCAGTTGTGTTTGGTTTGTCTGTGCTGGTTTGATAAAAGGTCCACGAAGTCTCTAGAAGTCCGTAGAAACTTTGGTAGGCACCTTAGGCTAATTTGTATTTGTTCGGTTTAATTAAGTGTTAAATCGAATGTTCTGGTGAAGTCTGGCAAGGTGATTTGTAACGATTCTCTATGTTTCGAGAATGATCATTATTTTTAGTATAAATTTAAGACCGAAATTCCCTGCAGCTTCAGAAATCAACCAACCGTCATACTACAGGTATACGGTGCAAATGTTACTCTGAACCGAAAGTGATTAAAGTAAATTGTGTTAAATTCATAAACCTTTACCAATGACCGGTCACCAAAGGACCAAGCTCGTAAAAACGTCGATAGCTCAATTGGTAGAATGCTTGCATTCCATGTCGAGAGCAAGGGTTCGATCTAAAGGTTTACTCAGCCTTCACAAGAAATGAGAACCAGCCCCCCCGGGAGCTGGGAAACCCCCACTTCAATTGAAAGTGGTTGGTGTGAAGCTGTTAAAATAAATAGGTCCCGAATCGCCACACGCGACCCCTTCGGGGATAACGCAGGCAAGAAGTTAAAATAGTTTAAAGTTCACAAACATCATAAGCCAAAAGTTTTTACTCAGGAAAGCAGAGATAGTGTAGATCTAGCGTCGAGACTTACACCCCTGGGCTTTGATTTATAGTTCTTGGTTAGGTACTTTAAAGAAATATGTATGCTGTCCATAGCGTTTGCATTTATTTTAACGACATCAATTCATGTGAAGTGCTATGTAGATCAAATTACTGAAATCCTGCAGGCGCCGTGTACTATACATACTTTACACCTTATTCTCTAGATTCTAGAATTTGCCGCGACCAGTCTGTGTAATGAGGGGCTACATGATTACAACGGCACAGTGACAAAACAACAAATCACAAGTGACATAACGACACATAGCAGAACGACACATGACAGAGCATCACAATGACAGTACATCACATGACAAAACATTACAAAACAGAAAACGCCATAAACGGAACAACAAGAATGTGAGACATGACAAACATGTGAGACTTGGACCGGTCCGTAGTCCAGTGGCAACACTTCGGACTCGTAAATGGAAGGTTGTGGATTCAAATCCCGGCGGAGCACAAAAATATACCATTTATATTTCCAAATCTGCTCTTCGCCGGGTTGAAAAAATTCATAAACCTTTACCAAAGACCGGTCACTGAAAGGTCCATCCAACCTTACAACAACTGGGTCTTGCTTGAGAATTAGCGCTTTCTACAGCGACGACCAAGCTCGCAGAGGGCTCTTGAGGTGTGATACACACAAAAACAGCGCTCACCAAATAAATCATCCTAATATTATTATTATTAAACGTGAGAAAATGAAACCCATGCATTTATTATTTGGTAAATCTTATACAAAAAACTACACCTCCTATATTCTTTTATGTAGATATAAAAAAATAGTCAAACTAAGCTGTATATACAGAGCAACTTCTTACCGCGTTGTGCCCGAAGGTGTCGCATAAGGCGTGTGGAACCATTTTTTTTTGTTTGTGATGTTTTGTCATTTTTTCGTTTGATATTTTTTCATGTATCCTTTAGTGGTATGTTGTGTTTTAGGTACGTGATGTAATGTTGATTCATGGGCCGTTTATGGCATGTTCCGTTTAAGGTATGTGATGTTTTGTCATTGTGTTGTTTTGTCATAGTAATGTATTTTCTGTTATGGTATGTTCTATTTTAGGTATGTGATATCTCGTCCTTATGTTGTTTTGTCATAGTAATGTATTTTCTGTTATGGTATGTTTTATTTTAGGTATGTGATGTCTCGTCCTTATGTTGTTTTGTCATAGTAATGTATTTTCCAAGACGTTTTGTCATGTGATGTACTTACTGTCATGTGATGTAATGTCATGTGTCGTTTTGTCACTGTGCCCTTCTACACTGTCTGTGTGATGAAGGATGATGGAGAGTAGGGGATATTTGAACATAAATCTTCGCAGACGCAATTGCAGGGAACAGCAACACCCCGTGTGCATGCAAAAACTTACATTCGCAACTAAGAGTGTCGCCATTGTAGGTATCCATAGTGGTGTATGCAAGAAAATTGCTGTATCGATTGATCGAAAGGTATCTGGTTCTAGTTAGGGATGGGCTAATGGGAAAACTATCGGAAATCCTATCGATATTTGTAAAAATATCAAATACCTGTAATTTCCGCAAAAAATATATAAGTCGGTGGTATACGGAACATAATTTTTTTTAAAATTAATTAAAAGAAATTAATTAAAGTCTAAAAAAATCCGTCGACGGTGGGAGGGGGGGAGGTAAGTACGAAATTGGAAAAGGTCAAAAATTTTGGATTTGTAGTGGAACAGACTGCCACCGGAAGTGAGAATTTCGGAATCTGTTGACATTTTTAAGGGAGCACTCAAACGGCACCTTTATAAAATACCCCATATATAGGGACTTTGAGGTGTGACACACACAAAAACGGCGCTCTTTTATCATGTAGAAAATAAATTCATCCTCATATCGACGGTTAAAAGGAAGTAGGGCATTAGCGACAAAAGCTGAATTGTTCAGGAGAGCAGTTTAATGTTTGAGATTGCAGAAAAATGCCGTAATTTTTTAATTTTTTATCATATCGCTAAAATCAAAACAGCTCATAAATTAAAAAAAAATAAAGAAATTTATTGAAATTCCTATTAATGTGCTTTTAGGATGTTTTACGATTTTTGTATGTCACAAGTAGGGATTGCAATCCAGCAGCATTTTCAATCCAGCTGGATTTTTGCTGGATCAACACAATTCCAGCTGGATCCAGCGCGGATCCAGCAATTTAATAATTTTTGAAGAAATGAAACTGTTTTTTTTTTAAATACTTAAGAAATGTGTTAATTAAACATTTTAACAAAATAACAAATCACAATAATCAAAAATTTTCACATAACTCTTACTTTTTAGAGGTAGAGTAGACAGAGTAAAAGTTATAACAAAAAAAGGTATTTTCTGGATTTTTTATTAAGACAAAATGTATCTTTTTTTTATAAATATTTAAAAATATAAATGGTTAAACATTGTTTTAATTCACTTTATTTTATTTGTTTATGCTCGAATATTTTCGCCTAATGAGGCATCTTCAAGAGCAGAATGGTTACAAATATATTTTTATAAAATAATTTTCAAAACAACTTTTTTTCAAAACAAAAGCAAAATTCATAGACATTTTTTTTTTTTAAAACACAAATGTAAGATTCAAAAATGCATTATTGTTAGGTATAATGAAATTAAAAATTTTAATACAATAAAAATAAAATATGTTAGTTAAATAAAAAAAAAAATAATAATAACAAATAAAAAACAAATTATTGCAATATTGGTGAAACATAGGGAATCTGCACATTCACTAAGTCTTTATTTTTATTTTTGTAGATTTCCAACGCTTCCAGAGCCATCAGTCTCCTCACTTCACACTCAGAGTGCATTACCTCTACATTGGTAATATCGAAAGTATGGTCTTTATCAATGCAATGGTCTGCCATCTCAGAGTATGCAGATAAGCCTCTGAGTGCTCTGGAATGTTCTTTAAATCTTGTGCGTACTGATCTCCCTGTCTCACCAATATATAAAGCCTCACAGTTTTTCCTCTTTTTTTTCTGTAAATCTCAAGAAACGAATGGTATTAATGGTGTTGCATATATTATACAGGATATATTATATCCTGCTGCAGAAAAGGCCCTTTCTGCCTCTACGCTTGTTGGTTAGTTTCTGATAATCCTTTATTATATTACTCCAGACCGTCGTCATTCGCTTACATTTTCGATTTTCAAAATTAACGCCATCACAGCAGAGGAAACACATTCCTGATCTATGGCAAATTAATTTTTGTATATATGCTGCAATGCTGCGAGCTTTCGCGTTTGTGTTTAAAAATTTATGAAAACTTCTTTCAATAAACCTGTTTGTTCATACTGAAAATGTATGGAAATAAATTGACATCTAGCGGCAAAACGTGAAAGTTTTATTTTTATTTTCTTTTATTTCATGCAAATTAAAAAAAAAATACACAAAATAAAAATGGATTGAAATCTGTAATCTAAGTTGCACGGATATAAAACATTTGAGATTCATATTACATGCTTTCTTACAAGCAGACATGTATAAGTTCGCGCTTACATATGCTGCATGTGTACCTACTTACAACATAACAACCCATTCCAAATGAACATAATCCCTGCAACTCTTGCCAACCTTCCCTGAAACAAAGGTGAAATTTGCAAAGTAAACCATTTTTTTAAGTATGGTGGTCAGCCTTATACCAACCTATAAGTCAACGAAATTATTTTGTGTATTTCTTTACATAATCTAAGTTGCAAAGATACATCCCATTTGAAATTCATATTAAATGCATTCCCACACGCAGACAGGTACAAGTTCGCGCTCACAAATGCCCCATGTGGACTTACAAAATAAAAAAAACTAATCTCAAATGAACATAAGCCCTGCAACTCTTGCCGACTTTTCCTCAAACAGAGATAAAATTTGCATGGTGAACCATTGCTTACAGAATGGGTGGTCAGCCAAATACTTACCTATTAGTCATGGAAATTATTTTGTTTAGTTCTATAATCTAAGTTGCAAAGATACATACCATTTGAGATTCATATTAAATGCATTCCCACAAGCAGACAGGTATAAGTTCGCGCTTACAAATGCCCCATGTGGACTTATAACATAAAAACCTAATCTCAAATGAACATAAGCTCTGCAACTCTTGCCGACTTTTCCTCAAACAGAGATAAAATTTGCACTCCTTGACTGATGAGGTTGGTATGCGACTGACCACCCATACTGTAAAAAATGGTTCACTTTGCCAATGTCACCCCTGCTTCAGGGAAGGTCGGCAAGAGTTGCAGGGCTTATGTTCATTTGAGATTGGGTTTTTTATATTGTAGGTCCACATGCGGCATGTAAAAGCGCGAAATTAGGCATGTCTGCTTATTGGAATGCATTTAATATGAATCTCAAATGATACATATCTTGCAGCTTAGATTTAGATTTAGAATTAGATTTAGATGGTGAACCATTACTTACAGTATGGGTGGTCAGCCACATACTAACCTATAAGTCAAGGAAATTATTTTGTTTAGTTCTATAATCTAAGTTGCAAAGATACATACCATTTGAGATTCATATTAAATGCATTCCCACAAGCAGACAGGTCCAAGTTCGCGCTTACAAATGCCCCATGTGGACTTACAACATAAAAATCTAATCTCAAATGAACATAAGCCCTGCAACTCTTGCCTTTCCTCAAACAGAGATAAAATTTGCATGGTGAACCATTGCTTACAGTATGGGTGGTCAGCCACATACTAACCTATTAGTCATGGAAATTATTTTGTTTAGTTCTATAATCTAAGTTGCAAAGATACATACCATTTGAGATTCATATTAAATGCATTCCCACAAGCAGACAGGTAAAAATTCGCGCTTACAAATGGTCCATGTGGACTTACAACATAAAAACCCATTCTCTAATGAACATAAGCCCTGCAACTCTTGCCAACCTCCCCTGAAACACAGCTGAAATCTGCAAAGTGAAACATTTTTTAAAGTATGGGGGTCGATTTTCTTTTTCAAAGGCATTTTAACGCGAGGAAACTATGCGCAATATACACATTCACCAAATGTTAAGGCCGTGTTCAAAAAAAAAATCCCGTTGTTTGTAAAAATATGTTTCTTATACTTTATGGTCTTAGTAAAAGAGTGACATTAATGAAAAAAATCACGCATGTTTAATAATTTTTTGTCTTAATTTTAAAGTTAGTTTTTTTTATATAACTTAAAAAATTACGCCACAAAAAAATATTAAAAAAAAAACGTTTTTTTTACTTTTTTTTTCTCGGATTTTGTTGTTTTATATTTTGGAAATTTTTTTTTTCTTTATATTTATAGAATGATACAAATTCTAGTTTGTAGTGTGATTTTTAATAGAATAATGTGAATAGTTTTTGAGATAATATGAAAAAACTGTTTTCAAGAATTAAATAAGTTAATTAGTTTCAGTTTTTTCATATTAGCGCAAAAACTATTCACATTATTTTATTAAAAATCACACTACAAACTAGAATTTGTATCATTCTATAATTATAAAGAAAAAAAATATTTCCAAAATATAAAACAACAAAATCCGAGCAAAAAAAAGTAAAAATAACGAGTTTTTTAAAATATTTTTTTGTGGCGTCATTTTTTAAGTTATATAAAAAAAACTAACTTTAAAATTAAGACAAAAAATTATTAAACACGCGTGATTTTTTTCATTAATGTCACTTTTTTACTAAGACCATAAAGTACAAGAAACATATTTTTACAAACAACGGGATGTTTTTTTTGACCGGAGTCTTAAGGGGTTGGGCTGCGTAGCAGCCAGGGGCAACGCCCCTAGTCGTAATATAACGTTGATAATCGTAAATTAAAGTTAGGTATTCACCTCCTACTCCCTCACTTTCATAAACACTCATTTCCTTTTTTAATATCGTATCATAATCTTTCGTTTCTTTCGTTTTCATTTTCTTTCTCACATTTTAGCTTGATCTCCAGTTCTTGTTTCAATTCAAATTCAGTGGCGAGTTGAACCTATTTATTTTTTCAGGTAAGGGGGCCGGCCTTACGCCAACCACTTCAGTTGAAGTGGAGGTTTCCCAGCTCCCAAGTGTGCTGGTACTCATTTCTTGTGAAGGCTGAGTAAACCTTGCCGGCATTTTATTTTGGGGTTTGAAATAAACACCGAAACGGGAAATCATTTCTGACACCCTCGGTGGGATTCGAACCCGAGCTTTCGGCATGAATCCGGTTTATCCTGTCTATAGTTTTCTTCTTTCATTATATCTTTTTGCTCTTGCACTGTTGATGGTTCCACTAAATATGCGTTACACGATTCAGCATATTTTCATCTCCTGACGCATTGCATATTTTTTTGGTACTGGAAAATTTCTTCGTCATACTATTTCGGGTTCTGAAGATAAATTTTCTGAAGTTGTGGAGTGCCTCAGAAAGATCTGCACTCAAGATTGTGTCCTGGCTTTTTAGTTTGTCTAAGACAAATTTTAGGGTTGTGTCAAACTCGGCATTTATCAAACTCGGCTCTCTTCTTCAGAGAACTTCAACGGCCAGTTTAACCGGTTGAAGACTGGCGTCCTGGCGATCAACTCACTGATTAGTGACCACTCGTCCGCTGAGAATTTAGTTTCTGAGGTGTCTATGAATGCTTTATCGATGCAAACTTTTCAACTTGTAGCATAAACGTTCCAGCATGCTGAGTAAACTGTTCCACCTAGTGCAGCAGTCAAGAATCAAACTCAATTCTTTGCCCTTTGCTTCCTTTATGTATTTTTGCAAAAACGTCTCATCTTTGGTAGGTGATCTTTTAAAGGTCTTAACAACTTTTTGCATTTTATTAAGAAGTTCACTGTATTGCTGAATTACTTCATGTTCAGCAAGTTTTTGTTCAGTTACTACTATTAAGCCTTCATTGGTGTCAGTGTCTTTGTCATCATAATAGAGCGGCAACATCGCTTCCGCCGAGCTGTAAGAGCATCTAGCAAAGCGCCAATGCTGGCAAGCCAGACTTTGCGACATTATTTGGAAAGTTTTATACTTGCGGATCCGCAGCGCTGGATCCAGCATCTGGTGCTGGATCCAGCAGGCCGAAGAATGCGCTGGATCCAGCTGGATTGCTGGATGAGGGATCCAGCAATTGCAATCCCTAGTCCCAAGCTCCTTTAGGACAAAAAAGGCCAAAATCTTGTCGGTTACACCAAAACCATACTTTGAAAGTGCAGTTGTTTGCTTGGGCATAAACAACAACAACAAATTCATCGTAGAGCCATGGGAGTTAGCGCATTAGAAAGAGCGGAAAATTTCAAGTAGGAAAGCATTCATAACTAATTTTTGACCAAAATGTCACTGCCTTTTAAACACCGATATAAATACTATGTAAGATCTATTTACCGAAATTAACCTACTTTGCCAATGGAAATTAATAGTTTTTATTTTATTTTCATGAAACGTTTAATGGAATTTACTTACAGTTTTCATTCTTCATTTTTAAACGTATCTAAATGTACAATCCTAAATAAGGTTGGAACAATTTTGAATATGAGACGTCCTTAGCAACCAATGGAAAAATATTTGCAAGCATTTTCATTAGCAACCCGGGCGGGAATTGACACAATTTTGTCTATGTCAATTCGCGTGCGGACCTCATTATGTAAAAAAATGAGATCCGTCACTGCATTTACTCCATAATCATGATATTATTACGTATCTAATGTAAAATGAACAAAAACTATTTTTCCAAAATGGTTCTAAGTCATACATTTACATATTTTTCTTTAAATTTATAAAATTTTATAAGTCCAAAAATTTAAAAAGAAAAATCAAAAAGAGAAACATTGGGCTCGTCCGGGATTTGAACCCGGGACCTCTCGCACCCTAAGCGAGAATCATACCCCTAGACCAACGAGCCGATAGAGCTGGGTGTGAAACATAGCATTCAGTTAATACGTTCTATAATGCAACACGCAGTGACTGTTTTACCGTCCCAAAAAGTTACGGCGCTCGCCGCTAGATGGCAGTAGCACTACTTTTGTATGAAAATGAAATAATATTTTTAATAAAATATAATTTTCGTGAATTTTTATAATAAGACATGGGATTTATTATACAGATAACATATTATGCGCAAAAAATTTTTTTTGGAGAATTTTGATTTTCTGGGCACTTACCATGCATTGTCCATGTACGCAAACAGCTCTGTATCCAGGTTTTTGACAACTTGTGCCATCTTTTGCCTGTCCGAGGGTGGCATAGAAGAAATGTCCTGCTGGTCGGCAGTTCAGAAGACATGGGTTGTTGACTGAAAAAAAATTAAAATAAGATAATACCCTTTGACAGTCTATAATCATTAGTTAAAGTGATCCTAAGATAAAAATATATTTGATAAATTTAATACAATTTCCTCTGATTACATAATATTTTTCTAATATTTAAACGTGAATGTTTAGAAATCATATTATTTTTATGTATAAGAGTTGTAAAAAGAAAACATTGTATCCATTTTTTTAAAGGGGTAAAAAATATAGAAATATATTTATATCGAGGTTCGCCGATCATTGTGGCTTTGAAAGTTTCAGGGTTTGTGTACTGACATTGAGAAGATTAATTTTTAATTAATATTATGTAAAAATAAAATACAAGTTTTTCTTTACGAGTTGGTTAATTATCTCGAGCGCTTTCGGTGTTATCACATCATTTTCAAGAGACAACTTATAATGGTGTGATAACTAAAAAGAAAATGAAATAAACCAGAAAGGCGTTGTTTTTATTTGCACATTATTTATAGTGGCTTTATTTCCTTCAAGTAAATTTTCTCTTAATATGCATGTACGGTGCTTTTGTTTACACGAATGTTTCTCAGCCTGATTTTTTTTTTAATTCTTTAAATTCCTATATGTTAATAGAAATTCCATATCAATGGTCCGATCGATAGCTCAGTTGGTAGAGTGCTTACATTGCATACCGTGAGCTCAGGTTCGAATCCCACCGAGGGGAGTGTGTGAGAAATGATTTCCCGTTCTGGTGTTTTTTTCAAAATCCCAAAATGAAATACCGGCAAAGTTTACTCAGCCTTCACAAGAAATGAGTACATGTCAGGAGCTTGGACACTCCACATCAACTGAAGTGGTTGGAGTGAAGCCAGCCCCCTTACCTGTAAATAGGTTCACATATGCGACCACTTCGGGGAGAGCGCGGCAAGAAGTTGCTCTGTATGTGTAGCTTAGTTGCGTTGCAGATACTCACCATCAATATAGGGTGTCCATATCATCAGGTTCCCGTGGTATCTCTTCTTGTTGAAGGCAGCACACTGCTGTTCCCGGAAGTCGCGAGGTGCCCCTGGGCATGCCTAAAAATATTTTGAAAAAAAATATATTTTATTTTTCCGGGTTCAAATCAGTTAAAATTGTGGTGATTTATTTGTACGCAATTTATTTCAGATATGGTTCTCACACAGAGTCACATCAAACCTGCACAATACAACGGTCAGTTCGCTTCTCTCTGGACAAAGAGAGCTGTGGTCCTTATTTATAGTAAAACTAAAGATAATTCTCGAATCATTGAGAATTGGAACATGCGAGACTTTACATACAATCTCGAATTATACAAGTATCAAATACAAATTGTATAAGTACCTTACATCTAGAGACATCACAGACACTAACACTAACTTTTTTTTGTACATGCAGCATGTGTAAGAGCGAACTTACAGTCAGCCTGTAGGCATGCATTGAGGATAAGCCTTAAATATCAATATAATCTTAGCAGCATAGATGAAAGAACAATCAGACATGGCTGGATTCGAACCGGTGCAGTTTCATTAACGTCAGGTTAAATGCCACTGCCTTTGTTCGCTCGTCCATAGCGACGACTTTTAAATTTCAAGTGGAACTACGGTTTTAGATGTACATTAATTAAAATACATAAAAATTCTTATTTTAGACCAACTGTTACTGAACTTCATTCACGACATTTCGTTGGTATCTTAACCAACTTCTTCTCAAGACACCCCATTGTTTAGAGAGCAAATATGAACTCATCTTGGTGACTCATATGCATATTGTTGTCAGTGCATGTCAATCCGTTGTTTATCACTCATAGATTAATTACTACGAGTGAGTTACAATGGACGCGATCATAAATAGACACGGGAATGTAGGGCAGTCCCGAATATGCCGGCGTGGTATTTCATGATATGCCTAAAGGTCACTGGAAGGTCACAGCGGCTGAAGGTCGGCCGGACAATGACCTTTAGTGGAAACAATTATTAACTTTCATCACAGCTATGATTGTTCAGATCAAATAAAAAGTTCAAGCGATAGGTTAGTAGGTAAAACAATAATTAATAATCTAAGTTGCAATGATATATTAAAATTAAAGACTCATATTACATGCATTCCCACAAGCAGACACGTGAAAGTTCGCACAGACACATGTCGCATGTGTACTTCCAAAGTAAACCATACCTCACATGAACATAAACTTTGCAACTCCTGCTTCCTTTCCCTGAAACTGGGGTGGTATTGGCAAGATTCATTTTTCATTAATTCTCACAAGCAGACACATATAATTTCCCGCTTATACATGCCGCATGTGCACCTACAACATAAAACCCCAATCTTAAATAAACATAAGCCCTTCAACTCTACCGACCTTTTCTGAAACAGAGGTGACATTGGCAAAGTGAACCATTTTTTACAGTACCAATTGGTAGTCAGCTTCATGCGGCACGTGCAAGCACGAATAATGTGATCTCCAAGATTACATATCTTTGCAACTTAGATTAGATTAGATTTCATTGAAAAGTCATCTTTGAACCAATTAGTATATAGGCCAAACAAGCACTGAGGGGACGAAATAGCGATTTATATTGGTTTTGAATAGGGATGGGAGCACCTTTGACCTTACCTTAGTATTGCATTCGTGATATCTCTTGGCCAGCCCCATACATCGTGGCCGCCTTTCCTTGGGCGGTCCGTTCTGCTGGTTGCTCTGAACTCCGTTCTGCTCTTTGTTGTGCCCTCCGTTCTGTTCTGCTGCCAGAACATCGTTTGCAGAACCAGTGGGAAGGCGACGTCTTCTCCGCACGCTGGCAGTTCTGAAATCAGAGGTGATTTGGAGTCAGATAAAGTGTAATCAGAGTATCTAGAATCATAATATCTGGAATCCGAATATCTGGAAACATAATATCTGGAATCCGAATATCTGGAAACATAATATCTGGAATCCGAATATCTAGAATTAGAATATCTGAAATCAGAATATCAAGAATCAGAATATCTAGAATCAGAATATCTAGAATCATAGTATCCGGAATCAGAATATCCGGAATCAGTATATCTAGAATCAGAATATCTGGAATCCAAATATCTTTTCCTTGACTGATAGGTTTGTATGAGGTTGACCACCCATACTGTAAAAAATGGTTCACTTTGCCAATGTCACCCCTGTTTCAGGGAAGGTCGGCAAGAGTTGCAGGGCTTATTTTCATTTGAGATTGGGTTTTTTATATTGTAGGTCCACATGCGGCATGTGTGAGCGCGAAATTATGCGTGTCTGCTTGTGAGAATGCATTTAATATGAATCTCAAATGATACATATCTTTGCAACTTAGATTTAGATTAGATTTAGATAGTATCCTGAATCAGAATATCCGGAATCAGAATATCCGGAATCAGAATATCTGGAATTTGAATATCTGGAATAAGAATATCCAGAATCATAATATCCGGAATCAGAATATCTAGAACCAGAATATTCGGAATCAGACCATATTATCAAACAGGGTAAGATTGAGGGGAGAAGGACATCGTGTCTGAAAAACCTTTTTTTTATAAATAATTATAAAAAATTATAAAAAACACAGAGTTTTATTTTCACAAATTGAGTTTTTATTTCCACCTCAAGTACTTTCGACTTATTCACGTCATTATCAAGAGGATACTAAATTACAAAAATTGACAAGACAAATACCATAGAGAAATAAAATAAAAATAATGATTTAGGTACGACAAATAGGTACAATAAGGAAATGACACATAATATAATTACAATATTATATAATGATATAACAAATTGACAAAACAACAAACCATAGAGAAATCTAAATAAAAATAATAATTTATGTAAATAGGTACAATAATGAGATGACACATATTATAATTACAATATTAAAAAATTGACAAAACAAAAACCGTAGAGAAATCAAATTAATAAGTCACGATAAAGAAGCACAATTAGTTAATAACAAAGGTGAGGCAGCAGGAATTTGGACATTGACCAAATTGTAAGAATTAGAATTTTTATGTTTGTGGATTTCTAAAGTTTCTAGGGCAATTAGTTGTCTGCCCTTGCATCCGGAATGGAGAACCCTGACACCGTCATTATTGAACGAGTGGTCATTTTCGATACAGTGGTCCGCCATCTCCGAATAACCAGACAAACCCCTAAAAGCCCTCTTATGTTCTTTCAACCTTACATTTATAGATCTGGAAGCTTGTCCAACATATACGGAATTGCAGTCATTACAAGATAATCGATATACACCCCCACCATCCATACGTTCAATCTTATCCTTATTGTTGAATAATATTTGACCTATATTACTGTTGGTATAATAGGCGCAACTAAAGGTATTTTTTACTAAGTGACCAAGGTTGGTACTCACTTGCCCTACATATTTGTCTTGTCAATTTTTGTAATTTAGTATCCTCTTGATAATGACGTGAATAAGTCGAAAGTACTTGAGGTGGAAATAAAAACTCAACTTGTGAAAATAAAACTCTGTGTTTTTTATAATTTTTTATAATTATTTATAAAAATGAATTTTCACTGTGTGAATACACAAACTTTAAAAAGTCTAACCTTTTTTTTTTAAATAGATTTGTGGAAAGGAATGCAATCCACCAACCCATTTTACCTGGCCAGTTGTCTTCATGCGAAAGCAGAAGCTTGTGTGCATGCAACGGCATCTGTTGAACCAGGGTCGAAGTTATCGTCGCGGGATTCGAACCAGCGTTATCCGGTTCCAAATAACCTGTCTTGATCCCTGCGGCTATAACACCGATATGTGACAATGGTTCAACAAAAGCACCAAGTCGCTGTTTCGAGACGCAGCATCAAAGGTCAAAACAGCTTAAGATCGCCGATCTTCGATAAAAGTGGCCCCAAAAGAAGAAGAGGGAATTTAAAAGGAGGAAATGTATGAAACGAGTGATGGATATGATTGAACTAAGAGAAGTATATCAGGATAGGAATAAGTGATGGGAGCTCTGTTGGGGAATCTGGCCACCCCTAGTGGAACGGTTACAGTAACAGTGTGAAAATAGTCATAAATCTGCAGATATTGATAATCTGGAGATCTGGAGTCACGGGAAATGGAAACTAGGTGACGTGACAATAGAATTGGCTGTTAAGGAAACAAGCAGTTTACGGTGTTGGCAGCCGGAACAGTTATAAATAATATATGGAACAATAAAACATTAAAACTGCGAACGATTCCCATCGACACCTTTTGTAATAAAAAAGCCTTACAAACACATAATTGACCGGTCCGTAGTTTAATGGTAAACACTTCGGATTCGTGATTGGAAGGTAGTGGGTTCGAATTTCGGCGGGATACAAAAATAATTAAAATTTTCAAATTTACTCTTCGCTTGGTTGAAAATTCATTTGTTATCCCTTACCGAAGACAGATCACCAAAGGTCCATCCAGTCTGATTAACAGGGTCTTGTTTGAGAATCGGTGCTTTCTACAGAGGGGATCAAGCTCGCAAAGGGCTCTTGAAGTGTGAATCACACAAAAAAAGGCAAAGTAATCCTCTTAAATATTATTATTTTTAATGTCACCCCTGTTTCAGGGAAGGTCGGCAAGAGTCACAGGGCTATGTTCATTTGAGATTGCGTTTTTATTTTGTAAGCCCACATGCGGCATGTAAAAGCACAGACTTATACGAGTCTGGTTACAGGAATGCATGTAATATGAATCTTAAATGGTCTTTCTTAAATGTTCTTTTTCAAACCTAGAATATAGATTATTTAAGTGCCTTATTTTAATTGCTTGAGGAACATTCTACATTACATGAAGTATAGATTTTGCAGTAAAGGTGATCAGCCTCATGACGTGCGATATATATTTTTGTAAGCCTACCTAAAAGCGAAAGGTAGGATAAGGTCAGTGGAGGGAAAGGTCAGGATCCTAAATTTTATTTTTAGACAATGACGCAAGATCCGTTATTTACAAAAAGCCAAAATACGTAGCAATTCTGACAACTTTTACTACCAATTATTTTTATGAGTAATCGACTTTGTTTTTTCCCAAATTCTGATGTATCTTGACTGGTTTGTAGTATAGTGTTTAACGCTACGGACTTAAAACGTAAACTTGAGGCCGTAAGTTCTATTTCCCGTGGAGCACTTTTTTTCTGTTAATTTGATCTTCCCGGTGGATAGCTCAGTTGGCAGAGTGCTTGCATTCAATGCAGAGAGCTCGGGTTCGAGTCCCACTGAGGGTGTCAGAAATAATTTCTCGAGGTTTACTCAGCCTTCACAAGAAATGAGTGAATCCTGTCTCCTCAGGAGCTTGTTCTCATTTCTTATTCCGCACTACGATTGAAATGCTTGGCGTGATGCCGGTCCCAGTAAAAATAAATACGTTCCACCCGCCGCATGCGAATTAAAAAATGACATATTAAGCTGACATGGGTTTCTCAGATAAATGCACCCTTTTTCCTATTTTCTACGAGAGAAAATACACAAAAAGTGTGACACTCCTGTAGTTTAGAAGTTTTTAAAGAGTGTTTTATTATAATAAGTTTACTTACTGTGAGAAGTTACACACAATAAAATGTTTTATCCACAATTTTGTTTTTAATTTAGTTTAACCTTTCAGGTGGCGATATTTCGAGTCCATTGGGGCTTTGTATAGTGACGACCAAACATGCAGAAAGCTCTTGAGGTGTAATTCACACAAAAGCAGCGCTCACTAATCAATACCCTTAAATGATTAACTTTGTGTGGGCAATATTTTTCATATTGTTCCATGCACGCAATTGCGGCCACCCATTCGCTCTGGTGGTATATATTTTGGCATTTACCCTGCTCCACTGTGAGCGGGATCCATAAATCACGGCCCATTCAGTTTCCTGCAATTAAAGAATTAGCCGGGACTCGAACCACCGACCGCGACTTGCCCTGACCAAATATGTATGGCCAGAATAAAAAAAAAACGCAATCAATGTTACAAAATATGATTTGTTTCGGTCAGAAAACATGTTCTTATTCCAATTGTACTTAG
Organism: Agapetus fuscipes; assembly: GCA_951799405.1. Taxonomy (NCBI): domain Eukaryota; kingdom Metazoa; phylum Arthropoda; class Insecta; order Trichoptera; family Glossosomatidae; genus Agapetus; species Agapetus fuscipes. The sequence goes on from OX637348.1 coordinate 16,857,125, forward strand.
CAATTTATTTATAGTTCTGTGTAGTTATTTGAGCAATTGTTCAATAAATTTTAGGGTGGTCAGCGGAAGGTCATAGGAAAGCGCGAAAGGGGAAGGCCGAGGAAAGAATGGTTAGACCAAATAGGTGAGATTGCGAAAGAATGGAATCCGCAGAGTGAGAATAAGAGAAGAGTATGTATGTATGAAAAAGGTAATGAATATTGAGGAAATGAAAGTGGTTTGTAAGGACAGAAAAAAGTGGAGGCGCATCTGCGGAGGTACCGGCCACCCCTAGTGGAACGGCGGCAGGATACAGTACAGAACAGTCAGCCGCATACCAGAATAAAAGAAAATGTTTTGTTCTTATATAGGTACATTAAAGGTAAAACTGAAGATGAAGCTACCATGGGTTTTTCAGATAAATGCACCTTTTTTCCTATTTTCTTCTTGAGAAACACTACCTATTTATTTTTACAGGTAAGAGTGCCGGCTTTAAGCCAGTCACTTCAGTTTAAATGAGGTTTCCCAGCTCCTGAGGTGGCTGGTACTCATTTCTTGTGAAGGCTGAGTGCACGTTCCGGTATTTTTATTTTGGCTTTGAAATAAAAACCGAATCGGGAAATCATTTCTGACACCCTCAATGCGGTAAGAGCCCGAGCTCTCGACATGTAATGCAAGCAAATTGTTGTAAAGAAGAAAAGCAGTGTTGGCAGAGGTTGATCAAGGAAGCCAATATTCATCCAGGTCTTTCGTTTGTCGTGAATGATGATGACGATGATAAATTCACCGTAGGAAAGGACATAACTGCATTGTGTATGCGCGAACTTACACGTCTTTACGCATGAGTACATGTAATTATTTGTATTCGACATCTCTTTCCGCGGCAAAAGCGATTATTGAGTCTATAGTGATGGATGTAAAGAGGAATATCTGATACAAAAATATTAGGAAAGTATGTATGTATTAGATACTTTGAATTTTAAGTACGTTCTCGTTGTGAGAAATGAGAAATACCACCTTCTCCATCTTATCATACAGGGTAAGATTGAGGGGAGAAGAACTCAGGGACGCCAATGGAATTCGTGGCTGAAAAACTTGCGACAATGATACGGCAAAAGCACCAAGTCGCTGTTTCGAGCCACAGTATCCACGATGAAAATAGCCGTGATGATCTTCGATAGAAATTGCACAAAAAGAAGTAGAAGGTATGTTATGAAGAGAAGAAAGCTTCGCATTCGTTTATACCATTGTAAATTGTTGCGACAGTTTGAATAAAATAAAAATAATTTCATTGTTTATAACTTGATCGGTCCGGAGTCTAGTGGTTAAACGAAAGTTGTCGTCATGAGTTCGAATCCTGGTGGAGGTTAATATATCGTAGCAACTTAGATAATAGAGGAGTTAATAAAAGTAACAGTGACAGTCACAGACACAAATTCAGCAAAAATAGAGCAAAAGTGACAGAGTAGGTGCGAGTCAAAATGTATTAACGACAGAGCAACAGATACAATATCTGATATTAGTAACTGATATTCGGTATTCACAATTGATGAATCCTTCGCACCAACAATAATCACAGCGTTTTTTTACGTGCAATTAAAACGTTCCATTTGTACGAGCCACATATTGAATTAAATCGACCGGCAATTATTAAGGTTTAATTACCATTCATTACATTATTATTTATCGTAAACTGCTGATTACTGCCGAGCGATCATTCATTGCGCTCGTTCGGGAGCGAGCGTGATTTACGAGCGATTTTTTTTATTACCTGAAACCAAAGTATTAATTTAATTTATACAAAAAATGTATGCAAACCAAACAGCGCCTCTAGTGGGCGTTTAATTTCCTTATTTGTTTTTTTTGGAGTATCTACTGTTGACAATTGTCAGCATACAAGCTACATGCAGGTATTTAAAAAAGTATCTGCCCAATTCATTCATTCATAATCATTAAACGTAAAAAAAACCAGTTAAAAAATAATACTATTCATCCCTACTTCTATGTATTAAATGGCTTGTTCTGACGGGGATAGTGGAAAGTTCTTTCGGGCAGTTGATGAGAGATTTTAAAATTTACAGGCATAGACTAAAAAGTAACTAAGTTACAGATATAATAATAATAATAATTTTTATGGTTTGTGTATTAACACTGTAAAAATTCATGTTTTTGGTTTGTTATTCAAATAAACAACACTTTTAACTTTTAAACAATGTTTTTAATTTCACAAATACAATATAATTAAAAAAAATATATATATACTACTAACGTTTTCGACTATTCAGTCATGATCAGGTACGAAAATATTTTCCTACCTGATGATGACTGAATAGTCGAAAACGTTAGTAGTATAATTTAATTTTTTTTTTTTAATTATATTGTATTTGTGAAATTAAAAAAACAGTGTTTAAAAGTTAAAAGTGTTGTTTATTTGAATAACAAACCAACATAATAATTCCTTGACTTATAGGCTGACCACCCATACTGTAAAAAATGGTTCACTTTGCCAATGTCACCCCTGTTTCAGGGAAGGTCGGCAAAGGTTGCAAGGCTTATGTTCATTTAAGATTGGGTTTATATATTGTAGGCCCACATGCGGCATGTGTTAGCGCGAAATTATACATGTCTGCTTGTGGGAATGCGTTTAATATGAATCTTAAATGATATATATCTTTACAGCTTAGATTTAGATTAGAAGTCATTCTCGAAACATTGAAAATTGTCACATGCGAGACTTTACTAGAACATCTGACCAAACACTCAAGCAATCTCGAACAAATTATTATCATTACAAGTACCTGACATCTATCTTTTTCTAGAGAGGCTTTATAGCCTTTAATTATTATCTCACACGGACAAACACAACACACAACTACAAATTCGTAACATTTTTTTTTTTTTTTTTGTGAAACGCAAATCGGGAGATTTTAAATACGAGAATGAAAAATAGAGAAGTGACGTCATCAGGATATTGCTCTAATGAAGATATTTAAGATGTTGCCAGTGGATTAATTAAGGAGCATGATTGTGTGATTATGTAACAACGAGTAACAACAACTATAAGACTACACGAGGGAGCTTTCTGCATGTCATAACAATACCCTGTTGTTACATGCAGCAACAAGCATCAAATCTATCAAGGGAGGGGAAAAATATGATGTGGGTCCGCCAGGAACTATTTGTTGTAAGTAAATTCGTGAAGAGGAATGCAGAGGTTTTGATTATTATTTTTATATCAATATTTCTATAATCTAAGTTGCAAAGACATATAAACATTTAAAACTCATATGGAATGCATGCCCACAAACAGACACGTATAAGTTCACGCTTAAAAAAGCTGCATGTGTAGGTACCTACTTACAAAAAAAATCAAAACCTTAAATGAGCATAAGCCCTGCAACTTTTGCCCACTTTCCCTGAAACATGGGTGACGTTGGAAAGTGAACCATTCTTTACAGTGGTGGTGGTCAGTCTCATACCAACCTTTAAGTTAAGGAATACAAATGATATTAAAGTATGTATATAACAAAAAACAACACAACCATAAAGAAAAATCTAAACAAAATAAACAGTGGGAACATTAAGTACGAGTAGGTACATGGGAATAAAAATTATGAAAGAATGAGCATTATTAATGAAAAATAAACCAATCAAATCTGTTGAAATGTATCGTCAAAGAGCACAACGGGACTACATTTTTGCGCCAGAATTGGTAAAAAAAACTACATCATTATTTTCTTATATTTCTTTAATTTTAATTTCCTTAAAGCTTACTCCGTATCTTATACAAGTATTTTTGTATTTTCACTAAATAAATCAATCATCAATCCATTCTTTCTTAGTAATTCCCTTCGTCATGTTTACGTTTATAGATAAAATAAAACGATCCACACAAAACACAGATACAGAGCTCAGTTCTTATGTTCACTCAAACATCTCAATATGTTAAATGATGTAGGTTTCTTTGTTTACAGCTTCCTCATCATCATCATCATCATCATCAATCCGTGTTCATCCTGACGGGAGGTCAAAGGATACAAGCCGATACAGCATATTGTAAATGGGTCCAGACCGCTATCTATCTGATGTATAAAATCGAACGAATGTATGTCTTGTATGGACTCCTAAACTATTGAACCGATTACGATTCAACTTTCATGAGTTACTGTGTAAAGTTCAACTTGGTCTTCTGTATAAAAAAAACTGGAACAATTAAGGCAATGAGACACATTTAAGTTTGCGCTTACAAATGCTGCATGTGTACTAACTAATTAACCAAACCTCTCACAAACATTAATCTTGCAACTCCTGCTATCTGTTCACGAATCTGGGTAGCATTGATAAAAGTGAACCAAAAAGGCATGATTTAGGAACAGTAACAAGACGAGCCACTACTAGGGGTGGCAGGGTACAGCTAGTAGTAAATAAAGGTTAAATTGCTGCTTCCACGGTAAAAAATAGTTCACTTTACCAATGCCACCTCTGTTTTAGAAAAAATCGTCAAGGTTGTAGTGGTTATGTTCATTTGAGATTATTTTTGTTATCTTAAAAGTATACACCCGAACTTATACGTGTCTGCTTATAGGAATGTATTTAATATGAATCTTAAAAACACGTTAGCTCTTTATCTTGTGATTTACACGAAAAAACATTCCTTGAATGGGTGGTCAGCTTCATACTAAAACTAGACTATAAATTAAGGAAACGAAAATAAAATAAAAAGTCGAATGGCTAATTTTTGATGAATGGGATTTGGCTCAGTATTGAACCATAAATTAATTATTTAAGTCGGTGTGCTCTGACGTTTAACCCATCTACCGTGGCGTTCGTTTGTTTCACATAACCGGTTGTAATTCTGGTAGTTGGCCCGTTTTCACAGTCAGGTCCGCATTAATCCCTTTAGGGGCCCTGGTGCGGAGAAAACCCCGCCCCCCCTCTAAAATTTCCTCCCCTATCATTATTGTTCGCAACGCAAAATATACATGCTACGGTTCGAACACCCTGTCACATGAGGTGTGACATGAAATTTACCATCTGCAGGGCCGAAACTCGTACGCTCCTATTATTTATATCTGTCTAGCCAAGCCACCCTCCTGCAGGATCCAACCAATGAGAATCCTGTATCCAAATCGATATTGGCGTCACACAAAAGTGGATAAATAGACCCCACGAGGGAAGGAAGGTCACAGTTGAACCTTTACCATATTGCCTTCAGCATCTCCTGTCCGTAGACTGCTCAGATTGAGGGTCAAAACAGTTACCAATGAATTCAATTTAATTCAATTAATTATCATTTTTTATTAAAATAAACCACTCAACCAATCCAATTATAACAAAAGACTCAAAGAAAAAAGAATTTAAAAACACGAAATTGATAAGAATTGCACAATCGCCCCACGACAGAAGCAAGAATTCAAACAACACCTCTGCGGCACGCCTCCAGAGTGGCATAGACCCTTTAAGTCTTTCACGAATTGGGGAGCCTCCCGCACAGGATTCCTTAAAAAAAACAAATATACAGTGCTACTGAGGAAACTGCATGAAAATTTCGGGGCCCCATTCAGGCCATTCGGCGTCCCTAAACGTTCTCTATAGAAAACTTTTATTTCATAACAAACGGTGTACGAAATGTGGCGTTATGAATCAAAGTTATGAAGGTTTATAATTTTTATTTGTTAGAAATTCTGTGCTGGAGGCTCCCTAGATTTCAGAGACTTTAGGGGTCTATGACACAGAATAGCGTGCATGAAAAGAGTGATGAAACTAGATGAGATGAAAGAAGTATGCAAAGACAGAGTCAAGTGGAGGCACTTGTGGGAAGGTACCAACCACCCCTAGAGGAATGGCGACAGGATACAAGACAAGACAAGAATGAAGCCTTGATTCGGTCGCATTACTCGAACCACCCTTACTCCGCGCCTGTTCACAATGCGCAATACGAGGTTATTAATAATCATAAGCTATCTCTTGTGTTGGGCGCTTTTAACTTTTATCTCTGCAGTTTAGTTTATATGATAAATGGTTTCTAGTTTTCGCCACGAGCAGATAACATAAGCAATTTGCTATCCTCCATATTGCCGTCCGGTCCATAGAGTGCTTGCATTCCATGCCGAGAACTCTAGTTCGAATCCCACCGAGGGTGTCAGAAATGATTTCCCGTTTCGGTGTTTGTTTAAAAAAAACAAAACGAAATAAAGCATTCCCAAGAAATAAATACTAGCTCTTTGGGTACTAGCTGGGAAAACCCCAATTCAACTGAAGTGCCCCATACCCGTTAAAATTAATAGGTCCCGAATCGACACATACGACTCCTTCGGAAGGAACGCGGCAAGAACTTACAATATATGTGTAGCTTAGTGCGTGCCTCTTCAGTGAAGATTGGTGATTTTCATGCGATTTGCACCTTCGATACTGCGGCACGAAACAAAGATTTTGTGCTTCTGCCAAGCCACTGTCTCATGCTCATACCAACCTGTGGTTTAAAGTCTTTTTCCATTTCTTTCTTTTCCATTATCGATATGTCACTTCACAACAAGAAGGTCGATCTTCAACTGTTCACTCTCTTGTTTATTGACAGTGGAACATCAATTATTCAAATCTGAATAATATTCCAAATAGTCAGTCTTGCCAACACTACACGCCCCCATGATGTTACCATCATTAAACATAGTCGTGGAGCCAACGCGGCTTCACTCTTGCTCTCTGAGGTCTTGGATCCAGCTCTAATGGGGGCAACTCTGACAAAAGCTGTAGGTTTTCTGATGATGGCTGATCAACAATCAGCTCATCTCCCGGCGCCATCCTCAGATCCAGCACATGTCTTGGCATACCATCCACTTGTACAGCATTATCTGAAACAATGGCATCAACATGACCTCTATCCCAGGTTGTGGTGCAGCGCGCTCCTGGAGGCTTCACCAGCACCCGATCTCCCACCCGATAACGACACGACTCTTCCGTTTCCTTCACCACTGGTAAGGACGCTGGATACCGCCATTTGTATGAGTAGACACTTGACGACGGCGCGTCTCGGCCCCGTGTCCCCTCACTAGCCAAATTATACCAGAAAGCTGCCATCAGTGGGGATATACCACATCTGGCTGCCACTCGCTTTACTGTTCGGTGGTTACGCTCGACAATTCCATTTCCAGATGGGCGATAGGCCGCTCGAAACCGCTGCGCTACTCCCCAACGCTCACACAATGCCGTAACCTGTTGCGAGCGGAATGCGGTGCCATTTTCCATCAATAGCTCGTCAGGTGGACCACGTTCTCGGAACACTTCGTCAAGGTTGCCAGAAATTTCACATCCGCTCTCCGTTTTAATCTCCCGCCACACAGCTAATCGTCCTGGACCACAATCAACAATAGTCAAGAATCGGCTTTTGCCATAATGCGTCACATCCACTGACAGTCTACTCCAAATCTTCTCAACAGACAATACTCCTTCTTCGTGCGTTGTAGGTGCTGGATCGATAGACGCACATCGCTCACACGCTCTCACGCAGTCTTCAACCGCAGCCCTTGTCACTGAGGAATCGACCATCTTGGCCAACTGAAGACTGCGATCAACTCCAAAATGATGCACAGCGTGAAGACTCTCCACATTGGCCACACATGCCAGTGACTCCTTTGCCAGCCACCGTTGACACACCCTAGTCAGCACGTCAGCCTTATTCTTCTCCGACGGCACAAAACTAACGGTGAACTCCAGTGCACATTCCCGAGTGGGGTCACTGAAAAGGCCAAGTCTTCTTTTGACCAGCATCTCACTGGTTCCTGACACCTTGGCTCGACAATCTCCAACAAGGACTGACCTTAACCACCGCTCGGCCGTCTTGGAGTCAATCATAAACTCATTTTTGGCGGGAATTTTTTTTCCACTCGACACACAAACACCCCCCGCCACACTAATAAAATCCATACCCAACACTATGTCAGCCCCTGAAAACACCTTTTCCAGGAGTAAACAATCCAAGCTCACGGTCATCCCGAGCGCCTCCAGCTCAACGACCGCCCGTCCTGCACAAGAAATTCGAGAGCCGTCGACTGCTACGACGCTCTCGCAGGGCTTCGCCGACTTTTCTCCTGCCCACAAATCCGCCCTGACAATGGACCTCGAACAGCCCGTGTCCACTAGGGCTCTGACGCGCCTACCCTGTAGCCGCGCCTCCACCACAGGAAGCGCCGTTAATTTTTCATGGAGGCTGCCGGCGCACAAGCCTCCTTCCGCCCGTTTCCCTTCTTTGGGCAATTCTTTAACACGTGGCCAGACTCCTGACAGGCCCAGCAGGTGACGGTAGTGTCCGTCCCACGCTTCAAACAGTCTTTTATCATGTGCGGACCTCCGCACCTGTAGCACTTCAAGAGCTTTTTTCTTTCTACAGCCACCGATGAAAAAAATGGGCTGCGATACTCGCAGATGAGTAATCGCGCTTTAGTGACAATAGTTGGCAGCGGTGGCAATCCATCCCCGGATTCCAATTGAAGGCGGAGCTCCCTGGACACGGACTCGGGCATCCCAACGACCAACGAGAGCGCGAGGATGTTTTCACTCAGTTTAACTCCGGCTTGCGAAGCCAGCATCCGTAAATCCGACACGAAGACGTCGACTTCCTCTCCTGGCTGCCAGCGCCTTTGCAAGAAACGACTCCAAGCTGAGAAGCGTCCGACACCAAACACACAGCTGAGTGCTTCAGCCGCCTTCTCCCCGTCACCCTGTGTCTCTTCTGGCAAGTCAGCAAACCGATCAAACGCCACACCTCTCAAGAAAGATGCCAAGCAACGAGAAAGATTTGTCTCCCCGTACAACCATCATCAATCGCAAACGTCTAAGCCACGGGTCAAACTCCCCGCCGACAAATGGCTCCATCACGTCCGCGAGTCTTGTAGACGAAATAGCTTGTGGTTTAAAGTCTTTTTACATTTCTTTCTTTTCCATTATCGATATGTCACTTCACAACAAGAAGGTCGATCTTCAACTGTTCACTCTCTTGTTTATTGACAGTGGAACATCAATTATTCAAATCTGAATAATATTCCAAATAGTCAGTCTTGCCAACACTACTTAGGTCAGTGGTTCTTTAATTAAGTCGTCATTTTTTCTCTGTAGAACCAGCATGCCTAGATGTTGGTGTTATGGCCAAGGGAGTCAAATGGCATGTTTCGTCTAGCGTATTTGGAACAGAATAACGTTAGTTCAAACCATTTGGCCCATTGCATCATAACTTCGACCCTGGTTCAACAAATGCCTTTGCATGCACACAAGCTTCTGCTTTCGCTTGAAGACAACTGGCCAGGCAAAATAGGTTGGTGAATGAATGAATGAATGAAGTATAACATTTATACAGCGCCTTTTATGACAGTGTGTCACTGCAGAGGCGCTTGTCCATATGATTGGACGAAGAGGTGAGTCTTGAGACGTCTTTTGAAGAATCTCTCCAAATCCAGTTCTCTCAGTGAGGACGGGATAGCATTCCAATTTTTCCGGTGCATTTCATTCTTCTTCACAAATGTATTTTAAAAAAAAGTAAGACTCCAATGAAGCGGCGTTGTAACCTTCATGCGCAGTCTTTCAAAATGTCTGCCCCCTAATACACGGTTAATTCTCTAATAACTCTTTAATTCCAGCATCACGCTTCTGCTGTGAACTCACAAATCTGGCGACTCATGGTGACTCTCCTTAACCGAGGAACAGTGCAATGTCTCAGAATACGACAGACTTGGAAAACGAGCTCGCAACTAAGTCAAAAGAGCAACTTCCTAAAGCGTTATATACGAAAAAGCGTGCTCGATCTTAATCTATAATCTATAATACAACTTACAAAGATAAACTAGATTAAGATTCATATTACATGCATTTTCACAAGCATGTGGACTGTATGCTGCATGTGGACTTACACGTAAGCTCATTGGTAGAGTACTTGCATTCTATGCGGAGAGCTATAGTTGGAATCACCGAGGGTGTCAGAAATAATTTTCCGTTTTGAAATGAAATACCGGCAAGGCTTACTCATCCTTCAATAAAATGAGTACCAGCTACCTCGGGAGCTGGGAAACTCCCACTTCAACTGAAGTGGTAGGCGTAAAGCCGACCCCCTTGCTTGTATAAATAGATAGGTTCACTCGCTATATTTTTTTAAGGAATCCTAGGTGAGAGACTCCCTGGATTCCAGAGACTCAAAGGGTCTATGACACTTGATGTAGTGCCGCAGAGGTGTTGTTGATGTGGCGGTTGATGTCCTGATCCTTTGTAGCAGGGCTGCCAGCTGCATATTGTTGTGCTGTGTGTTGCGTTGACTTTGTTTTTAGACATTGAAAGGAAATGGCGATTGATTTTGCATTTGAATGGGACAAGATGGATTCGCGGTGGGATTACAGCGGACGCGGTAAGAAATAACACTGTATGTGTTGCGTTGCGTGTACACGTACGTAATAGTTGCTATGATTATTTCTGTTTCTTATAATTGGAACTTTATTCGTGAACGTAAACTGTCTGTTTAGGAGTCATATTGTACCCACACATCTTGTAATTACCTCAACACTCGTGTCACTGCGCAGTGAACTGAAATAACTTTCGCTCTCAGCTACAAGTGTTAGTAGCTAATGCGTTTTCTCATGCAGGGAGGCGCATGCTCAGGAGGAATGACGCGCAGTCATCCAGATCGTTGCATCATATTGTTGTGTTTTTAGGCTTCAAATTAAAAAAAACTGGTCTTCTTTACAGGATGTTTATTTTACACTTAGATTTATTTAACTATTTATATTTATTTTTAAAAATTCACATTATGGTTTAGCAATTACATTTATTTCACCGTTGGTTCACTTTTACTGATACTGTCTTTCTTGTTCAAAAGCAGAGCGTCGTATCAAGACTGACTCTTGCAAGCCGCTTGCTGCCCTTATACTCCCAAAGACAGTAGTTACTAGAAGCCAATTTTGCTGGAACCATCCAGAACATAAAGCTTCCAACAGGCACATAATTGAATGTCTCTTTCCTAGGTACCTAAAATAATTACTTCAACTCTCATCGGCTATAACTAATACACCTACCTACCAACCTAAAATTTCAATGTATTTGTTATTTACATAACAATATTGAGTAAGTGGTTATTTACACTGAACGTAGTCGAGTGGGTAAAATTTCTGACTCGTAAATGGAAGGCTGTGTGTTCAAATCTTAGCGGAGCACAAAAAAATACCATTAATTATATTTTCAAAAATCCTCTTCGTCCTCCTTTATGCTTATAATATTTTAATTTGTAAGCAGGTACACCTGATGATGATGATGATGATGGATGATTTCTTTCCTGTGGCGCCATTTAATGGTCCAGGACCATCTCAAGGGCGCCATGGCTTCTGGAGAAAAACAGTGTCTTCAGTCCCTTTCTGAAGGTGGTGGTAGGCTGGTTCGCGCGAACACCGACGGGCAAATTATTCCAGGCAACCGGCCCGGCCACCGCAAAGCTTGCAGCATTTGTAAGCGCGAATTTACACGTGTCTGTTTTTAGGTATGCATGTATATTAGCAACATAATAATAATAAATATTTATTCCAGCCTAGTCACGCGGGTGGTGCAATACGTGACTAGCCGTATTATTTTTTTAAACAGGATATCAATATAATATTAGGATGCATATAAGTTCCTTGACTTATAGGTTGTTATGCGGCTGACCACCCATAATATAAAAATTGATTCACTTTGCCAATGTCACCCCTGTTTCAGGGAAGGACGGCAAGAGTTGCAAGGCTTATGTTCATTTGAGATTGGGTTTTTATATTGTAGGTCCACATGCGGCATGTGTTAGCGCGAAATTATACATATCTGCTTGTGGGAATGCATTTAGTATAAGTCTTGAATGATATATATCTTTGCAGCTTAGATTAGATTAGATTAGATTAGTTAAGGAAAAGAAAAAAAAAAAATACAGGGAAAGCAAAATACATAGATTATACGTCTTTTGTGACCTGCTTAGAACTCGAACCCACTATCTTATGAAGTGGAATCCAATATGTTAACCGCTCGACTATGGCCGGTAACTATTCGTCAACTTACTGCTTGTTTGTCTTATCTTCAACAGAGAGATAATTTCACATGAGCAATGTTTGTATGTGTACTGGACCAATGATTCTTATGCATACTGGAAATTGATTTTAAAAACAGTCAAAGCAGCTCTCAAATTTACGTGTTTTATGTTTTTTTCTTAGCCCATTTTGTGTAGAATGTGTTTTTACAGACAATTTTATTTAAAGTTCATGATGATGATGCTGATGAGTTGATGATTTCTTCATAGCGCCGTTTCGTGATGTGGTCACTCCAAGGGCGCTTGTGCAAATGATGCCAGAAATTTGCTTGTCTTCAGTGCATTCCGGAACTTTCCATGGTCCTCTAGCTCTCTCACATGATGTGGCAGGTGGTTCCAGGCCAGAGGACCAGCAACTGCAAATGCACGCTCTCCAAACATTGTGTTTACTCTAATCTAATCTAAGTTGTAAAGATATGTAACATTGGAGATACACATTATATGCATTCTCACAAGCAGACACGTAAAAGTTCGCGCTTGCGCATGCCGCATGTGAATCTAAAATATAAAAACCAAATCTCAAATGGAGATACACCCTGTAACTCTTGCCGACCTTCCCTGAAACAGGGGTGACATTGGCAAAGTGAACCATTTTCCCCAGCATGGGTGGTCAGCCGCATACCAACTTATAAGTCAAGCATATATACAACAAATGTTGTTGTCGGTGTTATGGCCGAGGGGGCCAAGCGGGCTGATCTTTCTAGCGTGCTTGGAATAGAGTAACGTTGGTTCGATTCCCGCCTGAGTCATTTGACCATAACTTTGACCCTGGTTTAACAGATGTTATTGGGTAATTATTAATTAATAATTAATTAGGTAAAAAAAAACAATGAATTATTAATTGATGATATCAATACCTGTTTCTGACCAGGTAGAAAAGGTTTGTGAATTGCATTCCTCTTTACACATCCATTTAAAAAAAAAAAAAAACATTTTAGACAGAAACGAATGGATTAACATTAAAATCAAATATAAAATACAAAATTCTAACTCTTCTTATGGTTAACTTAACTTTTAACTCTTCATCAATGGTGGATAAGCCAAACCAGCGATGGAGGGACGTACTGGCTTTCTTTTTGTTTAGTTCTTTTGAAGGTAAGTGTTGACTGAAGTGATCGCAGTGGAATGTATGGGCGACGTCTGTATGCACAGTGAACGCTCAGTGATTGCTGGTTACAAGCGATAATCGCTGTGCAATTAATTGTAGCCCTTAACTAAGTGTTGTTTATGGGGGAAGGAGTAATGGCTGCATTCATAGCCGCGCTCAAATGCTAAGCTGAGAGTCGAAAATACTAGCAACGTCGCAAGTAGTCCAAAATATAAGGCCTTGAATTTTTCATTGCACGCATTTTTCGTCCCTTTACTTCTTTGAATCCCGTCGTGCTCTATTGACGGTAAATTTGACCCTGGTTCAACAGATCTATAATCTATAGGAGCAAATCCCTGCAGCTTCACCCCTCCTACATATCTACTCCTTTCAAGGATAAAGCTAAAGCGCTAGAGAAAATAAATCAACTCGTGAAGGAAAACGTTGTTTTTGTTTTTGCAGTATTCATTCATTTAAATTAATCTTTCAGAGGCTTTGCGAATTTCAGCCCTGTTTCAGGAAAGGTTGGCCAAAGTGAAAGGGCTCGTGTTCATTTAAAGTTTGGTTTTTGAATTGTAAGTACACATGCAGCATCTGTAAGCACGAACTCGCACGTGTCTGTTTGTGGGCGTGCATTAAAAAAGTAAATATATCTTTGCAACTTAAATTATAGATATGCAAGGAGAGAAAAAAGTGGAGTCGCATCTTCGGAGGTACCGGCTACCCCTAGTGGAACGGCGGCAGGATACAGTAACAGTACAGACATTTTTTGGCTGTTGAACATTGCGCTCTTGCCAAGTATAAGACAGCCATGTTGATAAAGGAGGCTCAGCTTTTGTGGTATTTAGTATTTACCCACGTAAGAGGTGTGAGCTTTAGATTATCATTAAAAGATTAGCGGAGGATCATCTCCGGACTAGATCTTACAAGCAGATAATGCGTGTTCTCAGAGATCACTTACCGCACTCTGATGCAGGCGTAGGAGGAAGAATTTTACCAATTTGGACCATTAAATGTGATACAATCAAAAAATTAAAAATATTTTCTAAGGCTATTTAAAAAAGGTTTAAAAGTGTTTTTTTCTCAAGTTAAGATAAAATAATTTCTTAAGACTACTTAATTAAAGTGTCATATTATGTTGAGTCACATTTTTTGAAATTTGAAATTGCATTCTCAAGCTTTTTCTCTCATTGCCGTTAAGTAAAACATACAACTTTTTTTTTTCAAAAATATCCTTGATTTATAACCTACATATGAGTCAAAGAATACAAGTAATAAATAACGTTCAGGCATCGATATCATTCAGGTAAAGAAATCTAAAAACAAACAATAAATATACAAAAATATAACAAAAAATTGTGAATGAATAAGCCGCCATTATTACAAATCAACATAGCAGATCGAACTATAATCTAAGTTGCAAGGATATATTCATTAAAAGTTCTCAAATGTATGCCCACAAACAAACACGTGTAGTTCGCCCTTACAAATGCTGAATGTCTACTTACAAATAAAATCCAAACCTCAAATGAACATAAGCCCTACAACTTTTGCCGACCTTCCCTGACACAGGGGTGACATTGGCAAAGTGAACCATTTTTAACAGTATGGGTGGTCAGCTTCATACCAACCTATAAGTCAAGGAATAATTGCAAATATTTTTTTCCTATATTAATCCTTTGACCAATTCAGTTACAAACAATAATTCTTATTGTGTGTTTTCTTGTGTTTTAAACGTGCAAAAATATACGTACCACCTCGAGGTTAGCGGAGCTGTCAAATATTTGAATGAAATATGGGAAATATATCAAAATATACAATTCAATATTTTAAATGATTCTGTCTCGCAGTGAAATATTTCAGTGATTTACGATGATAGGAATTTTGAAGGTTTGTATATTTTGTTCTGGATGGCCGGCGCGCTTTTGTTGCTTCCCAGAAATTTGATTTAATGTTGCGATATGGAAAATCCGACCATCCACCGTAAAATAATAGAAAATTTATTTGTAGACTTTTCTTTTAGTAATTTTAGAAAGTATTATTAAAAGTAATAGATTTCACTGATCACGTAATAAAGGAATAAATATTTGTATAAGCCTTTTTACTGGAATGAAGTATATTAAGTGCCTAGTCATACTAAGCAACTCAAAAGCAATCAATATAAAACATTGGAGGTGGGTTGGTGAATAATAGAAAACGGCGTTATCCTCACCGCCAACAAAATTGAACTGTGATCGGCTACATTTAGGCGCGATCAACTCCTGGAGAATGGAGTACCTCTCTCCATTGGGTGAAGTTTGATCCAGCTTTCTAGCTCTGTGAGATTTTTGGGAGTTACATATGTTCGATGGAATCTACATAACAATGGAGAAGCAGGTTGACAAAACGATAGCTGCTTCATTTTTTGGTTTACTAAAAATAACTGTTAGGAGGTGTCTATCCATGGCTGTCGTTAAAACATTGGTAAGTGATTTCGTGATGCCCCGAATTGATTATTGTTCATCACCGGAGCGCATTTGGGCCTTTAGGAGGGCAATGGAGCGACAAGGGGGCGATAGTTCCTTGAAACCAGAGCCAATCCCTCTTCGCCCCATAGACGATTTCCATTTAGGCATGAGAATTTTTGATGGGCTTGTCTATTTACGCATAAAAGGGCGATGGGAGAATCAAGATTGGGAAACACTGATCTACACTATATAAATTGGCCATTTAAAAAAATAGCACTAAATCTGAACCTGAAAGGCTTACATCCTGTGTTATTAGATAAATGTCTCAGGTTGTTGGTTCACATTTCTTGCAAAGGGTGTGAAGAAATGTGACCTTGATGAGAAATTTGAACCCCTCGGGAGCAGGGGCAAAGGTGGGGTAAGTCAGCGTCAATTTAGTTCCTCAACAAACAAAATGCGATTGCGACACCTTCGGAGTCAGCTCGTTCGGCCCAAAGGCCTGCAACTAGTTGCATACTGAAAAAGTTTCTTATTATGCGCTCACCTTGAGCCTGTATTTGACGGTAAATATTTGGTTCCAGATCGAATAAGGTCAACACCGCTTCGTGTGTGAAGGAAGAAAATATAAACCGACAAAGGGAGCTCGTTTTGGTTTGGTTTAAATAAAGAATTAAATAAGTTCGTTTAAAACTAAGCCTATTTTAAGGTAAGTCATTGGTTCTTTTGTTTATTCTTTGACTTATAGGTTGGTATGAGGCTGACCCCCCATACTGTGAAAAATTGTCCAGCGAAGATCGGCAAAAGTTGCAGGGTTTATGGTCATTTGAAGTTTGGATTTTATTTCGTAAGTACAAATGCAGCATTTGTAAGCGCGAACTTACACGCGACTGCTTTTTGGCATGGCTTTTTTTATGAATTTTAAATGTTTATACGAGTATATCTGTGCGACTTAGATTATAAATCGGTAAAAAGACGATTTCCGGCTACAATACAATTAAACATGCCTTTGAATTCCCAAAATGAATAACATCGTCAAAGTATTTGTGTACAAATTATCAACACACTGAGTGTATGTATGTATTTATGGAGAACACATCGCACGCTTAATAATAAAGAGAAATAACTCGAAAATTGGGAAAATCGAGATTTTGTAATAAAACGCAAGAACAATGCGAGAACAATAGGTAGAATGCGACAGCCGTTCAATTTGGACGAATATCACCGAGATAAAACATCGGCCGCCTTTTTCATCCCATACAAGTTGTACTGGGTGTCTGAACTTTAAACGTGACGCAACGCAAAAAAAAAAAAAAAACGCAACTAAGCTACACATATAGTGTAACTTCTTGCCGCGTTATCCCCGAAGGGGTCGCATGTGGCGAGTTGAACCTATTTATTTTTACAGGTAAGGGGGCCGACCTTACGCCAACCACTTCAGTTGAAGTGGAGGTTTCCCAGCTCCCGAGAGGGCTGGTACTCATTTCTTGTGAAGGCTGAGTAAACCTTGCCGGTATTTTATTTTGGGGTTTGAAATAAAAACCGAAATAGGAAAATCATTTCTGACACCCTTGGTGGGATTCGAACCCGAGCTTTCGGCATGGAATGCAAGCACTCTACCACCTGAGCTATCGACCGGACATGATGGAAACGTGATTTCCCAACATTCTTGTTTTTTGAGTTATTGCTCTTTATTATTAAACGTGCGACATGTAAATCATTCTCGGCATGGTTCCCATAAAGTTTGATGTTGATCTCTGCAACTTAGATCTAAAAATCAATGACGATCATGATGTTTGTTCCACGTCTCCCGTGGATCACGTTGATGACGTCATCAGGCCAGATGAGTTGTGGGGTGGTGATGCGGATGATTGCACACAGATGCAGCGATAGGCAATCTGCTCCCCGCCGCGATGAAACAAACGCAAGAGCATGTGCCGAGAGGTACTCCTGCCCCTAAACCAATTGTGATGCACTTATAAATTAATTCATTAAATGTGAGATGCGCTTCACATTGTTACCTTATCCTAACCTTAATTAAAAAAAAAACTAAAAATAAACGCTGGTAATTCAAATTTAGTTCTTATTCGTCTTTGACTTGTAAGCCCAACAAGCGTTATCCAGTCCTGATTGCAATTCTATAACAATCTAAATCTAAGTTGCTAAGATATATTATATTTCGTAGAAGACCGATCCGTAGGTAGTCTACTGTCTAGTGGTAACACATCGGGCTCGTAAATGGAAAGTCACGGGTTGGAATTTTGGCGGAGTCTACATTTTTTATTTAATATACCATTTATATTTTCAAAAATGTTCTCGCTGGGTTGGAATGGGTTGGAAAATTCATTGCCTGTACCAAAAGTCACACAAGGTCCATCCAGCCTTACGGCAAATGGGTCTTGCTTGAGAATTGGTGCTTTGTAGCGACAACCAAGCTCGTAAAAAGTCCATTCGATAACTCAGTTGGAAGAATGCTTGCATTGCATGCACAGATCAGAGGGTTTGATCCCCATCGAGGGTGTCAGAAATGATTTCCCGTTCCGGTGTTTATTTGAAATCCAAAATAAATACCGGTAAGATGTACTCAGCCTTCACAAGAAATGAGAATCAGCCCCCTCGGGAGCTGGAAAACCCCCACTTCAACTGAAGTGGTTGACGTGGTTTGCCCGTCTGGTTGACCCGTAAAAATAAATAGGTGCCGAACCGTCACATGCAACCCCTCGGGCAAGCAGGCAAGAAGTTACACTATAACTGTACCTTAGTTGCGTTTTTTTGCTTTTACTTGTGTGAATCACACCTTATGAGCCCTCTACGAGCTTGGTCGTCATTGACGACATGGCCAATTCTCAAGCAAGACCGAATTGCTGTAAGGCTGGATAAACCTTTGTCGACCGGTCTTTAGAATTTATCAACCCAGTGAAGAGCATATTTGGAAATATTTATTATATATTTTTTGTGCTCCACCAGAATCTGAACCCACGACCTTCCATTTAGAGCTCGTAGCGCTACCACTAGACTACGGACCGGTCGGTATGTTATGAACATCCCAAACAAAAGGTGATTGAAATAACAAATTAAAATATTCATTGAGGAATGGAAACGATTCTATTGACAGCGATTTTGTCTGACAAATGGTGGTGAGACACGGCATGGTGATGATGATGGTGATAGAGGTGGTCACGTGGTCAACACCAAGGGTCACGTGAGCACGCAACTAAGCTACAAATAAAGTGTGACTTCTAGCCTACATTATCTCCGAAAGGGTCGCATGCGTCGATTCGTATTTACGTATTTATTTTTATGGGTAAGAGGGCGGTCTCACACCAACCACTTCAGTTAAAGTGGGAGTTTCTCAACTATCGAGGAGGCTAGTTCTCATTTATTGAGAAGGCTAAGTAAACCTTGCCGGTATTTATTTGTGGCTTTGAAATAAACAACGAAAAGGATTTTTTTTAAATCATTTCTGACACCCTCGGTGGAATACGAACCTTTGCTCTCGGCATGGAATGCAAGCACTAGATACCAACTAAGCTATCGACCGGGAAATATATCTCTTTCAGTTTGTTCATATCCATCACGTTTTTCATACATTTCCTTCTTTTACATTCGCTTTGTATATTCTTAAAATTTTACAATTTCACCAATCGGATCTACCATTTTTTTCTTTCACATTCCTCTGTTTGTCCTCTTCTGTTTGCTTTCCGTTTTTAAACAACTTTGACGTCCCAGAATACGGAGCAGACAATGTCAAGGTCGATGCTGAAGTTTTGGGAGTGAGGGGACTATGGAGGCAAGCAGCACAATACAGAGAGTCCTGGGCTGGAAGTCTCATCACCACGGTAATTCTTACCTACCGAAAATCGGTAATACTTGTATGAAGGCCTGTCAATCCAAGATGGCAGCAAGTGAAGAGCTGATTAGTCTTCATACAAATATTACCGATATTCGGTAGGTAAGAATTACCGTGGTGATGAGACTTCCAGCCCTGGAGAATTGTGATTTTTTTTGTGCCCAAAAGGTTTCCCCAATTATAGTGCACCCTCTCAGCCATCAACACGCTGGGAGAAAATCTCTGATTATAATTTTAAATCTATTTATATTGCAGTAGAATATATCTATATTAGAATCATTTAAGAGTTTTATACTCCGAGTTACAGGATGCTATGCGGTGACATCCGTACGGCTTTTCTGTACATAAAATAAGTTATGCCCTCGTTCACGGCTGTAGTCGCCTGACACATACAAACTATAGATCTCTAACAGGGTGGGACTGCCTATTAGGCCGTTGATGACATTATGAGAGAGCACTATAAGGAACCCGTTGCGCCTGGTTTCCAGGCTTCTGAACCCTGTTTCCCGGAGTAGCTCCTCATGATGGAGAAAGTAAGTAAAAAAGTTTACCTGTTTTGTGCTTGCGCGTGCTGGCACGTCCTTTCTTGCACCGCGACGCCTCCTCCGCACGTGCGAGAACAGCTGGACCACGTGCCCCAGTCGCTCCACGTTCCCCAAATGGCTGCAGGAAGTCGCAGCTGGCCAGGATATGGCCTGGAGTGACCTTGGAGGGAGGACGGTGGCTGCAGTCTGCTGGAAGAGGGTCTGATGATGAACAGGAGAGTCAGAAACCTGGAGACAAAATAAATATAATGCTATTTTTAATATGTCTAAAACTTCTCCATCTAAAAAACATTTTATTTTCCCTATTATTGTAAACATTACAATTTGTTTCGTTCCTCAGAAAGGTAAGTAAGGGACGACCGAGAAAAGTATGGAGGGATCAGATTAAGGAGATTGTGATAGTGATAGAGTGGGACATACAAAGTGAGCGTAAAATAAGAAAATGCATGAAAAAGGTGATGGGTATGAATTAATTGAAAGAGGTATGTAAGGATAGGAAGAAATAGAGGCATCTCTGCGGAGGCTCTGGCCACCCTTAGCGGAATGGCGACAGAGAGTTACAGACCAACATGAGATGTACGAAACCTGAAAAACAAGAGTTTTTATGCGCGCGAGGAAATAAATCCCTTATCTGTGAAAATAAATATTAATAAAATCACGCTACAAGCAATCCCTTTGGAGCAACGTGGTAAAGAGTTGCACTGTATGTGCAGCTTGATTGGGTTGTTTTTTTAACCTTAACACATGTAGGTTACGAAAAACCCCACATTGTTCTATAACTATTTTGTTTTGTGTGACTTTTTAGTTCTATTATCTAATGTTTA
Source organism: Agapetus fuscipes (assembly GCA_951799405.1). Taxonomy (NCBI): domain Eukaryota; kingdom Metazoa; phylum Arthropoda; class Insecta; order Trichoptera; family Glossosomatidae; genus Agapetus; species Agapetus fuscipes. The sequence continues at coordinate 16,877,936 of OX637348.1, forward strand.
GTGGAACATGTTTTACAGGAATTTCTCTAATAATACTTACACCTAAATGTTCAAAGAATAACAATGAAAGTTTCATACACAAAATGTCGGCACAGTGGCGACTAGTCACTAGAGGAAAGGCTTTGAAAAGAGTTTCTGTGGAAATACCAAGCACTGACATTTACTGACACAATGTGAAGAATCTACTTACTTTTTATAACTGACTAACGAGACCTTTAAAGATTTTTCCAAAAAAACAAAAAAATGGGTAAGCATGTTGCTCTTTACAATTTTTTCATCAGAAAGTAAATGGTTCGAATCCAAATAGAGGTCTATAATTTAAATTGAATGATGATTGGAATGAATGAGGAGAAAATGATAATACATCATACTCCAAGTCAGTTACCAACAGTAAGCGACGACGCAAAGACCTCCTCGTCGCTTCGGCAACCAGCCTTGAAAATGCTTTCTGATCGTGAAAGCAAAACGTCGGCAGATATAAAAGCTGCGGATAGATAATGGTCTTACCCAAAATGATTAAAAACTAAATGGTAGTAGTTTTTTTATCGCATGGTTTGCTGATCGCAACATTCCAAATATGATACAATTATAGTTATTTTTCCATTCTACCATTTAATGGGAATAATGTGTGCAAAATGCCGGAGTAGTACTGATGGACTGGAGGAAGGCAGTCATTGTTCCTTTTTTTCTGTTTGATAGCAAAATTAAAAAATGTTGACATCTTTCTTGATCCCTTTTTGTGTCTTTAGTGACGCCATGTTGCAACAGGTCATTGGTGCAATAGGTCATAAGCACGGTTACCATGGCAACGACAATGTTTGTTTACTTTAAAATTTAATGGCTGCAATTTCCTGCGCTTATCAATGCGCACTCCAAATGTGTGAACACCCTCCAACATTAAATGTTTATATAATTACTTCATGTTAAAAGTTTAGTGTGAATGTCGGAGAAGTACTGATGAACTGGAGGAAGGCAGTCATTGTTCCTATTTTACTGTTTGATGAGAAATTTAATAAATGGTCATGTTTTTCTTGGTCGCTTTTTGTGTCTTTAGTGACGATATGTTGCAACAGGTCATTGGTGCAATAGGTCATCAGCACGGTTACCATGGCAACGACGATGTTTGTTTACTTTAACATTTAGTGGCTGCAATTTCCTGCGCCCGTCAATGCTCACTCCTAATGTATGGACGCTCTCCAACATTAAATGTTTACATAATTACTTAATGTTGAAACATATACACTCGGCAATTCAATGAACCAGAACATATGCCTACACGTACAGATACCATAAGTTTTAGTAACAGTAAATATAATAATATAAGGAGTATTAATTTGGTGAGCGCTGATTTTGTGTGAATCACACCACAAGAGCCCTCAAGAGTTGGATCGTCGCTCTAAAACGCGCCAAGTTTCAAGCAAGACCTAGTTTTTGGAAGGCTTGATGGACATTTGATGAACAGATTTTGTTAAAGGCATTTTTTTGACCCAGCGAAGAACAAATTTTGAAAAACTTACTCCGGGAATCGAACTCACGACTTCCTGTTTTCGTTGAGTCCGTAGCTTTGACCACAATGCTACATCTTGCACAAAAGTAAGGCACATATTATGGAAACATTTCCATTTAAATTAACTATTAAATTAAGATTACATTTGCTGTAGACAAGCTTTTATTGTAATTATTTTTATTTAAGAAAACTATTATTGGCCTTATATGTATTTATTATAAATCTTTACTTGTTTCATGTGTATGTGCTGTTGTTTTCTGTAATAAATAAAAAAAAAAAAAAAAAAAAAAAAAAAAGATCTAGACGAACACATTTGGTAAGTGTACAAAAAAACCTTTTGTCTTTTCTGACGGCATATTAATTTTCTCTTATTCTTGACTAACTGGCTGGTATGAGGCTGACCCCCGATGCAGTAAAACCTTGGTTCTCTTTTGCCAATGTCCCCCGCTTCATTTTGCCAAGCTGCATCCGCAGCGGATTTTCAGTAATCCTGTCCTTAGATTTAAATTATTATTATTTCGTATTATGTTGACTTATAGGTTGGTATGAGGCTGACCACCCATACTGTAAAAAATGGTTCACTTTGCCAATGTCACCCCTGTTTCAGGGAAGGTCGGCAAAAGTTGTGGGGCTTATGTTCATTTGAGGTTTGGATTTTATTTGTAAGTACACATTCAGCATTTGTAAGCGCGAACTACACTTGTTGGTTTGTGGGCATACATCTGAGAGCTTTAAATGAATATATCCATGCAACTTAGATTATAGATTATAGATTATGTGTATCATTATTCACGCTACTCGTGATCTAGCAACAATCCCACAAGGAGTGCCACCCGAGGTATGCTATTAGCTTCAGTAACATCGAACCATTTACTTTTAGAGTCATAGGCACGCCTCTGACCTAGAGGTTTTTGTTTTGTCGTGCCGTTGCTTTCACTTCACGGGAAGGCCTTTCGCCACTTGAGAAAATATATAGCTTTGCATGAGCATCCATATGCTGTGGGTCCTTCTGACACATACATACAGGACGGGTACGAGGAGGGTTTGAGCATATGTGTCCCCCCTGTTTCAGGAAAGGGCGGTACGCGTTGCAAAGTTTATGTTCATGTTGACTGATAGGTTGACTGATAGGTTGGTACGAGGCTGACCACCCGTGCTGTAAAAATCGGTTCTCTTTTGCCAATGCCACCCTGGCTCAGGAAGGTTTTCTTTATTTGTATGCACACATGCAGAATGTGTAGGCGCGAACCTACATGTGCCTGTCTGCAGGCATGCATTTCATATGAGCCTTAAATGTTAACATATCCTTGCAGCTTAGATTATAGATTATAGATATAGATTAGGTTTAGATTATTTTGTATTTACGCATGCAACATGCGCAAACTTACACGTACCGCTTGTTGGCATGCATTTTAAATGGATCCTAAATGTCAATACATCTTTGCAACTTAGATCACAGATCATGAACGAGAGATGGTGTATGTATATATATGTATCTGAGGATAATTTATTTAATACATGACAAAAGAGCGCCGTTTTTGTGTATGTCACACCTCAAGGGCCCTCCTAATCATGAATGAGATATTTTAAAAAGGTGCTGTTTGAGTGCTTTTTTAAAAATGCCAACAGATTCCGAAACCCTCACTCCGGGTGGCAGTCTGTTCCACTCCACTGGTCCCGCAAACCGGAAAGCGCGATCCCCAAAATTAGTGCATATTTGACGGCAAGGCTGCATCAACCTGACAGCTTGATACCCCGCTGACCTAAGTGTCCGCCCACTCACACTCACCTCAACGGGGGAAAACATGTCTGCCAGATATGATGGAGCCAAACCATTTAGGGCTTTAAATACCATCAAACACACACGGTAGACCACCCTCTCAGGAAAACGAAGCCAATGTAGTTCTTTTAACAGCGGAGTGATGTGAGAGAATTTGGACATCCCGAAGATCAGTCTTGCGGCCGCATTCAAAACAGACTGAAATCTGTTCAGTTGCTTCTTTGACTGGCCGATATAAAGTGTGGAACAATAATCAATTCGGGATGTAGGAACCTATCATAGGAGACGTATTGTTGGTGTGGACATGGTTAAATGCCCAAATCAATATTCAGTTGGGTATTTAAGCTCAGCAGGGCAGGGCGGGGCAGATACTAAAAACATCAATGTTTCCACGTGAACAATGTTCTGTACAGTCAAATATATAATTAGGTAGGTACCCAGGTTAACAGAGAATCCTAAAATAAACGTTCGCGAATTCATTAAGAAAATGAATCAAATACATGATAAGTGTGAAAGTGTTTTTTTTTTTTACAGTTATTCGGGGCTATTCTTAGACATTTTAGTCGTCGGTTGAGCCCACGCCTTGACAAACTAATGGTGCCTGAGCTGGAAGTTTCATCAGCACGGTCATTGTTACCTACCAAATTTTGTAATATTTGTATGAAGACAAATCGGCTGTTCACTTGCGGCTATCTTGGATTGACAGGTCTTCATACAAACGCATCATTAGTTTGTCAAAGCGTGGGCTCAACCGACGACTAAAATGTCTATTAATAGCCCCGTAAGGGTTTGTGTATTAACATTGTTTTTTTAATAGATTTGTGGAAAGAAATGCAATTCACCAACCTATTTTGAGCAACCTGGCCAGTTGTCTTCATGCGAAAGCAGAAGCTTGTGTGCATACGATGGCATCTGTTGAATCCGGGTCGAAGTTATGGTCAAGTGGGCCAGATGCAGATTCAAACCAACGTTATTCTGTTTCAAATACGCTAGTCGAACATGCGCCTCGCTAGTCGAACATGCGCCCCCTCGGCCATAACACCAACCGAATGTTCAGATTCATTTTAAATTAATTACTAACAAAAACCCAACGTTTTTTTTCACGAGTTGGTTTACTTTCTCTAGCGCTTTTGGTGTTATCACACCATTAACAAAATACTAAAATATCTAAAAGTTACACAGCTGATTCCAGAGAATGTTTTAGGGGGCGGAGCTGTGGTGGGGGATTTTTGTAACATAAAAAACTATGATGCAAATCAAAATTGTTTCCCTTTTTAATTTTTACAAAAGAAAAAACACTAGTGTTTGGATATCTCCCATCAACAGGTATGTGTTTAAATCAGCCAGCTTTGTTTGTCTTGATTAAAAATATACAAAATGAGTAAGTATTCTAGTATTGGCAACAGTGATTGTGCCCATGAATCGCTCGCCAGGACTCCATTGACTACTTTATTGCCGCCATCACCCATAAAGGCTGATTAACAGTTCATCGTTACCCATACGTCGCGGTACATCGGCAGAGTCATAAACCCGCGCATCACAATCGGCGGAAGCTGAGCGCACAGCCACGTGTAGGTGCGCGCTTGGCATAATATGTGGGACACTGAGCCGCCGATAGACGGAAAACATTAGCGATCCATACACATCAATAAGTCTGGAAAAAAATACCTAATTGAGATCCAATATCATGATCAAACACGTTAAAAAAATCTTTTTTTTTTTTTTTTTTAATTTGTGCCCCGGACATGAAGTTGTACTATATGCGTAGCTTAGTTGCGTCGTTGCGTTAATGGGACTTTACGCAATGTTTTATATTTGAATTTTTTTTGTGTTCCTGGACTAATAGGTGGGTATGAGGCTGACCACACATACATAAAAAAAAAACACTTAGGTAATGTCACCCCTGTTTCAGGAAAGGTCGGCAAGAGTTGCATGGCTTATTTTCATTTGAGATTGGGTTTTTATGTTGAAAGTCCACACGAGGCATGTTCAAGCTCGAACTTATACGACAGATTTTAAACATATTTTGTTTTCTGAAAGCTTCATAAAAGTGTTAACAATTATATATTTATTTAGAATCTCTGAATAGGTTTTTTTCAGTAGACTAATAATATTGATTTTTAATAGTTATGGGACTGGCGACCTATGAGGTAATTTTGTTTAAATGGCACATACCGATGCGCGTACACATGCTTGCAGATCCAGTGGAGCGAGGAGATGACAATGCCGCTCATATGTAAACAGGAATTCAATCACTTTGGAGGAATGTTGAAGGGTGGCCTTGGCTATAATCTATAATCTAAGTTGCAAAGATATAAATAATTATAAAAAATTATAAAAAACACAGAGTTTTATTTTCACAAATTGAGTTTTTATTTCCACCTCAAGTACTTTCGACTTATTCACGTCATTATCAAGAGGATACTAAATTACAAAAATTGACAAGACAAATACCATAGAGAAATAAAATAAAAATAATGATTTAGGTACGACAAATAGGTACAATAAGGAAATGACAGAAGTGACAAATGGAGAAGAATATTATATGTAGGGCAAATGAGTACCAACCTTGGTCACTTAGTAAAAAATACCTTTAGTTGCGCCTATTATACCAACAGTAATATAGGTCAAATATTATTCAACAATAAGGATAAGATTGAACGTATGGATGGTGGGGGTGTATATCGATTATCTTGTAATGACTGCAATTCCGTTTATGTTGGACAAACTTCCAGATCTATAAATGTAAGGTTGAAAGAACATAAGAGGGCTTTTAGGGGTTTGTCTGGTTATTCGGAGATGGCGGACCACTGTATCGAAAATGACCACTCGTTCAATAATGACGGTGTCAGGGTTCTCCATTCCGGATGCAAGGGCAGACAACTAATTGCCCTAGAAACTTTAGAAATCCACAAACATAAAAATTCTAATTCTTACAATTTGGTCAATGTCCAAATTCCTGCTGCCTCACCTTTGTTATTAACTAATTGTGCTTCTTTATCGTGACTTATTAATTTGATTTCTCTACGGTTTTTGTTTTGTCAATTTTTTAATATTGTAATTATAATATGTGTCATCTCATTATTGTACCTATTTACATAAATTATTATTTTTATTTAGATTTCTCTATGGTTTGTTGTTTTGTCAATTTGTTATATCATTATATAATATTGTAATTATATTATGTGTCATTTCCTTATTGTACCTATTTGTCGTACCTAAATCATTATTTTTATTTTATTTCTCTATGGTATTTGTCTTGTCAATTTTTGTAATTTAGTATCCTCTTGATAATGACGTGAATAAGTCGAAAGTACTTGAGGTGGAAATAAAAACTCAATTTGTGAAAATAAAACTCTGTGTTTTTTATAATTTTTTATAATTATTTATAAAAATGAATTTTCACTGTGTGAATACACAAACTTTAAAAAGTCTTGCAAAGATATATTGACATGGATATATTGACAAAGATATCATATTACATGCATTCTTACAAGCACATGCACATGCCGCATGTGGACCTACAGCATAAAAACACTATATCAAATGAAGTCCACACCTCTTGCCGACCTTCCCTGGAACAGGGGGGGCAATGACGTTTTGAAGCACTGCGTGGGAGTGCTCCGGGGTACCTGATGGAGCTGGTGTCTCCAGCAACTACAACCTCGCGCGGACAAACATTGAGGTCAGCTGCATCAAGAAGCAGCTGCCTGGACATCCCTGCAAGAAGGCCCGCACTGTTTTTGGAGGCAGGGCATTCAAGGCTCCAATGTCTTGGAATGCTATTCTCGCCTCACTGAGGGAACCGGATTTGGAGAGACTGTTCAAAAGACGTCTCAAGACTCACCTCTTCGTCCAATCATATGGACAAGCGCCTTTGCAGTGACACACTGTCATAAAAAGCGCTATATCAACTTCATCACTACTTCATCATCATTATCATAAAACCATTTTTAACTGTGTGGCTGATCAGCCTCATACTAATCAATGCCAAGAATGTCCACAAACAGACACGAGTTAGTTCGCGTTTACAAATGCTGCATGTGTGGATACTTGCAAATTAATGAACATAAACCCTGCAACTTTTGCCGATATTGCCGTAAACTGAGGTGACAATGGCAAAGTGAACCATTTTGTACAGTATGGGTGGTCAGCCGTGGGCATCCATTCAATATGAATTTAAAAGTTAATATATCTTTGCAACATGGATTATGGATTATATCTATTCTGCTCCCCACCTATATTTAATTAGTGAGTCTCTAATGGCTGCTGGGCGTACTGATGTGAGGTAATTAATACTAGTCTGTTGATACATGATAAATGATCTATTAGATGATATGGTAGATGATCTATTAGATATATTCTAACAGGCCCAGATTAAGGGCGGCGGCGCAACCGAACCAGGGCTCCCACGTCCTAGGGGTCTCTGAGACGTTTTATAAAAATATTATTCAAAGATTTTTTTCTACATAAATTTGATCGGGGCACTGTTTTTTCAGGCATTCACCAAGGGTTCGAAGACATTTTTTAGAAATAAGGTTAAGAAGACATTTTTTTTTGGAGTCCAACTCAAAAGCGGCCTAAAGCTTTGTTATGTGATGTACTGTCCTGTGTCGTTCTGTCATATGTCGTTCGTCATATGTCGTTCGTCATATTATATCGTACTGTCATATGTCGTAAACAAAAAAAATTGACTGATTTATTTGGTGAGCGCTGTTTTTGTGTGTATCACACCTCAAAAGCCCTTTCCTAGCTTGGTCGTCGCTGTAGAAAGCGTCAATTCTCAAGCAAGACCCAGTTGCCGTAAGGCTGAATGGACCTTTTGATGACGGGTATTTATAATTATAGTATATTTTTTGTGCGCCGCCGGGGTTCGAACCCACAAGTTTACATTTACCAGTCCGAAGTGTAACCACAGGACTACAGACCGGCCAAACCAACCAGTCGTTCTATCATGTGTCGTTATGTTATGTGTCATTTTATCACTGTGTCGTTCTATCCTGGAACCCCCAAAAGTAAACTTAAAAATTCTTCAGTAATCGTTTTGGTTCGCAATAAGTATACAATATATTTTTGGTGGGTGCTTGGTGAGGGGGGGTTAAGGGGGGCCCCCTAACTTTCCCCGCACCAGGGCCCCCAGTGCCCTTGATTCTGGCCTGGATATAGATCACAGATCTACCAGAGCGCCACCGCTTTAGATCACTGCCCGGGGCTGCATCTAATTAAGAGAGAGACAGACACGATCTGAGCAGCTTCAGGTCCACGACACGTTAAAAGGCTAAATCTGCTTCATTATGTAAAAACGCAAATAAAGAGTGTAACTGTAGCTCTGTCGCAATTCCACTTGAGGTGATCAGAGCCTCTGAAAAAGTGCATCCATATCTTCCTAAGGAGTTAAGAAGACTCTAGTGGGTCGGACATGTAGCACGTGCAGAGGACTCCAGGATCATCAGAACTGTCTTTGATGGTGCCCCCTCAGGTGTTAGACCATTCGGACGCCCCAGGATGCGGTGGGCAGACAACGGAAGCCGACGCCTAAGTTCTGGGAGTGAGGAGACCATGGAGGGAAGCAGCACAAGACAGAGAGTCCTGGAGGATTGTGGTGCGGGAGGCCCTGAGCCTTCAATGCTCATGAGCGGAAGAAAGAAAAGTATATCTTCCTATCATCACCTTTTAAGGCCTCACTGTTCGGTCGATAGCTCAGTTGGTAGAGTGCTTGCATTCCATATCAAGAGCTCGGGTTATTTTTAGAGAATAAATGAGTAGAAGCGCCCTCAGGAGCTGGGTAGCCCCTCACTTCAACTGGAATGTTTGGCGTAAGTTCCACTCGCCATATACAATCCCTTCGGGGAGAACGCGGGCAAGAAGATACACTACATGTGTAGTTTAGTTGCGTTGCATTTTTGCGATCACTATTGTACTAAGTGTATTTGACAAAAAAAAAAACGATTATATTGTTTTATAAAGTGGTTTCCGGTCACATGCAAGTATAGCGCCATTTCCATTTAATTACCACGAGTATACAATATTGCTCAAAATCCCTTCAATCGCGTACATAGAAAAATGTATGAAAGACCCAATAGCACCCCCAGCGAGTGATTCAGTTTTCATACATTTTTTAATTAAATTACGCGTCGAATAATGCACTATACTCGGGGCACGTGAAGCACGTGTGTGTCGTGCATGTTCCGAGCACGTAACTGCTGCTGCATTCCACGCAGTGGTAATGGCACTTTATCGCTGATCGCTCGTCACTTCAATACTCGGAAGTCAATCTAACATCAAGGAAGGGACGTGATGATGATGATGATGAATAATCAATCAATGAAATTTTCAGTTGTTGTAAGTCTGAGAAAACCTTTGAGATCAAAGTTAATCCATGTAATAACGGGAATAACCTTAATACATATTATTATAGACAAACAGGGCTATTCACAATACATTTGGTCTATAGCTGATCTGTGAACCGTCGTTTTTTTGTTTGGAAAATTCACGTTAGGTGGCGGTTGAGCCATGGATTTACTGTGTGTAAATAACGCGGATTGAAACTGCAATGCAACAAAGCCCGTGAAAATATATGGCTTTGCATGAGTGTCTGTCTGTGTGTTGTGGGCTCTTCTGACACATACATACAGGAAAAGTATAATTACATGCATGCACAACGAGTGCAACTTCTCACCGCGTTGACTTCTAAGAGGTCATAGATAAAATCTGTGGAACTTTGTAATTTTTAGGTTTGTAAGTTGTTTTCTTAATAATAGTGTGATAACACTGAATGCGCTCGAGAAAATAAATCAACTCGTGAATGATTATTTCAACATTATTAATTTAAATTGCAGATGCACCTCAACCGTCATTTTTTTCAGTCATTATATACTTCTTTCATTTCATTCTGAGTCATAACCGTCTGTACACATGCTCTCCTTTTGATAATTGTGATTATATTTCCGCCATCCGCCGAACAAGAATGTGTCTCTTGATGATGTTGGATAAATAGCCAACGAAACGTCGAGAACACTGAGATTCTCCAACTAAAGGTTCGTTGAAATATTCGGCTATTTAATTTATTTTAGCATTTTTACAAATACGTCGAACGACTGTAAATTTAACCATAATTTGATTAAATTCTGATTATTAACAGATTTATATCCAGTCCATACTATCTCAAGGTTGAAGGCGTTGCCCCGCTCCCGGCGATGTGAAAGTTTATTTTTGTAAAGCTCTCAACACAAGCAGTTATCAGCGTGAAAATAAACGTCTGCCGGGATCATTGTCATTATCATAACTCACATTCTTGCAGAGCATTTCTCCGTAAATAACATCAGCCCAAACATTTTAGGGAAAACCATTGACAGATAACATAAGCGGATCCGAAACTAGCGTACGGCGTTGAAGCATGGTACGGTACACAACTGTCAGCCTGATCTGTCAATTAAAATAGCACCCCGAGTACAAAGCATTGCGTAATATCACCTCTATAATAATCTATCATCCAAGTTGCAAATATGTTTAAAATTATTTCATGCATGCCCACAAACAGACACGTGTAAGTTCGCGTTTACAAATGCTGCACATGAACTTAAAAATTCAAATCCAAACCTCAAATCAACATACAACAACTTATAAGTTTTGCTAAAACAGGAGTGACATTGGAAACGTAAACCATTTTTTTTATAGTATGGATGATCAGCCTCATACCAACCTAGAAATGAAAGCATTTGCACTTATCCCTCTAATCACTCCTGTTTCAGGGAAGGTCAGCAAAAGTTGCAGGGCTTATGTTCATTTGAGATCCGGGTTTTTATGTTGTGAGGTAACATGCGGTATATGTAAGCGCGAACTGATAGGTGTCTTTTTGTAGGCCAACATTTAATATGATTGTTAAATGCTAACATGTCTTTGCAACTTAAGATTACAGATTATTATACAGGTGATATAACGCAACGTTTTATTCTCGGGGTATTGTTTCATTTGACAGATCTGTACTGACAGTTGTGTCCCATACTTTGCTTCAATGCAGTACGCTACTTTCTGATCCGCTTATGTTATGTATCAATAGTTTTCTTTATTATGATTTAACTGAAATAATTTTCCCTCACATCCTTGTCACTGCAGATTTAGAATATGTCACAGTATCACCTGAAGCCAACATGATATTTTGTGCGCAAGTATCTGATACATTGACCGCGCTGTGTGTTTAGGAGCTGTGATTGATAGTGTTGATCTACTTGTATCCACATCCTAGGGATGTCCCGTCATTAATCAAACTCTTTGTTGTAATATTAATATTAATATGAAAAGTTTGGATGGCGCCTTGTCCCCGCAGGGTATGTGCTCTGCGGGTACTGCCATTGAGGTGTAATGTAGTGGAGTAGGCATTGATCCATACTTTGTAGCACAGTTGTCCCCAGTCCTGTCAAAAAAAAAAAAAAAAACAATTTGTTACGATGATTTGAATGTCTTCGCAACTTAAGATTATTATGGATGATGATGATGATGATGATGAAATGGTGATTTCTTTACAGCGCCGTTTCATGATGTTGTCTTTCAATGGCGCTTGTGCATGTCGCACGTTTAATAATAAAGAGCAATAACTCAAAAATTGGGAAAATCGAGATTTTGTAATAAAACGCAAGAAAAATGCGAGAAGAATAGTTAGAATGCAACAGCCGTTCAATTTGGACGAATATGACCGAGATAAAGCATCGGACGCCTTTTTCATCCCATACAAGTTGTACTGGTTGTCTGAACTTCAAACGTGATTTCCCAACATTCTTATTTTTTGAGTTATTTCTCTTTGTTATTAAGCGTGCGATGTGATGCCAGAAATTTGCTTGTCTTTGCTTGTCAACTTTCCATGGTCCTCTTGCTCTCTCACATGATGTGGCAGGTGGTTCCAGGCCAGAGGACCAGCAACTGCAAATGCTCGCTCTCTAAACACTATGTTAACGTTTCTTATCGGTTCTCTAATACATGCACATTACATATGTTTTAAAATAATGCCTTTTACGTATCAAAATTAAAAAAAAAATATCGATCAAAAGATTTATAACGCGCGCGCACAATGTTCGCGCAGGAATGAATCAATGCTGCCAACATTATGGAATATTTTTTTAGTTTCATCCAAGGTTTTTTTAACAACTAAATAACACAATTGAGTTTTTTGTTCTCTTTTTTACCAAGGAGCATTTTCGTGGTTGAAACTAATGTTTAATGTCTATTTCTTCTAGTCCACAGATATCATAAGTCGATGGGTACTGCACTGGTCTGCCGGACAATGAGCGTGCATGGAATGTAAATCTGGGCAATAGCGTGAAGGCAGAGGCGTAACGGAGCATGGAAATGCCATCAAAAATATTTCATAATAATTATTTAAATGGGATTCCTGTACCCCGAGTATGAAATATTATAAAAACTCCCCTCAATCGCGTAAATTTAAAATGTATGGAATATACGCTGGCACTTCTAGTGAGTGATTTAATTCTCATACACATTTGAGATTTACGAGTTTATGTTATGCTTTTTACTAGGGTTACTTTTACCCAAGTTTAAACATTCCTCGTGTCTATCTATAATCTAAGCTGCAAATATATATATATTGACATTTACGGATTAGGTATACTTAATGCATCCCTACAAGCAGGCACAAGTAGGTTCACGCTTATTCATGCTGCATGTGTAGATACAAATAAAACAAACCTCATATGAACGTAAGCTTTGCAACTCCTGCCGCCTTTCCCTGAAACCGGGTTAGCAATGGAAAAAGTAAATCAAGTTTTATAGCATGGAGGGTCAGCCTCATACTAACCGATTAGTCAAGGTTTTGCTTATTTGTTTATTTAATTTTATTAATTTTCTTCGCTTATATTCACTTTGAATATCCCATTTTTTCACAATCTCCTCAATCTGATCACTCTATATTTTTCTCGGTCGTCCCTAATCTCTTTTTCCTTTCACGCTTCCTCTGCACACGTAAACGCTCACCAAACAAATCATGAATAGGCCTGGCCGCAGTCTATCGGTTGACGTTACAGTCTCGTAAATGGAAGGTAGTGAGTTCTTTTCCCGGCGGAGGACAACAAAATTATCATTGATTTTTTCAAATAAACGTTTCGCTTGCTTACAAAAAATCTTACTTGTTTGGCCAAAGCGCTAAGCTGGTACCACAATGGAATGATGGACTATTTATTTTGGTCTCCTGCCACAATTCCCAATCAGGGGCACCTGATTCCATAGACCCTCTACAGCCCTTAATGGGCATACACAAGCGTGAGATGCTGTATCGCCCCCTTAGTGCTTATTTGTCGTATGTCCATCAGACCGGTCCGAAGTCCAGTGGTAAATGGAAGATTGTGAATTTGGATCCCGGCGGAGCACAAAAAATATAGGTACCATTTATATTTCCAAATACGCTCTTCTTTGGGTTGAATTTTTTTATAAAAACCTTCACCAAAGACCGGTCACTAAAGATCCATCCAGCCTTACAGCAACTGGATCTTGCTTGAGTATTGGTACTTTGTAGCAACGACCAAGCTTGTAAACACCTCTGCAGCACTACAACAAGTGTCATAGACCCCTAGAGTCTCTAGAATCTAGGAAGTCTCCCGCACAGGATTTCTTAAAAAAAAGAAAAGATAATTTCACATGAGCAATATTTGCATGTATACTGGACCAATGTGTGTTATGAAGCTTGGAAATTGATTTTAGAAATATTTAAAACAACTCTAACATTATCGTGTTTTATGTTTTTTTTCTTAGCTCAGATTGTGTAGTGTGTGATTCTTAAGACACTTTCATTAAAAGGTCATATTCGAATCACATGGTGGATAAGCCAAACAAGCACTGGGGGGACGATATAGAATATGGACCATCGTTTCCCAGCAACTGGCACGCACGCAGTACCTGGTAGTAACATATCGGAAATTTCACGGTCTGTAATGAAACCCTACAACATTGCTAGAGTGGCAAAGTACCTACATAGTTAAGACTTGGAAATACCGGGGATAGGTGAGATCAAATACATCGAGACCAATTCCGGATTGCAACTTCTTGTCGCGTTTTCCCCGAAGGGACCTCATGTGGCGAGTGTTACCTATATATTTTTACAGGTAAAGGAGTGAACTACTTCAGTTGAAGTGAAAGTTTCCATGCTAAAGGTGGGGGCTGGTACTTATGAATTGTGAAGATAAACACCAAAACAGGAAATCATTTCTGACACCCTCAGTAAAATTCGAACCCAAAGTCCGTAGTCTGGTAATTTACGCTACGGATTCGTTGTAAGAAGGTTGTGAGTTCAAATCCCGGCAGATATATATATATATTTTTGTAATAAATACTTTTCGCGGTGTTGAAAATTTATACGCATATACCAAAGGCCGTTCACCGATGGTCTATCTAGGCTTACAATAATTGGGCCTTGCTTGAGAATTGAGACATTTTATGTGAGCCGTGTTTCGCGAACTTGATGTAGAAAAAAAGCTTTCGTTTGAGTAACCAATCCTAAAAATATACGTACATTTCAAGTCAACAATGTTCCACTACTAATCCCAAGTCTTTCCCGAGTGTTAAATTCGTTATGAACCGGGATTGCATTTCCACAGCTGGACTCCACTCCCTACCTGTGCTCAGATATTTGATTGATTCCCCAGCAAGGATTTTTTCATGTTCTGTACACACTGGATGGGTTCAGTACAAATGCAGTGATTGCTTTTATTGGGATGATGATGGGCTACAATATTGAATATCAGTGTTTTGTTTTCAACGCGTTTGTGTGCCATCAATATTTGTTAGACTCCATAGACGGGTCGTTGAAAGACTTTTTCTAGAAAAAGATTATTAAATCCTTGAAAACGTCTCACATACCTTTAAGGATATAGTTTCCAAAGTAAACAAAAAGTCGACACTGTTACAGGTAAGAGATGGATAAAAAATACTTAGTCGAAGTAATTATGTATGAAACAGCCGTGAAAAATTGCATTGTATTCTTGCTCATAGTGGTTAAGTAGGGTCTGATTAATCATCGTCTATGGGTGTTCCACAGGGCAACGTGTTTAGTACCAATTTGATTTATTTTGAATAAGAACATCTTTTGTTTGGAGCACAGCGTTGAATGTTTGCAAAATTTGGAAATGACCGTTTAGATATATGTATGAAGATGAACTAGACAATATTATGGTTGTACAGAAAACCTAACATGAGAGTGTTGTAAAATTTATAAGAGACGTATGGCAATATCCTTGATGAATTTTAAGAAGATAGCGCAAAACACGCAATACTTCTAGGATTTGAAGCGGCTCATGGATGTCTCCTCCTATTAACATTCCAAGAAGATGGCAACCAACAGAAACAGATGGCTGGTACCAAGGCACTGCCTTTCCAAGGGGATGGCGACCTGAAGATACAGATGGCTAGCGCAACAAGGCATTGCCTTTCCAAGGGGATGGCGACCTGCAGAGACGGATGGCTATCACAATAAAACACAGCCTTTTCAAGAGGATGGCGACCAGCAGAGATAAATGGCTAGTAGAGCAAGGCACTGCCTTTAAAAATTGAAAATGATGTAAGATTTGTGGACGCTTTGAGTAGACAGTAAGAATGATCTTTAGAGTAAGCGAGTGTGTAATGTGTCAATTGAATTCAATCGCAGTACTTACCAAAAAATGTATGGAAGCTAAAGCAGGATATCTAGTGATCGTTTTATCTTTATTTATTTTTTGTTTAAACGCTGTAGGGGAGTTTAAACGTAAATTTATGAACTTGAGGTAACCTTGACCTATCGAGGTCTCTACAATCAAATGACTAGGAAGGTGAGAGGGCATGAGTAATGTATGCTGATGCGGAATAGGCGATGGTATTAGATATTTGTATCTGATACATTACAAAATAGTTGCACACGGTAAGTCTACGTACAAACAATAAATTTATGTATAAACAGATACTTAAAAAATGAAAACCAAGCTTTAAGCGCAACACCTCTTGTTTAAACTTGATTGAACTTATAAAAAAAAACATTCATGTAAACAGAAGGATAAGCTGCAAACATAGTGCAATTTTTTTACGTGTTGTACCCAAAGAGATGGCTTGTGGCGTGGGAAAACTATATACTTTTACAGGTAATGAGGTCGGTCTGAAAGTATGGGGTTTCCAGCTCTCGAAGGGCTGGTCTTCATTTCTTGTGAAGATAGTAAGGTTTAGTATTGTCAAGAGTATACTTTACTAGTATTTTTATTTTGGGTTTGAAATAAACATCGTAACTGGCAATCGTTTCTGACAACCTTGGTGGGGACCGAACCCTAAACCTTTGGCAAGAAACGCAAGCATTAAAAAACTGAGCTATCGACCGGACAGATAAACATAGATTCATCGACATTTTTGTGATAAATTCCTCCATAAAAAAGTTACCTTGTTTCAGGGACGGTCGGCAAGAGTTGCAGCGTTTTTACTGATATGCGTCTGCTTGTGGGAATGCACGTAATATGAATCTTAAATGTTATATATCTTTGCAACTAAGATTATAGATAGATAGAAAAGAATACCGTTTTTGGAAAACGAACATTCAAGGTGGCTGCTTCCAAATGCATAGAACGGCCTTGCAGATGACCTGCGCGAGATGGATTTGGAAAATATCTTCTTGACACGTTCGTATGAATAAGCACCTTTGAGATGATCTAGTATCATAAAAAGCGCTTAAATTTTAATTTAATTTAATTACAGCTTATAGACATACTTTGAAGAGTATTTTACTTTGAGAAAAGAATAACAGCTTACATGCAAAGAAGTCGAGTATCAGATACTGGTGCGTGTTTGTCCATCACTAAATGGGTTCTTTCACATCCACCCACACATCAAATAGCCAACATTTGTAGAGTCACCGCCGTGGCTCGTAAAACAAATGTGTGGACCAATAATTGGGCGAATGTTCGCGCCCAGTGTGTTGCCGGCAATCTAAATCAGATAAATAATCGTCAGTATGACGGAGTACAAAGTAGCGAAATCTGGAATATGACGTCACAGGGCAGCGAAACGTTTCCCATTCCTGTAAAATGAGAAGTACGTTCCTTGCAAAAACAAGTCAACGGATGAGTTGCCAGAAAGGTCCATTTGTCGTGCCTCTAGACATCGGTAGAAAGTTCGAGAGCATTCCAGTAAATCGGTTCATTATTATTTCTTCATTATTCAACATTACTATCTACTTCAAAATTACGCTACGCTACCCAGCTAAACTGACTAAACTACACAAAACCCGTAATTCATAAAAAGCTTTTAATTTTTAAACTAGTATAAAAATGCAAGCACTCTACCCACTGTGCTATCGACCGCAAGATTTTATTTATTCATTTTTTTTTTAACTCTGACTAACTTTTGACCGGTCGATAGCTCAATTGCTTGAATGTTTGCATTCCATGCCAAGGGCTAGGGTTCGATTTCCGCTATGGGTCAAATTAAATCAAAGTTAAAATCTACTCCACATTTTTTTTGTAATCTACTGCAAAAACTAATAAATGCTTTAATTGATGTTTCGCCATTGTGCCTTAATATTGTAAAATTTTACATAATTTTATTTTTGAATGAAATTTAATGATGTAGAAACATGTAGGAAAAGAAACGCTAAAAATCACCTATTAAAATGTTAGCCATATTACGAGCGTTGTCAGAAAATAGCGTGCGTAACAGAAATTTAACGGCTAAACTAAAACACTAGATTTATTGCTTACAAAAAATAATTGTCATTTAGTTATTTGTGTTTCCATTTCAAATGTTGAACAATAATAAGTTTTATATTTCATTTCTCAATTATAACATGCCTACAGGCAGAAGCGGAAGTAGACAGACATACAGGAATAATGTTGTATTTTGAATCACGCGAATTTAAATTATTTAAGATGTGACATCTGCTATCTTAACGAGCCATATTTTAATTAAATGAGATATTAGGGCACGTTCACACTAGACGAGTTTTGTATAAAAATAATTATTTTCGATTTTTATAATCTACATCGTTAATCCAAGATATATCAATCGCTAAGATATATAAGATATATCAAGATATATAAGATATATCAAGATATATAAGATATATCAAGATATATAAGATATATCAAGACATTATATATCAAAATGTATCAATCAATAGCCAAGATATATTAGCATTGCATGTCAACAAATAGACATGTGGAAGACCGCGCTTGCAAATAATGCATGTGTACTTACAAATTAAAATCCAAATCTAAAATGAATATAGCCCAGCAACTTTTGTCGACCTTCCCTGAAACACGGGTGAAATTGGTAAAACGAACCATTTTTTATAGTATTTAGTTTATTTTTAGAACCATAATTATAGGTGATGGATGATTTCTTTCCTGTGGCGCCATTTAATGGTCCATCAGGTTGTCATATCAGGTGGTCAGCCTGATACCAACCTATTAGTAAAGGAATGGGATGATTTAAAAAAAACGCAACTAAGCTACACATATAGTGTTACTTATTGGCACGTTATACCCGAAGGGGTCGCATGTGGCGAGTTTAACATATTTATTTTTACATATAAGGGCCGGCCTTACGCCAACCACTTCAATTGAGGTGGGGGTTTCCCAGCTCCCGAGAAGGCTGGTACTCATTTCTTGTGAAGGCTGAGTAAACCTTGCCGGTATTTAAATGTTAATAACCTAAGTTGAAAATATATTTTTAAGATTAAAGATTTATTCTCACAAGTAAGTGCGTCTTTTACGTGCTGCAAGTGTACAAAAGAAAATCCAAATCTCGATCGGGTCGTAAAAGCGAAATAACCTAAGCCTCATATGGACACCAGCCTTGCAACTCCTACCACCTTTTCCTGAAACACAGCTCACATTGGCAAAAGTGAACCAAGTTTTCGCAGAATGGAGCTCAGCCTCATTACGGAATTATTAGTCAAGGAACGAATTGAAATTAATCTTGAATGGTTCCTAGTCTAGCGGTTAGCGCTTTGGACTCGTAAATGGAAGGTCATGGGTTCGAATCCCGAATGATAAACCATTTATACTTTCAAATACAAATGCTCTTCGCTGGGTTGAGAATTCTAAGGTGACGGGCAAGCTCGCAGAGCGTTCTTGAAGTGTGATTCACATAAAAACAGAATTCACCAAATAAATTATCCTATTTAATCTACTACACTTATACAGATCCTAAATCGCCACAGGCATGCAAGAAGTTAAACTATACGTGCAGCTTAGAAATTTTGCTAAAATATGCCAAACAGACACGTCGTCTACACGGATACTGTGAACAAACCTTAAAGACCATAACTTATACCGTGACAAGAGTACCTATAGTGGTTTGAAAATGTGTTGATTTTCACACCAGATGTGATAAAGCAGTTAAAACTTCACATTAAATACCAACTCGGTCACTAAATAATAAATGTGCGAGAATACCTAAACACCGCACGCCTTCCCAAATGATCACAATTAATGTGTTAATTGGCCGTGAAGTGTTGGAGACAGGTACGCTCTTCTTAAAGCCAAAGAAAAGGACAGAGACATAATGTCTTCATAAATAAATTCTCTTACGTATCTGTACAAATAAAAATCGAACGTTTGAAATCGATATTCTAGCATATAAGTCTGGCTGAAAGGGTCAATTTTTGTTATATAAACCAGATTACTTACGAGATAGATTCTGTGAAATGTGACTTACAATGATATTCTTTCAGTTTCTTGACTGATAGGTTGATATAAAGCTGACCCCCTGTACTGTAAAAAGTGGTTCACTTTGCCAATGTCACCGTTTTTGCCTGTTTCACGGTAAATCGGCAAAAGTTGTAGGGCTTGTGTTCATTTGAGATTGGGTTTTTATGTTGTAAGTCCACATGCAGTATGTGTAAGATCGCGAAATTACACGTGTCTGCTTGTGGGCATGCATTTAATATGAAAATGATATTAAATGTTAATTTATCTTTGCAATTTAGATTAACTTGTAGATTGATATGAAACTGTCTACTCATGGGAGTGCACGTAATATGAATATTACACGTAACTTAGATTAGCTCAGATTAACTTGCATTTGAAACATGGATTATAATTCGTCGTTTTTCTGGCAATAGGTCGTATGCCAAAAAATTTCGACTTCCAATTTATGATGCCATTTGATGGGAAAAATCATTTTATACAACTGCAATACCTCCCGTGTCATAAACCATACTGTACTGATGATAATGTGTGACATGGAAGGTTTTGTAGCTACATAAAATGACTTTTTCTCCATAAAATGGCATCACAAAAAGGAAATCGAAAACCCTTGACATACGACGTGTTTGTTTAGTAGAATGGAACATTATATTTGGATTTGAATAAAAAAAGGAAAACAAAAGAATGCAGAAGTACAGAAGAAGCTTCCAGGCTCCTGTCACTGGGAACAAATGAACCAGCATTCTAAAATGAAATATGATTTCAAGCAGAAACTCATAGAGATATTGCCTTGACAGTTGTCTCTGTCTGACACATATGCTTCAAATTCACGCCCTGATCCCAAATGAGAAAGACATATTTTGTAAGCTTCTTTTACATGCAAACTTTCAAAAAAATACGCTAGATGGCAAGTAATCATTAAAGTGAGGGTAGGTAGTTTTTTTTGAAATTCAAATTTTGTTCCAATCAAAACATGTGACAGTAGAAATTTGTTGTCTGTGTTTAATGGCGTCTGCTGAAAAAAATGACAAAAGTAACCTTTTTTTCTTCAAACAATTACGGAAAAAATGCGCTTTTTCATTCAGTGATTGGACAGTTTTATGAAGTGTTTCATATTTACAAGAACTGAGTCTACCGTAAGCGGTATTGGAAATCCAAGTAAGTTGCAGTTTATTTTATATTTTTTAATGTGCATGTAATCTGTCATCGATTTTGTAAAATGTTTAAGAAATAACGTTTGGTCGACACTTAATTTTGAAAAACGCTTGTATTTAACACCATTGCTTGGATTCAATTGCCATGGACGGTGTCAGATAGTATTTTCCGTTTTAGTATTTTTGTCTTATTTAAATCTTAGTACCAGCAAGTTTATTAGCCTTCATAAGAAATGTGAAACGTTTTTATGGGAGCAAGGAAACTTTCATTAAATTTCACATCGATGAGATTAGCAAAAACAATATTATCTTAGACCTTCCTTCTTTCTTGCAAATTTTGAACCCATAAACTAATTCTTCTTTTTTTTATTTATGTTTCAGAAATCGATTCTTCCGATTCCCACAATTTTCATCATACTACCAGTCAGTCACTGAAAACGACCAACCCCATAAAAATACCACCACGCCGTGAAAGCGAAACGTCGGCAGATAAAAAAGTTGCAAATGGACCATGGTCTGACCTGCAATAACACAAAAGGAATACATCAGATAAAACAGATCATGAAAGTGAATGTGAAAGTTTTTATTTAAAAACTGTTTGGTTTTACGACGAGTTATTAGGTTAAATGGAAACTGTGGGTAAAACCATAAATAGGTTAGAAATTGAACTATGTAAATTAAATAGTTTGATTATTATAATGAGAAAACATTGAACTATTTTCTCCAAAAGACATAAAAATAATTGTTTCAAGTTTATACCATAATATTTTATTCAATTTATTCTTCATAGGCATAAAAAAAAACGCAACTAAGCTACACATATAGTGTAACATCTTGCCGCGTTATCCCCGAAGGGGTCGCATGTGGCGAGTGGAACCTATTTATTTTTACAGGTAAGGAGGTCGGCCTTACGCCAACCTCTTCAGTTGAAGTGGGGGTTTCCCAGCTCCCGAGAGGCTGGTTCTTATTTCTGGTTAAGGCTGAGTAAACCTTGCCGGTATTTTGATTTGAGGTTTGAAATAAACACCGAAACGGATAATCATTTCTGACACCCTGCCTCGGTGGGATTCGAACCCCAGCTCACGGCATGGAATGCAAGCACTCTACCAACTGAGCTATCTAAAATATTATGCAATAATGTAATCACGTATCAATAACAATAATGTATCACCCATAGTGTAAAAAATGGTTCACTTTGCCAATGTCACCTCTGTTTCAGGGAAGGTCGGCAAGAGTTGCAGGGCTTATGTTCACTTGAGATTGGGTTTTTAGATTGTAGGTCCACATGCGGCATGTGTTAGCGTGAAATGGTACATGTCTGCTTGTGGGAATTCGTTTAATATGAATCTTAAATGGTACATATCTTTGCAGCTTAGATTTAGATTTTAGAATGTACAAGCTTTATTTCATTGTAAATTTGTATTATAATTCACTCCTTAAAATGTTAATAAAAAATATATCTATGTAATAAAACGTTGTTTTTCTTGTGAAATAAGTATGGCAGAAACAAAAAATATATTTTGTAAGAAGAAGAAGAAGTCCACAGGGGGGGTTGTACAAAAACCTTACGCCCCGAAGTATAGATGACTCTTTTTACTATTTCCATATACCTTGTTTTTCCTACATAATGCACTGAAACAGGGTTCAGTGGCACATCTATAATACGTAGTATTATAGTATACTTATCTATATATATATATATATTATTTTATTTAGCTATTGCTAATTACAACTTAAGCTATGTTAATAAAAAACAACAAAAGATAAACAAACAAAAATAAAAAACCAAACAAAAATGAACAAATCAAAACTTATGGTCGTTCATTTGTCAGTGGAAAAACCCTCACAGACGTATTGCCAGAACAACAACTATTATAGATTGTAAATCGTCAATTTTCACTGAAGAGGCACACGATGAAAAAGGAGTAACCACATTATTTTATCTGTGTAATGAAGGGTTACAAAAATTAATGCTTGAAAAAATATATTTACATAAAATAAATCTTTCTCCCTTACCACGAGAAATACAAGGTTCAGCACACCCAAAATGCGTAGTGAAACACGCTGGGTACTGCTAGTGTGTTGGTAAAAGAAAGAAACAGAGTCATAATGTCTTAGTTAGTAAATTTATTTTATTTTATTAGTAAAAGAAAGAGACAGAGTAACAATGTCTTTGTCGGTAAATTTATCTTATTTCTTTAGTAACAGAAAGAGACAGAGTTACAATGTCTCTATGTGTAGAATTTATGTCACATTTGCCGAACTATGATCCGCGCTTTATTATGGAGATTTTATGATTTTTTTCACACATTCCTTCACTGGTGTGACGTTAAAATGCCCGTTAATAAATCGCCGACTTATTGGTAAAACAATACAAGTGCCGATTCACTATAATCTAAGTTGCAAAGATATTCTGCATTTCAGATTCATATCTATAAAATACATTCCCATAAGCAGACTTGTATAAGTTCGCGCTAACAAATTGCGCAGGTGGACTTACAGAATAAAAACCCATTCTCAGATGAACATAAGCCCTGCAAATCTTGCCGACCTTCCCTGAAATAGGAGTTACATTGGCAAAGTGAACCATTTGTTTACAGTTTGTGTGGTCAGCCTCATACCAACCTATACGTCAAGGAATTCATACCAACAATCAAGGAACAATTTGAGAAATTGTGGATTTGAATCGATGCATTTTATTGGGAGTAACTTCTCATAGTAAGTGAACTAATTATTATTATAAGGCAGTGCTCTTGAAAATCTTCTAAACTACAGGATTTTCACATTTTTTTGGTGTTTTCTGTCGTAGAAAATAGGAAAAAATGTACATTTATCTGAGAAACCCACGTGCTAAATATTTCACTTATTCAGTTTTACCTTCAAGATGTCAAAATACTTGCAAATAAATCAACTCTTTCGGCAAAGTTTACAAAGTGTAAATTTTTTTAACATTTCTACGAAAATTACAAACAAAAAAACAAATCTTAAACGGTATTAAGTTTTATTTAAAAATTGTGAATCATCTTAGGTTGGTATGTCGTTGACCACCCATACTGTAAAAAATGGTTCACTTTGCCAATGTCAGCCCTGTTTCAGGGAAGGTCGGCAAGAGTTGCAGGGCTGATGTTCATTTGAGATTGGGTTTTTTTATATTGTAGATCCACATGCGGCATGTGTGAGCGCGAAATTATGCGGGTCTGCTTGTGGGAATGCATTTAGTATGAATCTCAAATGATACATACCTTTGCAATTTAGATTTAGATTAAGATTAAGATCCCTAATGTGACAAAGCCTCATCCTCGTATTCCTATCCTCACTTACTTGTTTCAGAATATTTATTAAAAAAGTACTTAAAAAATATGCAAGCGCTCTTCAATTAAACTTACGGTCGTTTTGTGTGGAATTAAAAACGGATACTGAATACGACTTCGACGAAACGTCCAAAAATTAGTTAATATTTTCAACATGGTTCCGGTATGCTCAAGCCCACCTCATGCCCGTCCTGTATGTATGTGTCAGAAGGAGCCCAGCACATAGACGCTCATACAAAGCTATATAATTTCTCAAGTGGCGGAAGGCCTTCTTGTGAAGTAAAAGCAACGGCACGACAAAACAAGAGCATCTAGATCAGAGGTGTACCCATGACTCTAAAAGTAAGTGGTTTAATGTTACTGAAGCTAATAGCATACGTCGGGTGGCACTCCTTGTGGGATTGTTGCTAGATCACGGGTAGCGTGAATAATAAAAAAGTCACGAAAAAAGTTAAGTAACTTACATATTGTGTTCAAAAATAGGAGAAATAAAAAGGCACATACCTGTAACAAAAAAACAAAGCAAATTAGTAAGAATGTATGCACACAAATATGAATTCGGAACTAAGCTACACATATGGTGTAACTTCTAGGAAAAATTAAAAAGTATATATTAAGGACAGAAATGAATCTGCGGAAACAAATTTGTCAAAATTGCTGTAAAAAACGATTTTAATTGTATTATTAAAAAACATGTAGTTTTTTCACGAGTTGTAGTATCATAAAATACTCAACCGCTTTCGCCCGTTATCCAGCTATCGCTATGAACTAAGAATTATCTCCTAACGATGGCTGGTCTTTGACATTTTGACTTGAAGGTCCAGCACCTTAGTGTGACAATGTGCCATTAACTAGGAATTCACCTTAACCCTATGATTGTAACCTTACATTAACCCTACAACTCAAAAGCATCGCTATTAAAATATTAATTTTAAAATTCATATTCATTAAGAGTTATCGATAATCTATGCGTGGGCATTATCTTTGTTGTATTGATTTAAATGCGTTAGGTTTGTAAGCTCAACCAAATGAAAAACTATTCGAAATAAATTAATTCGAATTTTCTTAAATTTCGTAGAGACTGCAAAACACATCTTCTAAAATACTGTCGACGAGAGGGGTGAAATTGAAAATCTCCTTTGGCCCGCCACGTATACAAAAATGCTATATCCGAAGAGAAAGCATATTTGCCCGTAGTACGAGTTTTTTCACAATACTCGAAGTATTGAGTATTCGAGAAAAATATATGTAAACTTGAAAACCCCCTCTGGCAAAAAAAGTTCCAGAGGTGCTTTTCAAGTTCACATACATTTTTCCCGAATACTCAATACTTCGAGTATTGTGAAAAAACTCGTACTACGGGTACTGAATGCGGTTGTGAAAGCCTAAAAACATTTATTTACTATTCATATTTCATGCATTCCTACATACACTAATAAGTTCGCGCTTACACATGCTGCTCGTTAACTTAAACAAAAAAAAAACCTCAAATGAACTAATCCCTTATCCGATTTTCTCCCCTTCCTTTCCCCAATTAAGGTAATTCAAAGTATGACAACAATGCCTCGTAAGAAATTCGAATTTTCTAAAATAAGATATTCGAATGAATTCTCATTTTTTGAACACCGGGCCCTTAACAGCTCTTACCTAATAATTTGAGTTAGCTTACAGTTAGAATAACGACTTATTATGCACGCAAAGCTCTGCACACAAAACATTTAGTGCTGCGTCGATTAAATAAAATGCAGCACGCATCGCACGTTGCCCAACACTTGTGTACAGATACTACTTATTGTCTGAGCAAACAATCTACAAATCAAAAATAATTAATTATAATAAAAAACGCAGTCTTGCCTCAATAACCGGATGCTTTAGTTTTCGTACACGGATTAAATAAATATGTAATAAAATATTTTTTGTGCATTTACTGAGTATTTTTTTTAATATGAATGAAAAATATTTTTTTATGAACACATGGTTTTATTTTCACTGTTAATTTGAGTTAAATTGCCTAAGCGCTTTCGGACTTTTTCCGTCCATCTTCGTAAGCCTCTGAGAGTTATTTTTGATTGATCAATGTAGTATTCTATCCATAAAGGTAAAATAAGAAAAATAATGGAAAGCATGGCTTGACCAAATTGGTAAATTTTGAGAATCAGATCAAGTAATTCCTTCATTTTATAGGTTGTTATAAAACTGACTACCCATACTATACATTTTTTTTTACTTCTACTAATGTCTCCCCATGTTTGAGATATTTTCGACAAGAGTTACAAGGTTATGTTTATTTACGGTTTGAGTAATTACTTTGTAAGTACACATGCAGCATGTGTAAGCACGAATTTACATCTGCCTGACTGAATTTCATATTAATTTTACATAGGTACATTTCTAATGTAAAATAAAATTATTTTTTCTTAAACGTAGTTTAATTTTCACAATAATATTTTATATCTCGAGCACTTTCGACCGTCAATACTCAGGTCATTATCAAGAAAAAGTACTCGAGATATAAAATATTATTGTGAAAATTAAACTACGTTTAAGAAAAAATAATTTTATTCTAAATAAAATGAATTTTCACTGTGTGAATACACAAACCCTACAAAATCTAACATTTCTAATGGTTTGTGTGTTGACAACACGAAAATGAAGTAAAGTTTAAACTTTCCCTTTCTGTTTTATGATCGATGTTATAAAACAAGTAGTTGCGAACAACGAGCGATCGCGAAGACCACTAAGTCGCTTTGATAACTCGCCTTGAGAATGCTTTCTGCTCGTGCAAGCGAAACATCGGCAGATAAAAAAGCTGCAAATATAATATGTTACTATGAAAATAATTTATTAGTAGAAATAAATTGATGTAAAAAATCACAAACGTTGTCGCTCGTCTAACCTTCACCAAAAGAGCAATTCTCGATGTTCGGTTGCACTAAGGATATTAGTTGCCGGTGGAGATTCATAGCCCTTGCGAAAGACACCCCAGGTCTGTACATCTGATGACCAATCGACGTTATATTTGGTCACAGATTCGTTGTCCTAATATACGAAACCCGAGGTTTTTTTACATCTTACTTAAACCAGTCGTAGGAAATTTCTCCCGATACATGTGAGTACCACTATATGTGTTGTTTAGATGTATAAATTACCGGAGTTGTTACTTTTATCGCGCTCCGTGATAAGCCAAGACTATAAAACCTGATGGATGGTGGACTCTCACGGAAAATGTTTCATCTGTACCATGTTGCCCATTTATCGCATAACAAGTTTCTAAACTTTTTTTGCCAGAGGGGCTTTACAAGTTCACATACATTTTTCTCGAATACTCAATACTTCGAGTATTGTGAAAAAACTCGTACTACGGGTACAGAACGGAAAATCATTTCTCGCACCCTCGGTGGGGTTTGAACCCGAGCTCTCGACATAGAATTCAAGCACTCTACCAACTGAACTATCAACCGGACCAAACATTTCTTATATAATACCCATTTTCATTTAAAAATACAAATAGATTAAACCTTTTTTTAGATAAATAGCTTTGTATGTGCGTTTTATAAAGTATTTTAACATGTTTTAATATGAGTACATGTACTTTAAATTATTAACTTAGATTTACACCACTAGACTACTGTCTTATTAGCTAAAGTCGGTTTAATTAGAATTTACGTTTGCATTTCTGCTATTCACTTGTTCAGCATGTCAGCGCGCTCCGCCATCTTGCACGTGTATGTTCAATAACTTGTAGTCTGACATCTTAATACACTTGTTCTTCAGTCGCAGCTGTCGGCAGCGGCTTGGACGGGATCCTCTTTGTGGGAGTTGCCGATAAACTGCGCTGCACATGAGAAGTTAATCAATGCATAGAGTAAACCTGCTCATAAAATAATTCAAGTTAATGTAAAAGCTTAACGTATAATGCTATAATGAATCTACAGTTTCCAATTATAACTTTAATACAATGAACTCAGTAGACAGAGGTATGTTGTGGGAAGTTTTGAAAGCATACGGAGTGAATGTATGTAGCTCTCTTACATGCAAGGGTACTAACGCAATTGAGGTACTTGGCGCGTTTTTTCCGAAGGGGTCGCATGTGGCGATTCTGGACCTATTTATTTCATAGGTAAGGCGGCCGGCCTCACTCCAACCACTTCAGTTGAAGTGAGGGCTTTCTAGCTCCTGACGGGGTTGGTACTCATTTCTTGTGAAGACCGAGTAAGCTTTGTCGGTATCATTTTGGGTTTGAAATAAACACCAAAACGGGAAACTATATCTGACACCCTCTGTGGGATTCGAACCCGAGCTCTCGGCATGGAATGCCAGCATTCTACAAACTGAGCTATCGACCGGACCCGTCGAACAGGATACGTTTAGTTAAAAAAAAACGCATTTTGTCCGGTTTGTCTATGTTTTTTTTTTCTATCCGGTGCCGGGTCAGAAGCCTAGTAATTTGTATGGAGATGAATGAAAGCGTTCACGCGGTTTGTTCGGTAATCCATAGACAAAACGCGTAGAATGCGTTGTGTCTGAGGAGTCCCTTATTATTTAATTGTTTTGAGTGCCTCTGTGATAGAGTCGTAATTCACAGCTAAGCACTTGACTGTCCCACTAAGCCGCAAGTGGTGCTCTTATGGGAGAGCTCCTCTCAGTCAGTAAGTACGCAAGTCTCCTACTGACTAATTGAGATTCAAGTGCTTCACAAAGGGCCCTTCTGAACTATTTCTTTCAAACCAAAAGTAAGGAGAAAAAGAAACACCATTTAGTTGAATGGTACTTGGGTAGATTGGATAATTGGATGTTGTGAAATAAAAAGTGAAATGAGAAATTAAGATAAAATAATCTACAAACTTAGGCTCAGTGATGGAACCAAGTTTGACTCCACATATATGGAGAACGAAAACTGAGTGTTGTTTCTCGATTTAATAAGCGTTTGAGAAAACTGACTCCAGGCAAATCTGCCCAAAGCCGTAGACCATCAGGGAACATGGATGGGAGTCTGGAATAATCTGCAAGGACTGACCTCACTCCCGATTAATCTTCTGTTAAGTGTTTCTTCATTTCAAACGCGCGCGACTTGGGATGCAGCCGAAGAGACTAGACGCGTCTCTTCACCTTTGAGAAGAAATAAATACTCACTCACTGACACTTGGCACAGTTTTATTGTCACAAGGTGAGAGGTAAGAATTATTGACAGGGCTTATAAGTGGCTACAGGAGTAAGGAATTTAACGGCCTACAACCGTAGACAAAACTACTTACTTACAATTCACTCAAACATCCAGTATTTTCAACGTTAGCATAGCGACTTTATACTGAGTGAAAAGGACGTACTTATGTCTGTCGTGTGGGTAGTTTTTTTATCAGTTTAAAGTCATACACGATAGAATAGAAAATACCGGGCCTTAGACGAAGAAGCCTGTATGAAGAGCCTGTATGAAGAAAATTATGACTCTGGAGGAAATGAAAGAAGTATGTAAGGACAGAAAGAAATGGCGGTTGATCTGTAATGTTGGCGGCTAGGGTTTATTAAATTGGAATTTGTTTTTTTTTTTTGTTTGTAAATGGATATTTTGTATTTGGATATTATTATTTAGTGATGTATAAAATGTAATTTGTCGTGTGTGTGTGTTCCTTGACTTATAGGTTGGTATGCGGCTGACCACCCATGCTGTAAAAATGGTTCACTTTGCCAATGTCACCCCTGTCTCAGGGAAGGACGGCAAGAGTTGCAGGGTGTATGTCCATTTGAGATTTGGTTTTTGCGTTGTAGGTTCACATGAGGCATGTGCAAGCGCGAACTTGTACGTGTCTGGTTGTGAGAATGCATGTAATGTGAATCTCCAATGTAACATATCTTTGCAACTTAGATTAGATTAGTTTAGATTAGATTAGACGAGCTGGTAAAAAGCATCTATATAATCTGAGTTCCAATGATAAACATTCAAGATTCATTAATGCATGACCATAAGCTTGCAGGTGTAAGTTTGTGCGTACACATGCTGGCTGTGTACTCAGGTACTTAATAAAATCCAACAAGTCAAAGGAGAGAATCATTACTTCCTACATAAACTGTAAGCGCCTTCGAACCCAAATTCTACCACTGTACTAACACATTTCTGCACTTATGTAACATTGGTTAACTACCGCATGTGGCGTGAGGAACCTATTTATTTTCACAGGAAAGGGGACAGACCTTAAGGCAGCAAGACATGAAGTGCGGGTTCCCCAGCTTCCAAGTGGGTTGGTTCTCAATTGTAGTGAAAGCTGAGTAAACCATTCCGGTGTTGTTATTTTGGATTCCCACCAAAATAGGAAATCGACTCCAGTTTTATACAAACCTACAGATTTTGGTATGTCAAGTAGAGGCTCCAAGTATTGATCCATCGACTGGTATTTAGTAGTTTCCAATATGATTGTAGGTTCATGTTTGTTTACACACAAGACAAAGAGCTGTAGACAATTTCAGATTTCACACACGCTCCGTCCCACGCCCTACCAAACCTGGTAGAGCAAACATACAGTGTGTACAGGTCAAGAGCAGCAAGAGTAGTGTGGACACAAGTCTACTGGTCGACGCATCTGATTCGATATGATGATGGATTGAGTTCGGTCGATAGCTCAGTTGGTAGAAGGCTTGCATTCAACGCCGAGATCTCGGATATGAATCCCATCGAGGGTGTTAGAAATGATTTCCAGTAACTGTAACTGTAACTGTAACTCTGACACTATTCCACTAAGGGTGGCCAGAGCTCCTGCAGATTTGTGTCAATTTTTTCCATTCCTTAAATACCTCTTTCCGTCGAAGGCTACAGGGGAAGAAGAAGGAATGCCAGTTGACATACAGATGCCAATTCTATTTTTACTGATATTCTTTGTTTTTCCCCTCTGGTCTTTAGTTCATTCCTATCCATCACCTTTTCCATGTATTCCCTTCTTTTACATTCTCTTTGAATACTCAATTCTTTCACAATTTCAACAATCTGATCCAGCCATACTTCTCTTTGTTAGCCTTAGATATAAATCGTCGATCTTTGATGAAAGTGCGATAAAAATGATTTGTAGCCTGAGGACTGGTGTGAGGCTGGACACTTTACAATACAGACATCAAACAAAAGTGTGGCGAATTACAGACAATAACTCATGGGCGGATTATCGCTATGTAGATGTGTTGGCGGGAAGGACGCCATATTGGATGTTGCCAGGTTGTTATTAGAGGAAGAAAAAAGATAATTTACGAGCAGATAAATTAAATGTAAAGCTAATAAAAATGATTTAATAATGACATGTAGGCCGCTTAAAGTTAAGAGGACGCACTATTAGCATAGAAGCTTAAAATTTCTTTGAAAAAACTACTCGTTAATAAAACTCGTAAAATATAATAAAAATAAATCTGAAAAATGGTGATTCAAATTTTTGAGAAAAAGGAGACAAAACCTTTATTGGGGGCAACTCCTCATAGTGAGTGAACTAATTATGAGGATTGAGGAAGTGAAGTCATGGAAAACTTCTAAGCTACAGGATTTTCACAATTTTTTTGGAGTTTTCTGTCAAAGAAAATAGTGGAAAAGGTGCATTTATCTGAGAAACCCATGTCAGTTACGGTGTCGAATAATTATTTGAAGAGCTATCTATACCCTAAACCTGTCGTTTTATACAAAAATATGTACATATGTTTAAATTTATGGTCCGGTCGATAGAGTGCTTGCATTCCATGACGCGAGCTCGGGTTCGAATCCCACCGAGGGTGTCAGAAACGATTTCCCGTTTCGGTGTTTATTTAAAACCCCAGAATAAAATACCGCCATGGGTTACTCATCCTTCACAAGAAATGAGTACCAGTTCTTTCGGGAGCTGGGAAACTCCCACTTCAACTGAAGTGGTTGGCGTAAGGCCGGCCACCTTACCTGTAAAAATAAATAGGTTCAACTCGCCACATGCGACCTCTTCGGGGATAACGCGACAAGAAGTTACACTATATGTGTAGCTTGGTTGCGTAGTTGCGTTGCGTTGCGCATGGACTTGGCAAAAGAGTGGCAGAAATGAAAAAAAATAGGCGTGTTTATTGATTATTAATCTAAATTATACAGGTTAAACAAAATACATATAACTTTCAAAATGTCACCACAAGAAGAAAATTAAAACAAACTTTATTTTTATATATTTTGTATTGTTTGTGTATTAACACTGTGAAAATTCATACTGTTATAGTTTAAAAATTTTTGAGGAATTAAAAAACACTGTTTATTTTCACATGAATATATTTAAAAAGATTACAATCTTTAGAGTAAGTTACTAACGTTTTCGACCTCTATTTTTATTTTTATATGTACACGCATAATCGCGCTTATGCATGCTGCATGTGAACTTAAAACATAAAAAAAACAAGTATCAAGTGAACATAAGCATTGTAAGATTTGTTACTCTTACTGACCTTCCCTGAAAAAGAGGTGACATTGGCAAAGTCAACCATGTTTTACAGTATGAGTGATCAGCCACATACCAACCCATATAGTCAAGGAATTTTTCTAATTTGATCAAGTTATTCTTTTCTCGGTTTTCCTCCTCCCCTCTTCGCTCTTACATTCTCTCAGTAGTTACTATTTGTCAGAAAAATATTTAACTATGCTCTTGATGTGTAGCAGAGGCTGTGCGGTGTCTCCTCTTAACTTTAGGAGTGTTAACATAAAGAGATATAGACGTAGATACTTGTTCATATCTCATGCGGAACATGTGTGGTTGATCTAGAACTTGATATATCGCATTTTTAAGCTGACAGGGTGAGATATATGGCGCATAGGAAGATTGTTGTAATCTAAGCTGCAAAGAAAAACAAGAGATAACTTAAGTGTTGGCTTAATAATGTTTATACAAAATTTCACTTTTATGATCTACGTAATGAAAAATAAAATCGAAAGCGCTCGAGAATGAAAAACTTTGGATTTTTAATTTTTTTATTATGAATCCATGATTTGGTCTTAAGTGGACTGAAATGATTTTTAACTTCAAAACCCGGGAAAACTGCCAGCTAGGTACATAATTATGTACTGACATAATTTTTTACCGATAAATTATTATCTACAATAATCTATAATCTATTATCTAAGTTGCAAGGATATATTCATTCAAAGCTCTCAGATGTAGATGATCACGTGTAGTTCGCGCTTACAAATGCTGATTGTGTACTTACAAATAAAATCCAAACCTCAAATGAACACTCTTGCCGACATTCCCTGAAACAGGGGTGACATTGGCAAAGTGAACCATTTTTTACAGAATGGTGAATTGAGGATAATAATAATATTCGGATGATTTATTTTTTATGTTTTGGTATTTATATGGATTATTTGTTAATTGTTAACTTGTAATTTATTGTCTATCTTCCTTAACTTATAACTTGGTGTGCGGCTGACCACCCATGCTGTAGAAAATGGTTCACTTTGCCAAGAAGTTGCAGGGTGTATAGTAAATTCATTTGAGATTTGGGTTTTTGTGTTGTAGGTTCAGATGCGACATGTCGCACGCTTTATCATAAAGAGCAATAACTCAAAAAAATAAGAATGTTGGGAAATCACGTTTGAAGTTCAGACAACCAGTACAACTTGTATGGGATGAAAAAGGCGACCGATGTTTTATCTCGGTCATATTCGTCCAAATTAAACGGCTATCGCATTCTACCTATTCTTCTCGCATTGTTCTTGCGTTTTATTACAAAATCTCGATTTTACCAATTTTTGAGTTATTCTAATCTAATCTAATCTAATCTAAGTTGCAAAGATATGTTACATTGGAGATTCACATTACATGCATTCCCACAACCAAGACACGTACAAGTTCGCGCTTGCACGTGCCTCATGTGAGACTACAACATAAAATCAATCTCAAACGGACATACACCCTGCAACTCTTGCCGTCCTTCCCTGTAACAGGGGTGACATTGGCAAAGTGAACCATTTTTTACAGCATGGGTGGTCAGCCGCATACCAACTTATAAGTCAAGGAATTGCTCTTTATTATTAAGCGTGCGATGTACAAGCGCGAACTTTTACGTGTCTGCTTGTGAGAAAGCATATAATGTGAATTCCCAATGTTACATGTCTTTGCATCTTGGATTAGATTAGATCAGATTACATGGTGAGCGCTGTTTTTGTGTGATTCACACCTCAAAAGCCCTCAGCGAGATTGGTCTTCGCTATACAAAGCGTCAAGTCTCAATCAAGTCCCAGTGGCTGTAAGGCTGGATGGACCTTTGGTAAAGGAATATAAATTTTTCAACCCAGCGAAGAGCATATTTGAAAAAAAAACTATTTTCTTCTCCGTCGGGAATCGAACACACTTGTGTTGTATCCTGCCGCCATTCCTCTAAGGGTGGCCGGTACCTCCACACAAGTTCCTCCACTTGACTCTGTCCTTACATACGTCTTTCATCTCATCTAATTTCATCACTCTTTTCATGCATGCTCTTCTCTTGTTTCCACTCTGTAAACTCCATTCATTCGCAATCTCACTTATCTGATCAACGCATTCTTTCCTAGGCCTTCCCCTTCCACGCTTACCTATTACATTCCTTTTAAATACTTTTTTGTCAGTCGATCTTCATTCATCCTTTCAATATGTCCAAACCATCGCATCACACTTATTTGAACTTTCACTTTCACGCTTTCTTTTACTCCGCATTCATTCAGAACCCATTCGTTTCTCACTCTATCTTTCAGTGTTTTTCCTGTCATACTTCTCGAATGAGCCACTTCTACGGTGCATACCTTATTTACTTCTCTTTCATTTACCGTCCACGACTCGCTTCCATACATCAGGGTCGGCAACAATATACAATTGACCATCCTATTACGAGTCCAGAATGTTAACACTGTACTAGAGACCAGTGATGATGATGACAATGTTTTTATGAACTTCATGTACTATGGACTAGCAAACTTTGAGTAATGCGTATTTAGGTCACAGAGTCTGAACTTGGGAACCATAAACACTAGGATCGTAAAAATAATTTAATGGCTTCGATTTTGATATCTAAGTGGATGTCGCTGTGGCGTTAGGGCTACCATTTCATTGACTGTCATTTTTCCAATTATCGCTTGGAAGAAGGATGGATTTATGAAGAGTGTGCATGTGTGAGGGAGATAGATAACAAAACGATAAACTTTCACGAATGGTTTATGACTTGCTTTCGTACGAGTTTGGCGAAAAAGGATGGCAATGGGTGACAGATATCATCGACAGTGAGGGTTGGCAGCAAGGCGATGACAAGTTGACACATCAACCGCGTCAAAAAATAAAAATGAATTCATGTCACAGTGACAGCGCCTTAAAATAAAATTGTAAATGCCCTTAGCAACAGTATCTCACATAATAAAAAAAAAATCACAAACATGCGCTCTCTATTGTTAATATTGTATATATTTTTCCCTACATTTCGTAATTAATTTTCTAGGCTTTTCGCATGTGGCGAGTGTAACCTATTTATTTTCACAGGTAAGGAAGCCGGCTATACGCCAACCACTTCAGTTGAAGTGGTGGTTTCCAAGCTCCTGAGCAGGCTGGTACTCATTTCTTGTGAAGGCTGAGTAAACCTTGCCGGTATTTTATTTTAGGTTTTGAAATGAAATCGAAACGGGGAATCATCACCCTTGGTGGGATTCGAACCCGAGCTCTCGGCATGGAATGCAAGCATTCCACCAACTGTGTGCTTGCGTAAAATGCATTTGTATTGGTAAAAATCTAAATAGAATGCTTAAATTTAGCCGCTAGGTGTGCTAGTGAAATTGGGCTCCAGTACGTACATAATGTTCTGTTGTATTTGATTGTTCCTTATTGCTTGTACATAAGTACTCGTGTACTCGTAGTATTCTAGCTTACCCTGCCATGCGTTGCTGTGGCTTAGTCTGGTCAAATATAAACTAAGGTAAAAAAATATTATTAAAGGACGTGTCTTTATTATAATAAACAAAACTTTCGAAAGCAATAAAGCCTAATTTATAAAGTTTGTACATTTAAGGTTGGAGTTAAAAAATAATTTGAAATATTAATTAAAAAAACAATTTATTGAGTTTGACTGCCTAAGCGCTATTAAACTTTAATGTTACTTGAGGCAGTATAACTCAATTGATTGTGAAAATAAAAATGATTTTCATAAAAATATATCTTTAATTCATATTCCAATATAATATGACCTTTCTGTTGGGTGATTTCAGAATTCATCGTCCGGTCGATAGCTCAGTTGGTAAAGTGCTTGCATTCAATGCCCCGAACCCGGGTTCGAATCCCATCCAAGGGGTCAAAAATGATTTCCCGTTTCGGTGTTTATTTCAAACCCCAAAATCAAATACCGGCAAGGTTTACTCAGCCTTCACAAGAAATGAGTACCAGCTTTCTCGGGAGCTGGGAAACCTCCACTTCAACTGAAGTGGTTGGCGTAAGGCCAGCCCCTTACCTGGAAAAATAAATAGGTTCACTCGCCACATGCAAAGCCCTTCCAGGATATGCGGCAAGAAGTTGTACTATATGTGTAGCTTAGTTGCGTTTATTGTTCACGTTACTTGGACATTGTGGGGATCTCTTTATGATTCGATCGGCACCATACTTCACACATGCCATTCTTATGTTACTTTACATGTTTCCTGGAAATTTGATGAAAATCAGTTGAGCCGTTTAGAAGTCTATAGGGAAAATATATGTTTATAATGGAAGGTATCTCCAGGATAGTACCTACAGGATACTTACATCCGGCTAGCTCTCATCAGCATCACTCTCAGGGCGTGAGGAGGAGGGAGCTCCGTGGTAATGCCCCCTCTTGCACTGCTTGGTGCTTGGTCGCCGACGCGCGACGTCTGAATCGGTTGACATCTTGCCGAGAACTGATGAGCGACGGCCCGATTAGTTCACACGGCGCAGTTCGGCCGCTTCCGTGACCGTTCGGCTCCGTTCGGCCCGTAACATATATTCACACATAGTTATGTATATGCATTCTATTTTATATATTAAGTACTTACTCATAACATCGCACGTTTAATAATGAAGAGAAATAACTCAAAAATTGAGATAATCGAGATTTTGTAATAAAACGCAAGAACAATGCGAGAAGAATAGGTAGAATGCGACAGCCGTTCAATTTGGACGAATATGACCACAAGAATGGACTTGTAATGGACTTATAATGGACTTATGGACTTGTAATATGGACTTATGGAATGTACTTATGTAAGAATGTACTTATGGACGAATATGACGAATATGACCACCCATACTGTAAAAAATGGTTCACTTTGCCAATGTTACCCCTGTTTCAGGGAAGGTCGGCAAAAGTTGTGGGGTTTATGTTCATTTGAGGTTTGGATTTTATTTGTAAGTACACATTCAGCATTTGTAAGCGCGAACTACACTTGTTGGTTTGTGGGCATACATCTGAGAGCTTTAAATGAATATATTCTTGCAACATAGATTATAGATTATAGATGACCGAGATAAAACATCGGTCGCCTTTTTCATCCCTTACAAGTTGTACTGGTTGTCTGAACTTCAAACGTGATTTATCAACATTCTTATTAATTGAGCTATTCTATTGCTCTTTATTATTAAGCGTGCGACATGGTCAAATATATGAGAAATAATGGATGGAATCGAACTCAAGACCTTCCGATTACGAGTCCGTAGCTTTGACCACTAGACTGCGGACCACATAATTGCTCGTAGAACCGTATTTACAGCACAGTTAAACTTCAAACTTCATTGTTTCCACCTTGTCGACTCCAAAATCAAAGTGAAATCATGTCTCCAGCCTCACGACAGCTATCATTGTTTGTGGTGAAGACTCCGTGTGCCGCTTGTAGAGATGCTATCAGCTCCTCTGATGATGGATGAGGCGTTTAGTCCGTTTCCAGTTTCCATAAATGGTCGTCACAAACAGAACGACCTCTGCCGTGTTTGATTTCCAGCGTCCCCGCCGCCATTTTGGAATAATTTGAAATGAAGTAATGTGGGAGTTGGCGCGCTGATAAGACTGAGCCCACCATTTAATACTTTCCTACGCTTATCCGAGACATTATTTAATATTTAAACTAATTGAAAAACAAAACGATATAATAGCTAACAAATTATTAATTGAAAACAAAAAAAAGATTGTGAAAATCCTGTAGTTAAGAGCTTTGCCATTAGTATTTCCTTATAATTAGGTCACATACTATGAGAATTTCACGCTAACAAAATGTTAAATCAACGATTTCTCAAATCAGTGAATCAGCACTTATTAAGTTTTAATTTTAAAGTGGCGGTATCTTTGCAACTAAGATTAAAGATTTTGTCCTTTATGCGATCTGAATTTGACATATCGACGGTTAAAAGGCCTTTAAACGACATTTTGGTCAAAAATGAGTTATGAATGCTATCCTATGTACTTGAAATTTTCCGTTCTCTCTAATTTATATTTATTTTATATAAAGACGCCACCATAACAAAAGAGTTGCACATTCACAAAACACATAATACAAATACATAAGTATCTCCAATGCTCCAATAATAGGCATCTATCGCATATACATTTAAACAATATGAATGTTTTGAAAAGCTAAAGTACAATGACCTGTGTCAAATCTGCCATTCTTGTCGAAGGTGCTGGAGCGGATTGTCTCGCGGCGGTTGGTATCCTATCTGGATGCAAGCGGCTTAATGCCTAAGAGGCAGTCTGCATACCGGAAATATCACTCAACAGAAACCGGTATGCTCATGCTTGTATCGGATATGATATCAGCTGTGGAGTGTGGTAATCTAGCCTTACTGGCGCTTCTTGATATGAGTGCGGCCTTTGACACAGTAAGTCACCCAATTCTTATTGAGAGATTGGAGGTGTCATTTGGTTTGACCGGAGGGGCTTTGGCGTGGTTTTCTTCCTATCTGGTGGAGCGCAGACAGGCGGTGCGTATTTGTGATAGTGTTTCACCTACCTACTCGCTGTCTTCCGGGGTCCCACAGGGCTCTGTGCTGGGTCCGATCCTTTTCATATTGTATACTGCTGAGATTGAGAGTATTGTTGAAAAATGGGGCCTCATCGCACACTCATATGCAGATGACTGGCAAATATACTCTCATTCTCGGCCAGACATGGCTGAGGACCTCAGTTGCAGGGTCTCTGGGTGTATCGCGGAGGTCGGTGGGTGGATGAGGAACAATGGCCTAATCTTAAACATGGATAAGACGGAGATACTCTGGGCAGCCACATCGAGGCGTGACCACCTTCTGGTGAATAGAGTACCACTCTCCATAGGAGGTAAGCTAATCCAGCCTTCTGATTCGGTAAGACTTCTAGGAGTCTTACTGGATCGTAACCTGACACTGGATAGGCAAATAGATGCCACAATAGCTTCTTCTTTTTTTTCGCTTCGCCAAATAAAGGCAATAAGAAAATGTCTGCCGTCAGATGCGGTTAAGACCCTGGTGAGTGCGTTTGTGATGTCTCGGATTGACTATTGCTCGACGCTTTATAGTGGTCAGCCGAAGAAACAGTTTAATCGCTTTCAATCTGTGTTGAATTCGGCAGCAAGACTCA
Source organism: Agapetus fuscipes (assembly GCA_951799405.1). Lineage (NCBI taxonomy): Eukaryota > Metazoa > Arthropoda > Insecta > Trichoptera > Glossosomatidae > Agapetus > Agapetus fuscipes. The sequence goes on from OX637348.1 coordinate 16,917,901, forward strand.
TATTCGGGATTCCCAAATTCGCTCACATCACCCCGCTGTTAAAAAAACTTCATTGGCTTCGTTTCCCGGAGAGGGTGGTCTTCCGTGTTTGTTTAATGGTATATAAAGCCATCAATGGCTTGGCCCCACCTTATCTGGCTGATATGATTTCACCTGTTGAAATGGGTGTTAGGAGGCAGACACTCAGATCTGCGGGTGATGGAGTAGTCAATTTGGTTCAGCCGCGCCGTCAGATTCGTACAAACTTCGGAGACCGCGCTTTCCGTGTTGCGGGGCCGGTGGAGTGGAACAGACTGCCACCCGGAGTGAAGAACTCCAAATCTGTGGGTGTATTTCGAGGAGCACTCAAGGCACACTTGTTTAGAAAGTCTTATCCATGATCGGAGAGGGCCCTTGAGGTGTGACACACACAAAAACGGCGCTCTCTTATCATGTGTAATTTAAAATAAATCAGCCTGTTATTATTTTATTATTAATGAGTAGGTATAGCGGCATTAGCGGGAGTAGGTATATATGAGTATTGCACGGCAGTGCAATGCCGGCGCGGCGCTATGCTAGAACACACACACACACACTCACAAGTGCGGTCACACGCACAAACAGGATATAAAATTAAAATTATTAATCTCACCAAAAATTACCCCTAATGCGCTAACTCCCATAGCTGTGTTGTTAATGCCCAAGCAAACAACTGCGTTTTCGAAGTACGGTTTTGGTGTAACCGACAGGATTCTGCCCTTTTTTGTTCTAAACGCGTTTGTGACACAAACAATCTAAAACATCGTAAATCCACATTAATAGGAATGCCAATAATTGCCTTTATTTTTTTTTTAATTATAGAGCATTTAATTATAGTGCTATAAAAATTGATTCACTTCTGCCATGCCACCCTGTTTCATGGAGAGGCGGCAGGAGTTGCTAGGTTTATGTTCATGTGATGTTTATTTGTATGCGCACATGCAGAATGTGTAGGTGCGAATCTACATGTGCCTGCCTGTGGGCATACATTTAATATGAGCCTTAAATGTCAACATCTTTGCAGCTCAGTTTATAGACACTCTATTCACTCGTATTCCTTGACTTATAGGTTGGTATGAGGTTGACCACCCATACTGTAAAAAATGGTTCACTTTGCCAATGTCACCCCTGTTTCAGGGAATGTCGGCAAGAGTTGCAGGGCTTATGTTCATTTGAGGTTTGGATTTTATTTGTAAGTACACAATCAGCATTTGTAAGCGCGAACTACACGTGTTTGTTTGTGGGCATACATCTGAGAGCTTTGAATGAATATATCCTCGCAACTTAGATTATTATAGATTATAGAGCTGTTTTGGTTTTAACGATATGATAAAAAATGTTAGCCATTTTTCTGCAATCTCAAACTTTAAACTGCTCTCCTGAACAATTCAGCCCTACTGCCTTTTAACTGTCAACATCTTTACAACTTTATGGGATCATAGAGAAATTAAACAAACAAAAAATAGATCGATTATCCGTTTTATTGGTGCTACTTCCAAGTTGAATGGTGATCCACTTTTTATGTATATTCTTGCGCAGAATAATATAAATGTTTTTTCGGCGAAGACCTGAAAAACTTTGAAAGTTTCTCAAACAAAAACGAGAACCAGGAAGGAAGGGCGGCAATAAATCACAGCACCTTGATGCTTTTTGAATTCCTGTAAGAATATAATGTCTGTTTTTACTTTCATGTAATGTGAAAACTTTGACGTTTTATTGTGTGAAAGATTTTCGTACGAAAAAGGTGTAAAAAAATGTTTTTATTTTGTTATTAAATTTTGATGTTTACGTGATATATCAGACACGTGCATTTTATAGAGACAAATAAACAAGGGGGCGGGCTAGGGGTGGTTAGAACCTTTTCGCACGCACTTCTTTCTAACCTAGTATACCTTTTTCAATTCGTTCATTTACATTATCTCTTTCATTCTTTTCCTTCTTCCGCATTCTTTCACAATTTAAAAATTTTGATGCGGTCGATAGCTCAGTTGGTAGAGTGCTTGCATTCCATACTGAGAGCTAGGGTTCGAATCCCACTGGAGGTGTCAGGAGTGGTTTCCCGTTTCTGTGTTTAGTTTGAACACAAAATTAAATACCGGCAAGTTGTACTCCGGTTTCACAAAAAATCAGTACCAGCCCGCTCGGGAGCTGGGAAGACCCCTCTTCAACTGAAGTGGTTGGCGTAAGGGCGGCCCCTTACATGTAAAAATAAATAGATTCAACTCGCCACGTGCGACCCCTTCGGGGGTAACGCGGCAAGAAGTTACACTATATGTGTGGCTTCAACATACACCCATCTAAAATTTCACCTGTCAATTAATATTGATTTAATTGATTCTTCGATTGTCAAGTTGGATATCTCGGACCCTGTCAATGTCAGTTACGGTCAACCATCTCTTTACATTTACATGTCGTCTTGTTAAGCCATTTACTTATCTCTCTAACATCACTGACTAATGACATATTATGCTCTCTAATGTTCACTTCAGTAGAGCCACGATTATCCGAGTGCGCTTTATTTCCTCTGAAGTCACGATTAACCGGGCCTGCAACTCGTTGGAGGCTCATTTAAGGCTCATACTAAATGCATACTCACAGACCGGTACATGTAGGTTCGCGCCTGCACATTCTGTATGCGTGCATACAAATTAACAAAACCTCACATGAACATACACATTGCAACTCTTACCGCCTTTCCCATTATGGGGTGGCATAAGCAAAAGTGAACCAATTTTTACAGTACAAGGGGTCAGCCTCATACCAACCTATCAGACAAGGAGCTCAAAATTTAATATTTAGGAAAGTAATATTATTAAATTTAACATTTAAATGCATAAACAAGTATGGACTTTTCATTTTTTTTAAGGAAGCCTGTGTGGGAGACTCCCTAGATTCAAGCGACTCTAGGGGTCTATGACACTTGTTATAGTGCCGCAGAGGTGTTGGTGATGTGGCAGTTGTCCTTATCCGGTTGCAGGACCGTTAGCTGCGCAGTGCTGTGGTGTGTGTTGCGTTGCTTTGTTTATTTCATAAAGCTTTCATTATCCGGGCTATTTAATATCCGAGGTAGAATAGTTCCACCATAGCTCAATTACTCGAGGTTCTACTTTACTTGTAAGAATGCATGTACATTTCTAAACATGAAGTACACAAAGGTACATGGATTCTCTTAAGTGACGTCATGTAACCGATGCAGTAATGTGTCTATTTAATGAAGACGACAATGGGAGAGGTTAGGACGAACAATCTGTCAGGAAAGAAGGAACTTTTGTAGTCAGAGGTTCTGGCCACCCACGCGCTAAGTACAGTGTAAGTAATGCCTCAGTATAAAACATAAAACGCTTTAGTTATCGAGTGTTTCAATTGATGTATCGAATGTACAATGTTTTGGTAAACGAGTGTTGGTGTAATGGCCGTGAAATCAAGTCACTGTTCTTGACTAGCGTATTTGGAACAGAATACGTTGATTCGAATCACGTCTGGCTCATTTGACGACCATAACTTCGACCCTGATTCAACAGATGCTATTGCATTCACAGAAGCTTCTGTTTTCGTATGAAGACAACTGGCCAGGTAAAATAGATTGGTGAATTACATTCCTCTTCACAAATCTATTTTTTTTACGTTTCAATCCTCTTGTGTACATATTCTTTCATCCAAAATTCTCAAATCTGTGTTATGTGTATTTTTTTTTCAATAAGCATTTGATCTAAGTTTTAATTAACACACTTTATAAATGTCATCCCTGTTTCAATGAAAAGCGGCAAGGGTTGTTGGGTTAAATTTTATTTCACTTTTTTTTGTAAAATCACAATATATATACATAAAAAATATACCCAAACCCACATGAACGTAAACTTTGCCACTCCTGCCGCCTTTCCCCGAGCCCGGGGTGAAATTTTCAACAGTGAACCAAGTTTTTACAGCGTTGGGGGTCAGCTTCATACCAAACATTAGTCAAGGAACCTAAATCTAAGTCTAAATCTAAATTGCAGAGATATGTATCATTTGAGATTCTTATTAAATGCATTCCCACAAGCAGACACGCATGATTTCACGCTCACACATGCCGCATGTGGACCTTCAATATAAAAAACTTAATCTCAAATGAACATAAGCCCTGCAACTCTTGGCGACCATCCCTGAAACAGGGGTGACATTTGCAAAGTGAACTATTTTTTACAGCATGGGGGGTGAGCTTCATACCAATCATTAGTCAAGGAACCAATTTCCAAAAAAACAACTTAAATCCACTTTGATTTGGTTTTCGTATGGATTAGTGGAACGATGAATACTGAGGTTATTTACGAATACAATCAATATTCACGTCGCGCCCTATTTGACTGCAATCTATAAAGCATGAATGGGAAATGATTAGGACGCATTTCATGTGAGTGACAATAAGCTCTCCATCCCTGTCTATCCCATCACAACCTCATGGAGAGAGAGTGAGACGACGAGATGGTGTTTGGGATAAACTGTGAACTTTAAGGTTAGAGTAGGTACTACAAGTTTGCGTCAAAACTTAACCATTATTAAATACATGAAACTATAAAAGCGCCCCTAGAGAATGTTTCAGTTTCTTTATTTTTTTAGGAATACGTTATGGTTGTGTTTAAATAAAGGTTTTATAGTAAACAAAACGCCGAGGCTATAAAACTGGATGGACATATTGTTGTTGAACGTAAAAATAGATGGACATGACAATCATTGATTTCAATGTAAAATTATGTATCCCGAAATCGTACAAGATTCTTGCGTCATCAAAAACATCCCATAAAAGGGCTTTGAGAAAGATGACCCTAGATAGACACCAGGGCCTCCGAGGGCAAGAATCCCACAAAAAAGTGCCAAAAAAGTAAAAAACAAAAATGTTCAAATGCGGTACGCAGTGGCATACTTTTACCCACCTTGATGTATGGAAGCGAGGCCTGGACGGTGAATGAAAGTGAAATTAGTAAAGTCCATACTGTTGAAATGGACTTTCTAAGAAGTATGATTGGGAAAAAACGGAGTGACAGGGTGAGGAATGATTTTGTAAGAGAAGAATGTGATGCAAAAGAAAGTGTGAAAGTGAAGATTAAAAGAAGTTTGTTAAGATGATTTGGGCATATGGAGAGAATGAATGAGGAAAGACTGACGAAGAAAGTATATGTTGGTAGAATAGATGGATGTCGTGGTAGAGGAAGACCGAGAAAGGTATGGATGGACCAAATATCCAAAATTGGGAATGAATGGAATATCCAGAGTCATAATAAAAGAAGAGCTTGTATGAAGAAGGTTATGACTCTGGAGGAAATGAAAGAAGTATGTAAGGATAGAAAGAAATGGCGGTTGATCTGTGATGTTGGCGGCTAGGGTTTGTTAAAGTAAAATTGGTTTTTATGATTTAGTTTTTTATATCCATGTATATATTGTTATCTATTGATTTTAAAAATGTAATTTGTCATGTATGTTCCTTGACTTATAGGTTGTTATGTGGCTGACCACCCATACTGTAAAAAAATTGGTTCACTTTGCCAATGTCACCCCTGTTTCAGGGAAGGACGGCAAGAGTTGCAAGGCTTATGTTCATTTGAGATTGGGTTTTTATATTGTAGGTCCACATGCGGCATGTGTTAGCGCGAAATTAAACATGTCTGCTTGTGGGAATGCATTTAATATAAATCTTAAATGATATATATCTTTGCAGCTTAGATTAGATTAGCTTAGATTAGATTCAAATTAGGATAACATTTTCAAAAACTGTACGTCACATCATTATCCAAAGGACAAGAGGTTGTCCTGTTGAACAATCCTCTTGTACTCTTGATAATGATGTGATAGCATCGCAAGCACTCGAGGAAATAAATCAACTCGTGAAGAAAAACTAAGTTGTTGTTATTTATTTAAAAAAATACACTTTTTGTTCACTTTTATACTTTAAAATTTTATTTGTTGCTCACATATTTTCGCCTTAAAAGGCATCTGCAAGACCAAAACAAAAATCAATGTTACAAATATGACTGCTCCTGAAGATGCCTTTTAAAGGGCAAAAATATTTGAGCAACAAATACAATTTTAAGTTATAAAAGTGAACTAAAGCTGTGTACTTAAAAAAAAAAATACAACGGAATTTCACTGTGTGAACCACCAAACCCTAGGGGCCGTCCATAAATTACGTCATCGATTTTTGCTGATTTCCCCCCCCCCCCCTTACAATCATCCTATAGTCATTATCTAATGACCCCCCCTCTTGCTGTTGTAATGGATGAGCCTAATAATTAATAATGTTATATTACTTAAATAATATTTTGTATATTTTGTAGAAATTGGTATTTACAAGAACGACGTCACTTTTGGTACTCGTGCATCATTTGCCATCATCCGTAGACCAGACTCCCCCCCCCCTTAATGCGAATGACGTAATATGTGGACAGCCCCCTATCAAATATTGTTTTTATTTTAGTATCATTGATTGTCCTTCCTGTCCGACAAGCTGCTCCATGGATGATCTCTTTGCGGGAAACCAAAGAGCTGTAGACATTGCTCGTTACTGGGCCAATACGGTGTGAAGCTGACACGAAGAAGAAGATTGATTTAAAATAAATCATTATAATGTCAATACACAAACCCTTACACTATCAGATAATATGTCTTCAATACTTCCATGTCTACAAAAGAATTTCAGTACTATTTCTTTAAAGTTTACACCATCTGGAGAACATTCCTTATACGGACGTTAATTGTAACACATTCGATTTTTTTAAGTAAAAAAAAAACAACAAATTTTGTGCCTTTGTTGCAGTAAGAGAATTATCTAATTAATATTCTAGAAGTTTCGCCTTTCTTGCCAAAGAAAGAAAATGGCGTTAGAAAATAAATAAAGAAATAAACTCGTATGGAAGTAACAGCTTATATTGTATTTAAACCAAAACTGCACCAGAGACAATAGAATTTCTAAGAAATGTGTAAGGCATAATGTGTTCATAGCTCAGTTGGTAGAGTGCTTGCATTCCATGCGGAGAGCTCGGGTTCGAATCCCATCGAGGGTTTTCAGAAATGATTACCTGTTTCGGTGTTTATTTCAAACCCTAAATAAAATACCGGCTAAGTGTACTCAGCTTTCACAAGAAATGAGAACTAGCCTCCTCGCTAGCTGGGAAACCCCACGGAAAGAAGTTATATTATATGTGCAGCTTTAGTTACGTTTGCGTTTCGTGTGGCCAGTCGATGAGCGGTCCTTACGCCAACCACTTCAGTTAAAGTGTGGGTTTCTAAGCTTCCAAAAGGGCTGGTTCTCCTTTTTTGCGAAGGCTGAGTAAACCATACCGGTATTTAATTTTGGGTTGTAAATAAACACAGGAACGGGAAATAATTTCTCAAACATTCTGTGCAAATCGAACCCTAGCTCTCGGTATGGAATGTAAGCATTAGAACTGAGCTATCGCTTGGACAAGAGATTATTTTTTTCATTTTCGGATAAAACCTAGATTTCCGTTATTGGTTTTAAACGACTCATAATATGACTCCTTGTTTACATACATGGTGAAATTTTAAAGGTTAACAAATCCCTGCAACTAAGATTACAGATTCCATCCTTCCGTTGCTCTTTTTTCTTTCATTTCCATACATTCCTTCCTTACAATAAGGTGATCAAGTTGTTCCTCCAACAGACGATGTGTGTATCGTTATTATATCCTATTGTGAACTATTGTGTCCTTTATTGACAGTCCGACGACGATAAAGGGATTCTAATTCTAAGGATGCGACGCAAGAAAACGTACACTACCCTCATCCATAAAAATAAACATCAAAGGGGAACAATACCCCTAGTAAAAAACATAGCATCCATTCAATACTATCACGTTTATAATCTTTAATCTAAGTTGCAAAGATATGCTGCATTTAAGATTCAAGTTAAAGTTTAAGGCGTGTTATAAAGCTAAATCTGCCGTTTCGGTTTCTTACACTTTATGGTCTTAGCAAAATAGTTACAGTGATGAAAAAAATCAAGAAAGTTTATTAATTTTTTATCTTAATTATAAAGCTTGAACAAAATATATTAAGAATTGCCACCACAATTTTTTTTTAAAAACAACGCGTTTTTTGTACATTTTTTTTCGTGTGTGCTTTATTTTGGATTTTTTGTTTGCTTTTTAATTACAGAACTATACATTGTTTACGTTCCGAACTTAACATTTTTTTATAGTGTCAATAGTTTTTGAGTAAATATGGAAAAACTGTGTTCTTTGATTAAATTATAATTTAATTCATTTAGTAGTTTCAGTTTTACTCAAAAACTGTTGACACTATAAAAAAATGTTAAGTACGGAACGTAAACAATGTATAGTTCTGTAATTAAAAAGCAAAAAAAAAATTCCAAAATACAGCACACACGAAAAAAAAGCTAAAAATGTAAAAAAAACGCGTTTTTTTAAATATTTTTTTTTGGTGGCAATTCTTAAGTTATATATTTTGTTTGAGCTTTATAATTAAGATAAATAATTAATAAAAATGCTTGATTTTTTTCATTACTGTAACTATTTTGCTAATACCATAAAGTGTAAGAAACGAAAATGGCAGATTTAGCTTTATATCACGCCTTAAGGGTGTGTGTATTGACACTCCTCGAGCGCTTTCGATGTTCTTACATCATTATCAAGAAGACAAGGAGTTGTTCTCTTCCATATGATGTGATAACATCGAGAGCGTTCAAGGAAATGAATCAACTCGGGAAGAAAAACATTGCGTTTCATTTTTACGTTTTTAATTTGAGATTCATATCACATGCATTCACATACGCAGGCACTTATGAGTTTGCGCTTACACATAACGCATGTGGACTAACAACATAAAGGCCCAACTACAAATGAAAACCAGCACTGCAAGTCTTGCCGACCTTTCCTGAAATAGGGTTGACATTTGCAAAGTGAACCTTTTTCTTACAGTACTTACAGTATGTGTGGTTAGCCTCATACCAACCTATAAGTCGCAAACGCAAACGCAAACGCAACTAAGTTACACATAGAGTGTAACTTCTTACCGCGTTATCCCCGAAGGGGTCGCATGTGGCGAGTTGAACCTTTTTATTTTTAGAGGTAAGGGGGTCGGCCTTACGCCAACCACTTCAGTTGAAGTGGGGGTTTCCCAGCTCCCCAGAGGGCTGGTACTCATTTCTTGTGAAGGCTGAGTAAGCCTTGCGGGTATTTTATTTCGGGGTTTGAAACAAACACCGAAACGGGAAATCATTTCTGACACCCTCGGTGCGATTCGAACCCGAGCTCACGGCATGGAATGCAAGCACTCTACCAACTGAGCTATCGACCGGACGAGTCAATGAATGAAAATAAAAACGCTCTTTTGTTTTATTCAGCCTTTACCATAAAGTATGAGAACCAGCCCCCTTGGGAGCTGGTGAACCCCCAATTTAGGTGAAATAATTTTCGTAAGGATGGCCCCCGATAATCTTTATGTAATCTAAGTTGCAAAGATATATTGACATTTAAAGCTCATATTTAATGCATTTAGATTCACAAGCAAGCACATGAAAGTTCGCGCTTACACAATATGCTCATAAACATAAACTTTGCAACAGCTATTGCCGTCTTTCCCTGAAACTGGGCTGGCATTGGTTAAAGTGAACCAAGTTTGTACAGCATGGGGGGAGATCAGCCTCATTCCAATCTATTAGTCAACGTACACAAAATATAAATAAATCGTAAACTAAAATAATTTTAAAAACTTAAAATTAAATGTTGTACTGTTGATGCAGCTTAGTTACAGTTGAATCGAAATCGTTTGACGAACCTCTAACTTTGACTCTATTGAAACTGATTGAAACAAAAATGTCTAACAATCCTGAACTTGCTTCGGCAGTTGAACGGTTCGTCGACACACATGTGTCGTTTTTGTGAATCCCCTTGTAGCGAGAAGACAAAGCTGTTATTGTCCAACCTGCCCACACGGGAACAGGGCTAACTGCATTTTTCTCACTGTCGTTAGATAATACCCGGACTAACAAGGCTCTAAGTGGCGTGAATAAAAGCAACTTTAGACAATGCTTGTAAAAGGAATGTCGCTCCATCTGTACTTTTACCTTGTTCCTAGTACCTCTAACTAGACTTGAACCCGTATCGATAATTATAATAGGATGATTATTATGGTGAGCGCTGTTTTTGTGTGAATTACACATCAAGAGCGTTCTGCGAGGTTACTCAAACCAATTCTCAAGCAATATCCAGCTGCTGTAAGCCGTAAGGTTTGATGGACCTTTCGTGACCGGTCTTTGGTCAAGTTATAAGGATTTTTCAACCCAGCGAAGAGCATATTTGAAATATAAATGGTATATATTTCGTGCTTTGGCGGGATTCAAACCCACGACCTTCCATCTACGAGTCCGAAGCGTTACCACAAGACTACGAACCGGTATATTAGTGCAGTATTTTTTTTCTAATTTGAATATTTGACAAACCGTTACTGGAGGACTTTTTTTAATCCATTTTAGACATTCCTATTGACCTTGATCACACTACCACAACGGTGTCTCCTGTGGAGGTTGGTTATGCTGCCAAATAAACGCAACTCAAATTACGCAATAAACACTTCAATTAAAAAAATAATCTTCCTTTACCAAAAACCAACGACGTTACCATGTTGAAAGCACCGGTTTCCATAGATAACCGAAGTTAAGCAACATTGGGCGCGGACAGTACTTGGATGGGTAACCGCTCAGGTACACCGCGTGTCGTTGGCATCTTGGACCGGTCCGTAGTCCGTAGTGGCAACACTTCGGACTCGTAAATGGAAGGTTGTGGATTCGGATCCCGGCGGAGCACAAAAATATACCATTTATATTTCGAATGTGTTCTTCGCTGGGTTGAAAAATTCATAAACCTTTACCAATGACCGGTTACCAAAGGTCCATCCAGCCTTACAGCAACTGGGTCTTGCTTGAGTATTGGCGCTTTGTAGCGACGACCAAGTTCGTACACCTCTGCGGCACTACAATAAGTGTCATAGACCCCTAGAGTCTTTAGAATCTAGGAAGTCTCCCGCACAGGATTTCTTAAAATAAAAAAAAAACCGGTCACAAAAGGTCCATCCAGCCTTACAGCAACTAACTCTTACTTGAGAATTGGCGCTTTGTAGCGATGACCAAACGTCGAATTGACACAGTGGAAGGAAAGGCGATTCTCTTTTCGGTTTTTATTTCAAATGCCACATAAAAATACCGGCAAGACTTACTCAGCCTTCAAAAGAATTGAAAACAGCCCCTTTTGGGAAGCTGGAAAACCCGTCCTTCAACTGTAGTGGTTAGAGTAAAGCCAGCTCCCTTAACTGTACAAATAAATTGGTTCCTCTCGCCACATGTGGAACACCTCGGGGATAACGTGGCAAGAAGCTACACCATATATAATACATAGCTACACAGCATCTTTCATGACAATAATATAACGCAGCAAGAAGTTACACTATATGTGTAGCTAAGTAGCGTTGCTATGACTAATTTCAACTTGTAAATATATAATTTAATTCTAATTAAAGTTTAAGGACGTTATAAAACCGTTGTGTTACTTTAAGGGGCCATGTATGTATATAATTTTTTTTTTATTTCTTTTTATGGTCCGAACTCGGTACCCTCGAGTCAAGGCGTAATAGCAGTGTTATAGAGCCATTAAAGAGCTTAATACAGACATTATCTATTTAGGCACCCTCCAACTTATGTTAATTTTAACTATCATGTAATTTAGGCGCACACTCGTACCCTATCTGTTAGATCACACATCAGATCTTGTAGGCTCTTTACCCTTTTCCGTTGTTTACAACAAAAAATACATCTTTTCATCCTTTTAAACGAGATTCGATTAATTGATAAAAATAGGATATTTTAAAATTGCAACAGTTATCTTTTGATCTTACAGGTTTGTTTCAGGCTCATCTCCAATGCTGTTAACAAATTATTCACTTCGACTTCGTCCCTGTTTCAGGAAATGTCGGCCAAAGTTGCAGGGTTTATGTTGATTTTAGAGTACACATGTAGCATTTGCAAGCGTGACCTTGCACGTGTCTAAATGAGCGCATCGAGTTCAAAGTGTGCACGATGGTCCACAAAGCTTTATTTGGAAAAACACCCAAATAACTCGCTGATTTAATCAAACCAGTCACCCTCGCCATAAAAAGCCTAACACTGCGCTCGGCTGAGGCTGGAGCCAAATCAAGAATTGAAGAACTTATAAGAAGACTTAACACAATGTTTGGAGAGCGTGCATTTGCAGTTGCTGGCCCTCTGGCCTGGAACCACCTGCCACATCATGTGAGAAAGCTAGAGGACCATGGAAAGTTCCGGAATGCACTGAAGACAAGCAAATTTCTGGCATCGTTTGCACCAGCGCCCTTGGAGTGACTACATCAAGAAACGGCGCTATTAAGAAATCATCAACTCATCATCATCATCATCATCGTCTGTTTTCATGGGCATGCATTAAAAATGAATTATAAATGTTTATGCATCTTTGCAGCTTAGATTGTAGATCTTTATAGAACTTTTTTATAACTCGGCACAATAATCAAAAACCTTGGGTATGTGACGCATATTTGCATTGAAGTTATGGCTCTCTGTCCTGCCTCTCGTCCAGCCAAATGACATCACAATTTTTCTTCATATTTTAAATGTGCCAAGCTTATTTGTGTTATTGCCAATACTGAAGTTTAACCGTGATATATTTTTAATCAAGATGGACGGACGAAGTATAAATAATCAATTGAAAGTGCGAACCATTTCACAGCGGGCGTAATCAATTAATTGATTCCATCGCTTCAGATTTTATCAGTTATTGTATTTTACGAGCATCAGTTAGTTTATGCTCTTGGCATCAGTTGTTCAATATTCTAGATATCAGTTAATCAATTCAACTCAATAATGACCTATTGCTAAGAATCAGTCATTCCCAAAATGGACTCCTACTATGGTGTTATTCTCGTTATTCTCAAACAGCAAAGCCATGGCTCATCTGCAGTAAAATTTCCGTACAAAAAATCGGTGATCCGAAGATCAGCTATGCACCAAACGTTTTGTAAATAGCGCTGGAACTGGAAGACGCAACTAAAACGTAACTAAGCTACACGTATAGTGTAACTTCTTGCCGCGTTATCCCTGAAAGGGTCACATGTGGCGATTTTAACCTATTTATTTTTACAGGTAAGGAAGCCGGCCTTACGCCAACCACTTCAGTTGAAGTGGTGGTTTCCCAGCTCCCGAGAGGGGTGGTACTCATTTCTTTATACCTTGCCGGTATTTTATTCTGGGGTTTGAAACAAGCATGGAAACGGGAAATCATTTCTGACACCCTCGGTGAGATTCGAACCCGAGTTCACGGCATAGAATGCAAGCACTCTACCAACTGAGCTATCGACCGGACTATGCATGCCCACAAACAGATACCTTTAAGTTCGCGCTTACAAATGCTGCATGTGTATTTCCAAATTAAAATCTCAACCTCAAATGAACAAAATCCCTGCAACTCTTGCTGATCTTCATTGAAACAGAACTGATATTGGCAAAGTGAAACATTTTTTACAGTATGGAGGATCAGCCTCTTACTAACCTATAAGTCAAAGATTGTAAAATGAGTGTGCATAAGATATAAACGGGAGTATTTAGACAGGAATATTAACACGCAAAGCTGAAATAATAATTAATCGATAAGGGGTCTACGAGACCTGTATGTTTGGGAGCCTCTGGTCTAAATGATGTATGGTCACTAAATCAGGAGACCGATTTTTATGCTTGCAATAAAAACTACGTGATGATTTTTAAACGATGTTCGATAGTCAGAATCGATATTTAATCACCAGCCTCATCGTCCATCATACTCGTCCAAGGAAAGATTGAGGACAGAAGGAGTCAAGGTCATCGTGGCGGATGGTTGGACAAAATCACCAATTACTGATTTAGGGCAGCAGCAACTAAAGTAATGACCAAGGATAGAGGCGGAACTAAAGAAAATAGAGGAAAGTCAATGCTTCTTTATAGGTATAAGTTACCATGTTGTTAAAAAATGTTTCACTTAGCCAATGTCACCCTGTTTCAGGGAAGGTCAGCAAAAGTTTCAGGGTGTATGCTCATTTGAGGTTTGAATTTTAATTTGTAAGTACACATTCAACATTTGTAAGTGCGAATTTACACGTGTCTTCGAATGCTTTTAGCTTCAGTAACATCGAACCATTTACTGTTAGGGTCATGGGCACGTCTCTGAACTAGAGGTTCTTGTTTTGTCGTGCCGTTGTTTTTACTTCAAAGGTAGGCCTTCCGCCACTTGAGAAAATATAAAGCTTTATATGAGCGTCCATGAGCTGTGCGTCCTTCTAACAATACAAACAGGACAAGTATGAGGAGGGTTTGAGCGTTTCTTCTTATGGAATTGCATTTAATATGAATCATAAATGTAATTCGTCTTTGCAAATTAGATTAGATGCTGGCTAAATACCCTAGGAATAAAAGATTTGTTAATGACACAATCATCCATTAAGATCTGATTACAAAAGATGCTTCTATAATGAACGGGCCATTTAAATAATTAATTTATAACGTATTCTGTACATTGTGTGCGGTGCCTTAAATCTAATAGACAATCTCACATACGATCAAACCTCAGAATTGGTTGATACGAATGTCTTAGTTTACGAACGTTTCCTACAACAAATGCTTGTTAAAGATACCATGATAGTTACTTATGATAAATTTTACCATACAAGGGCGTTTTCAGGGTTTGATAGGTTAAAAGGTAACCAATATAAAGAAAACCCGTTTTCAGTATTTTAAAACCAAAATAAGAAAAAACTACGAAACTGACACCTCGCAAAAAAAGATCAGAGCATTAAATTACAATACACGAACATCAAAACCTCTGTGGCACTTTAACAAGTGTTATAGACTGTTTTTTTTTTAAATCTGAGAAATCTCCGACACACAATTCTAAAGAAGTACAACGAATCACAAAAAGAAATCCTTAATTAAGAATACAACTCAACTACGATATCAAATGAAAGTTTTTAGAGTGTTCAAAGTTTTATATATTCATTAGAATTTTCATGAAATAGACATGTTTCATTATCTTCATAATATTGATTCAAGATACCATTTAAAATTCATATGAAATGCATGCCCATAAACATACATGTGTAAGTTCACGCTTACAAATGCTGCATGTGTACTTACAAATTAAAAAGTCAAACCCCGAATGAACGTACACCCTGCAACTTTTACCGATCTTCCCTGAAGCAGGGGTGACGTTAGCAAAATTAACTATTTTTTACACACCAACATATACGTGAAGGAATAACAAATTAATCATAAAAAATAAGGAATCGTATATTCATTAAAATAGTTATGACATAGAAATGTTTCATTACCTTCAAATTGATTTAAAATTGTCTCTCTTAACGAATACGGATATCAAAACAGATTAAAAACGGACTTAATTAGAGGGGCCACCAATTTGATACAATTCGGATTATAAATTAATTCTAAGCTCAGGGATCGAGTTACATTTAACATTAATATCATAAATAAGTCATTATAATAAATAAGTCAAACCACAAATGAGTCATTATAATAAATAAGTCAAACCATAGAAGGGTGAACCGTTACACTCTGTAAGCCGACATTAATATAAATAGTTTCATCAAATGTAAATAAAACGCGTCATGAGAATTAATGCTTGTATTGTGATGACGTTTCTTTTGGATTAAGTATTTATTTATGATGGATATTAAGTGAGACATAAACCTGCCACTTAAAAATTATAAATAAATTTATGGTTCTATAATCTATAATCTATAATCTAAGTTGCAAGGATATATTCATTCAAAGCTCTCAGATGTATACCCACAAACAAACACGTGTAGTTCGCGCTTACAAATGCTGATTGTGTACTTACAAATAAAATCCAAACCTCAAATGAACATAAGCCCTGCAACTCTTGCCGACATTCCCTGAAACAGGGGTGACATTGGCAAAGTGAACCATTTTTTACAGTATGGGTGGTCAGCCTCATACCAACCTATAAGTCAAGGAATACGAGTAATAAATAACATTTCAGGATAAAAAAAAGAACAACAACAACAACAGCAAAACCTTAAAAATAAATCTATACAAAAAAAGTCAAAAATTTCTTATGCAAAAAATGTAGCAAACTAATAAACCAACATTACAAATCAGCATTGCAGATTAGCCGCCACTTCTTCCTGTCCTTGCATACTTCTTTCATTTCATCCAGAGTCATAACCTTTTTCATACAAGCTCTTCTTTTATTATGACTCTGGATATCCCATTCACTCGCTATTTCGAAAATTTGGTCCATCCATACCTTTCTCGGTCTTCCTCTTCCACGACATCCATCAATTCTTGCAGCATACACTTTCTTCGTCAGTCTTTCCTCATTCATTCTCTCCAAATGTCCAAACCATCTAAGTATACTTCTTTTAATCTTTACTTTCACACTTTCTCTTACACCACATTCCTCTCTAACAAAATCATTCCTCACCCTATCACTCCGTCTTTTTCCAATCATACTTCTTAAGTAGTCCATTTCCACTGTATGGACTTTACTAATCTCAATAATCTTAATAATACTTGGTTCAAGGATTATATAAATTATGTCATCGGGTTGCTAGGGAAAAGGCATTAAAATAATTTGTTATTGGTTGTTAAGGACGGCAGTTCCATACAAGACTGAATTTTGCTCGCCGACAAAAAAAATCCAAAAATTAAAAAATGTTCCGACCTCATTGTGATACTAATCTAATCTAATCTAATGATAAAAGAAAAACAGTTTTGTTTTCGATTACGTGAGTATATTTTTATATACCACAACCGGTTTCGCAAACATCCGTTCGCATCATCAGGTGGATAAATTGATGATGCGAACGGATGTTTGCGAAACCGGTTGTGGTATATAAAAATATACTCACGTAATCGAAAACAAAACTGTTTTTCTTTTATCATTAATGATGAACGATTACAAAGTTAATGCCTCTACAATCAATAAAAATAATCTAATCTATGTTTCAAAGCTATGTTAACATTTTCACATTGACAAGTTCACATTGAATGCATGCCCACAAACACAGACATATGCAAGTTCGCGCTTACAAATGCTGCATGTGTACTTGTGACTTGTACTTGCATGAGTACAATTCAAAAACCAAACTTCAAATGAACATAAGCTCAGCAATTTTTTCCGAGCTTCCCTGAAACAGAAGTGACATTGGCAAGGGCACCATCTTTTACAGCATGGTGGTCAGTCTCATACCAACCTATAAGCCAAGGGGTAAAAAAGTGTAAATATTGAAGGGATATAAAAAAGAAGTTCTAAAGATGATCTAGCTACCCATAGCAGAATAAAAATCAGGTTATACAGAATAAAGTCATACAGTACCATTCACAGAAAGTTTGATCCACAGTTGATCTACGGATCGTCGACGTTTTTTATGAAAAAATCAATGTAGGCTGCGCTTGAGCCGGGGCTTTGCTGGTTGAGAATAAAACCGATCATGTTTGAAAGTCTCTATTCTGATCCGTATATTCTTGTGTCGGCTTCTTCTCTTTATATTCCTTGAGTTCTGTCCCCGCGGCGGTTTTCCGTTCCCTGATTGGGAGGGTTTATGGGAGTCGTGTGCAACTTTTGTCTATCCTTAGAAATATGACTTACCCGCATGCTACTCGTGAAGTTAGTAGCAAGGATCAAAAGTGATATCAGACGAGTTGCTCGACCGTAATCGAAGGGTCGTGGGCTCGATTCCTGATGCAAAAAATAATGATTTTTTAACATACTTTTCGTTACCGAGATAGGTCCGTAGTTTAGTGGTAACGCTTCAGACTCGTAAATGGAAAGTCGTGGGTTCAAATCCTGTCGAAGCGCTAAAATATTCCATTTATATTTTCAAATATGCTCTACGCTACATAAAAAAAATCGTATGCTTTTTACTAAATACCAGTCACCATAGGTCCATTCAGCCTTACAGCAACTGGGTCTCACTTGAGAATTGGTGCTTTTTATAGCGATGTTCAAGCTCGCAGAGGTGCGAGATACATATGTTAACATTTACCCGACTAATATGCACACATAGTGCAACATTGGGCGTGGTCAGTGCTTGGATGGGTAACCGCTCAGGTACACCGCGTGTCGTTGGCATCTTGGACCGGTCCGTAGTCCGTAGTGGCAACACTTCGGACTCGTAAATGGAAGGTTGTGGATTCGGATCCCGGCGGAGCACAAAAATATACCATTTATATTTCGAATGTGCTCTTCGCTGGGTTGAAAAATTCATAAACCTTTACCAATGACCGGTCACCAAAGGTCCATCCAGCCTTACAGCAACTTGGTCTTGCTTGAGTATTGGCGCTTTGTAGCGACGACCAAGCTCGTACACCTCTGCGGCACTACAACAAGTGTCATAGACCCCTAGAGTCTTTAGAATCTAGGGAGTCTCCCGCACAGGATTTCTTAAAAAAAAAAAAAACTTCTTTTGAACTCCGAAGGATTCGGCCTTGCATATTTCAACAACTTCATTTGAACTTTTTTACATCATGTGTGGTCAGCCTCACCAACCTATAAAACAAGGAATAAAATACTAAAGCTTACGTATTTAAAAGACAAAAACGTAGAATATATCTTTAAGGATTTCATTCCCTTGTGTGACTTGTCTGATATCCCCTTAAGGCTTTAGTTTTAAGTCTCGCTTAGTAGTCAAGTATTAGTTAAGTGTGCAGTGAGCCAGAACAATGGGCGGTAACGCTTTGTTATATCCGAACATCATACTTGGCTGAGGATGTACTTAGTCATGCGCTTAGCATAGGAATGCAGAGGAATACTTGCACGCTTATTCAGAGTCAGGGCTACACTAAGCTTTCACTCACTACATGGTGTATGGAGAAGAGAAAACTAATGAAAGAAATAATGTGCGTGAAAAAAGTTTGCAAGGACAACTTATTATGAGGTTAAATTTCATTTACATCGATATGTTTTGCTGGAAAAAGGATATGTAGGAAGCCTTGTATTGTATGGGGGTGAATGAAAGCTTTTCCACGATTTGTCCGGCAAACCATATTAAAGTACGAACTCATACTGCTTGAAACGCAGGCACATGTAAGTCCGCGCTGTCACATTCTGCATGTGTACATACAGAATACACCACACCCCTTGATGTGTAAATATATATGTATTGTTACGAAATTAGGGTTCAAAAGTCTTTCAAATTAAAATACACAGGTCTTCTTATACAGTTGTTTATTTTACACTTTTTAAATAATTTATTTTCACAAAGCTTTCTCGACTATTCCACTTGGTTTCTGTCCACTGATCAGGTTCGTTCTATGTGTTTGTAAGTCTCGTATGATACTGCTGGCCCTGCAGGCCACTTGCACCCTTTATACTCTTTAGAGCAGTACAATCTAGACCTATGTTTGCTTGACAGTTCCAGAAAGGCATAGTAATTATTATTTCTCGATGCTTCACGTAATACCTAGAAACACAACCATCAATCCTACCCACCAATGCAATACAGAATTCCTATAATTATAACAAATACCTACTTAGCCTAGAGAATTCTACACTTATACACAATTATCGATCTTACCCACCAATACTTATGAGGATTCTTATAACTATAACTACCCATACTTATTTCAATATTTATATTTACATAACAGTATATTCCCATTACCCCCTTACACCTAGCGTAGAGTGCTTCCCAAAAAAAAATCTTCCAAAAAATTTTCGTCGATGGGGGTGGGGGAGGTAGGTACGCGATCTCAAAAAGAAAAAAAAAACACAGGTTTCAGAGAACTATCGCCTCTTATTGTTCCATCGCCCCCGAGAGCCCAAATCGCCCCCAGGTTGAGAGCCACTGACCTAAATAGTTCACATCAATTTACCAAAATACTTTTATATTTTTAAGCCCTTTTTAACCATAGGTGTCTAAAAGCAATTTCCCTGTGAGGTGTGTCTAATGTAGTGGCGCTCCTCCCTCTACACTTTACAGATTATCATTACATGTAAAACACCACATACATGGAGAAGGAACTAGAAGTAGAACTGTTCGCAGCCCGGGGGGGCTGTTACACATAAAGGAAAGCAACAACACCTGTATCGCCACCTTGAATAGATCTAGTCACAATAAAAGGAGAGCCTGTATGAAGCCTGTATGACTCTGGAGGAAATGAAAGAAGGACAGAAAGAAATGGCGGTTGATCTGTATTGTTGGCGGCTATTTTTTCACATAAGCAATGTTTGTGTCGGTTCTGGATCAATGTGTTTTATGAAAACTGGAAATTTCATTTGAAAATATTAAAAACAGCTCTCACATTATCGTATTATTTTCTTAGCTCAGATTGTGTAAAATGTAATTTTTAAGACAATTCATTTCAAATTCATCCTTGTAAGTGATGGTATGCAACGCAACTAAGCTACACATATAGTTTAACTTCTTGCCGCGTTATCCCCGAGGGGGTCAATGGGGGGATGCAATAGTTAAGAGTCGTTTGAGATCTGTAAGAAACAATGCTAGTGCAGTTATTATCTTTGGAAAAAATAAATACTTTACAATACATTTTGGATTATCTTTTTAAGTGCCATTGCATTGTTTTTCATTTAAATAACTCCACCAATACTTTCAATGTCATTCGTCTCGATTTCATAACTAATAAATTAAAATGAATGCCACCCATGGGAGTAGCCTGACACACCAGACTCTGTACCAGACGAGAGGTATCCTCTTACAAAAATCGGCTACACCACTGGTTATTTAGTAAATCAAGAGTTTGCTGCCAAAAAGAGATAAAAGCTATCTCCAAAATTTGACAAAAGAAAAGTTGATTTTTATGTTTCTAGTAGAACTAAACACTAACATATATAAAACAAAACGATGACGTCACTCAGCTAGGTTGCTAGGGAAGATGTTTTTTTTTTGTCATTTGCGAAGAGAGTGTACAGGGATGAATGGAAGCCGTGGCATAGAACGGGCGAGAAAAGTATGGATGGATCAAAATTCTGAAATAGTGAACGAATGGGACATCCAGAGTCATCACTAAAAGATACAATAGTGAACAAGATTATGAATATGAATGAAATGAAAAAAGTATGCAAGGACCGAAGGGAATGTACGGTTGATTTGCAATGTTGTCAGCTGTTAAAATTTAAATTTAAGACCGAGGAAGGAATAGATAGACCAATTAGGTGAGATTACGAATGAATTGAGCCTGCAGAGTGAGAATAAGAGAAGAGAACGATATGTATAAAGAAAGTTATGAATGTCGAAGAGATGAAAGAGATATGCAAGGACAGGAAAAAGTGGAGACGCATCTGCGAAGGTACCGGCCACCCCCAGTGGAACGGCGGCAGAATACAGTTTAAAAAACCTCAATTGGCATTATTTTGGCATTTTTTAAGCATCACTGAATTTACAAACAAAATCAATCTATGTTTTTTATAATACGAGTATAATGGCACTTCTTTATCTTCGATACTAAGTTAATAAAATAGTCATATTCTAAGAGTATGACTCAGTAAAAATAGCTGAAAAAATCCGTCAAATAAATCAACTTTGACAGTTTGTAATTAATTGTTTAAACATTGAAATGATATTTAATAAGTATTGTTCTGTAATACAATATGCCGTGTACGAAATGTCAGTTGTCGTGGAATGATTTGTCTCGATAATTAATGGATCTGGAGCCCAATTTTGCTAGCACACTTAGCGGTAGAATTTAAGCAAACTATTGATAACTCAATAAGTGCTGATTCACTGATTTGAGAAATTGCGGATAAAGCATATTATTGGTTCACTTTGCCAATGTCACCTCTGTTTCAGGGAAGGACGGCAAGAGTTGCAGGGCTTATGTTCATTTGAGATTGGGTTTTTATAATGTAGGTCCACATGCGGCATGTGTTAGCGCGAAATTATACATGTCTGCTTGTGAGAATGCATTTAATATAAATCTTAAATGATATATATCCTTGCAGCTTAGATTAGATTAGATAAGATAAGATTGGGAGTAACTTCTCATAGTAAGTGAACTATAATGTTATAAGGAAGTGCTCATGAAAAACTTTGAACTTTAGGATTTTCACACTTTTCTAGTAATTTCGCTCATAGAAAAAAGGAAAAAATATGCTTTTATCTGAGAATCCCATGTTATTTTAATACGTCACTTATTTAGTTGTATCTTAGGTGTTGACATATAGATTTCTACAAATACAATTAATGCATTTTTACGCATATACTCTTGTTGCAGCTCAGCACTCACAGAAAAATCCCAAAAATAGCCTACCAAAATTATTACGATATGTAGGGAAAACGATGTTTTAGCACTGGTATAGGACGAACAAAACCAACAACTGTGAAGGAGAGCGAATATTTGTGATTATTTTTTGTAAAATCATTTGAGATATTGTCGTAAACCATACAATTTTATTTTAATGCGCTGTCACTTTGACTTGGCTTCATTTTGTTTTTTGACACGGTTGTTGTGTCAACTTGTCATAGCACTGCTGCCAACTCTCACTGTCGATGCTTTCTTGCATTTATTGTTCTCCTTTTCTACCAAACTCGTACAAACGCAAACATAAACCATTCATAGCACTTACATTTTTGCTATCTATCTTTCTCACACATGCATACTTTCCTTACATCCATCCCTCTTCCACGCGATAATCGCAAATATGACAGTCAATGAAATCTCAGCCCAGAGCTCCATGGAATATGTGATCTCAAGGACATTTCAACACAACACATTTTTCATGGTAATCAGATATGGGATTAATATGAAATATTAATTAGATTTAGCAGACATTTTATAAAAAAATAATTGAAACTGAAAAAGACGCTAGACAATAAAATGATGAGCAATCTAAGTTGCAAATTTATGCATTATAAGATATCCCTCTTCCATTATTGCATAATTTCATGAACATATATTCTACATATCTGCATGCAGCTTGCAACCTAGAATATGATTTTATGAAGATTTTTTATGAACGCCTCTGGATAAAATGATAGAAGTATGCAAGAAACGCAAAAAATGGCTATTGATCTGTAATGTTAGCAGTTAATCTAATCTAATCTAAGTTGCAATATGTCACATTAGAGATTCAAATTATATGCATTTTCACAACAGGCACGTATAAGTTCGCGCTAAAACATGCCGCATGTGGTCCTACAATATAAAAACCCGAATCTCAAATGAGCATACATCCTGCAACTCCTGCTGACCTTCCCTGAAACAGGGGTGACATTGGCAAAGTGAACCATTTTTCACAGCATGGGTGGTCAGCCGCATACCAACCTATAAGTAAAGGAAATTTAAAGTGAAAGTTAAAGCTTTAAAATTTTATTGTTCATTTTTTTTTAATTAGCAATGTGGTATTGTGGTAGTGCATTGAATATGAGACTCGAATATCAATACGTGTATAATGCATCGTTGCAACTTTGATTATAAGCAGATTGTGCATAGATAGTTCTCGAAAGTTTCTTTTAATATCTCCGAGGGCGTTACAAGCGTTATTTTTATGTGTAGAGGCGCTTAAAATGTGTTTCCCGAGCACCGCGCTGCGCCCCCCGCGAGCTCTTGAAGTGCCATAAAAGCGCTGAGTGCTTTTGTGTATCGTACCTACTGTCGGAAGCTGCAGTCGCGGCTGGTGAGAGCGTTTGAAAAAAAACTTGTGGTTTTATGGCGGCGACAACTCTGACCTGAGAGATCATAAAGTCAACTAAATAACACAAACTCTTATAAGCTGCAACAGCTGTTAAGTCAGAAGCAGAACTGAATAAATTTATATACAAGAAGAATTTACTTGGAAGGTACACATAATTAAATAACGCCGTTTTTGTGTGTGTCACACCTCAAGGGCGCTTTCAAATCACGTATAAGATGTTTTTGAAGACAGTTTTTGCCTTCTTCATAATAGGTGGTAGTCTGTTCCACTCCATTGAGCACGCAAAATACGGTCTCCAAAATTGATGCGTGTCTGACGGTGCGGTTGGACTTAGTCAACCACCCCATACCTCGCAGATCGGAGCGTCTAGCGCCTCAAATCCATCTCAACTGGTGAGAACATGTCAGACAAATATGAAGGAGCCGCACCGTTGACAGCTTTGACAAAAATGGAAGACCACCCTTTGCGGAAAACGAAGCCGATGCAGTTTCCTGAACAATGGAGTCTAATCTAATCTAATCTAATCTAAGCTGCAAGGATATATACCATTTAAGATTGATATCAAATGCATTCCCACAAGCAGACATGTATAATTTCACGTGTGAGTAAATTTGGACATTGCCGCCAAGTTCAGCACAGATTGAAGCCTGTTGAACTGTTTTTTCGGCTGACCTATGTACATACAGCGTTGAGCAAAAGTCAACTCGAGACATCACAAAAGCATCACCAAGGTCCAATTAATTATTAAGGGTGGTCTAAGTGCTGCTACCGTGCTGGGAGGACCCTCCGAGTCCAAAGGGCCTCCAAAAACTTTCAGAAAATAGTAAGAACAATCATTTGAACAAAGTAAACTAAAATTTTGATTATAATAAATGGATATGAATGAATTGATAGAAGTAAGCAAGGATAGGATAAAGTGAAGACGACTCTGCAGAAGATTTGGCCACTCCTAGCACATAGGCGACTGATTTACATATACAAATATCTCGCTGATTTAATCGGCAACAAAAAGCCTCATGCTACGCTCTGCAGAAACCGGAGTCAAGTCACGCATTGAAGAGCCGATAAGATTAGTAAGCACAGTGTTTGGAAAGCGTGCATTTGCAGTTGCTGGTCCCTTGGCCTGGAACCACCTGCCTCTTTGTGTGAGAGAGCTAGAGGACCATGGAAAGTACCAAAATGCATTGAAGACAAGCAAATTTCTGGCATCACATGCACAAGCGCCCTTGGAGTGACTACATCACGAAACGACGCTATAAAGAAATCGTCAACTCATCATCATCATCACTATAATCTATAATCTAAGTTGCGAAAATATATTACATTTGAAATTCATATTAAATGCATGCCCACAAGCAGGCACGAATAAGTTCGTGCTTACACGTGCCGAATGTGGACTTGCAATATAAAACCCCAATCTCAAATGAACATAAACCCTGTTCCTCTTGCCGACATTCCCTAAAACAGGGGTGACATTAGCAAAATGAACTATTTCTTAACAGTATGGGTGATCAGCCTCATACCAACCAATAAGAGAAAAAAATGTTTTTGAAAGGAATTGAACCTACTTTCTTCCGATTACGTATCCGAGTCCGTAGCGTTAACCACTGGACTACAGATCGGTGCCTACCAATGTTATTGGTTAGATTCCCACATTCCACACTCAAGAGGCGTCTGTTCTAGCATTAGTACATGTTTAATAAATACTGCCACTGCGCACACAGCACACATAATATGTATGTATGACATGAGGCGTCACTCATATACGAAGCTATTTTAATTTTCCGGTCCGTTAGTTACGCCACTGATGTCATCCCAAATAAATTAAATTAAATAAAACACGCTGGAAGATTGATCCGAGCTCCAAACACGTGCCAGGCTGAATATAGACCTAATTCTAATAAGCATAAGAACTATATTTGCAAAAAAAAAAATTCGATCCAATACGACTGATCAAATCATTACTGGAACATTTTTTTTTGTAAGTACAAATGATGTAATTTTTTTCTCTGGAGAAATCGCTCTCCCAGTTCTTGTTTACCGTATACGCCAATCTTGCCAAATATAACTTTTTCATGCAGTTGTCTTATGAATTAAATTCTACACAATCTGAGCTAAGAAAAGCCGTAAAACTCGATAATGTGAGAGTTCTTTTAAATATATTTTTAAATAAATTTCTTGTTTTCATAAGACACATTGGTCCAGTGCACATGCAAACATTGCTCATGTAAAATTTTCTCAATGGCGTATACGATAAACAAGAACTAAGGCAGCGAAATGATTCCTAATCGCTTAAAAATGTAATATTAAACGTAACTAAGCGGAACTACAAGGAATCGCATGTGGCGAGTGGAACCTATTTATTTTTACAGGTAAGGGGGTGGCTTTACACCAACCACTTCAGTTGAAGGAGGGGGTTTCACAGCTCCCGAGTGAGCTGGTATTAATTTCTTGTGAAAGCTGAGTACTAAACCTTGCCCGTATTGTTATTTTGGGTTTGAAATAAGAACTGAAACGGGAAATAATTTCTGAGACCCTCGATAGGATTCGAGCCCAAGCTATCGACATGGAAGCACTGCATACGTGTCTGCTTGAAGGCATGCATCTAATATGAGTCTAAAATGTCATAAATATTTGCAACTTAGATTATAGATTATAGGGTCAGCTTCATGCCAATGTACTAGTCAAGGAACTCAATTTTTATAAATTGCAATTAAATTAATCTTGACCCATATTACTGAACTAAAAATTCCACACTTTACAGTGTTGAAACGAGTTTATTATTAAATGTATGGAAAATTCCAAAATATTGATTTTCCTTACGGGATGTATGCTGAACAATTCTGAGTAACAATTCCCAAAATAGAAATCTCTTTTGTGAACCAAAATCTGTTTGAAATGTTTCGCATTGCTGGAGCAATGTGTATATTTGTTTAAATTCATGATCAGTTTATTTATTTGCTTTGCATTACTTTGGGAGAAAAGCTTTGTAGCAAAAAAAAATATTTTATCAAATCTCAGAGGTAAAGAAACTTTCAACCACCAGAAAGAGAAAGCTGATGCACCTTGGATATGCTGTGAGGAACCAGAAATACCGCCTACTCCATCTTATCAACAAGGAAGTATTGAGGAGTGAAGGACCGGTCCGTAGTCCAGTGGTAACACTTCGGACTCGTAAATGGAAGGTTGTGGGTTCGAATCCCGGCGGGGCACTAAAAATATACCATTTTTATTTTCAAATTTGCTCTTCGCTGGGTTGAAAACTTCATAGACCTTTACCAAAGACCGGTCATCAAAATGTCCATCCAGACTTACAGCAATTGGGTCTTGTTTGAGAATTGGCGCTTTCTACAGCGACGACCAAGCTTGCAGAGGCATCTTGTGGTGTGATACACACAAAAGCAGCGCTCACAAAATAAATCAGCCTAATTTTTTTTAGGACTCCAAGTTGAAGGATGTCTTGGCTGAAAATCTATCCATAGTGTTAAACATAGATGATGATGATGATGGATGATTTCTTTCCTGTGGCGCCATTTAATGGTCCAGGACCATCTCAAGGGCGCCATGGCTTCTGGAGAAAAGTAGTGTCTTCAGTTCCTTTCTGAAGGTGGTGGTAGGCTGGTTCGCGCGAACACCGATGGGTAAATTGTTCCAGGCCACCGGCCCGGCCACCGCAAAGCTTCTGTCTGCAAAGTTTGATGTGTTTGCTCTATTGGGCAATATAACCTTGTTGACAGCAGTAAGGGCAGAGCGTAGTGGTCTTTTTGGCAGCGAATTCCTAATTTTTTGCGGCATTTACAAACGAAATTGATGGATGAATGAATAAAGTACCTACGTCGAAAAATCAAAAATGGATTTTAAAACTATAAGTTTTGATTGCTTTATATCACTTTGTATAATTACGAAATAAAATTAATTTTTTTGTCGCTGGCCTTCTTATCTGAAAAAAAAATAGGTGTCACTCGCCACATGCAACCCCTTCGGGAAAAATGTTACAAGAAGTTAAAAGAAGTTGAACCGCAGAGTGAAATGAAATGAAGGTGGTGTTTAAGGCAAAAAAAAGCCTAACACTGCGCTCGGCTGAAACTGGGGCCAAATCAAAGATTGAAGAACCGATAAGAAGAGACAATGCTTGGAGCGCGTGCATTTGCAATTGCTGGTTCTCTGGCCTGGAACCACCTGCCAAATCATATGAGAGAGCTAGAGGACCATGGAAAGTTTCGGAATGCACTGAAGACAAGCAAATTTCTGGCATCATTTGCACAAGCGCCCTTGAAGTGACTACATCACGAAACGGCGCTATAAATAAATCATCAACTCATCATCATCATCAAGGATAGCAAGAAATGGAGGTAAATCTGCATTAGGCTTTGGCCATCTCTAGTGGAGTGGTGACAAAGTTACAACTCTACATCGTCTTCTAAGCCTCTTTACTTTAATATTTTTTAGTGTTGATCTGTTAACACAGTGAAAGTCCATTTTTATAAATATTTAAAAATATAAATGGTAAAACATTGTTTTAATTCACTTTATTTTATTTGTTTCACCAATGTTGCAATATTGCAATAATTTGTTTTTTATTTGTTATTACTATTATTATTTTTATTTAACTAACATATTTTATTTTTATTGTATTCAAATTTTTAATTTCATTATACCTAACAATAATGCATTTTTGAATCTTACATTTGTGTTTAAAAAAAAAAATTGTCTATGAATTTTGCTTTTGTTTTGGAAAAAAAGTTGTTTTGAAAATTGTTTTGAAAATTATTTTATAAAAATATATTTGTAACCATTCTGCTCTTGAAGATGCCTCATTAGGCGAAAATATTCGAGCATAAACAAATAAAATAAAGTGAATTAAAACAATGTTTTACCATTTATATTTTTAAATATTTATATCTTTACTTTAATATTGAATCAAATGGTCAGCCAAACAAGCACTGGGGATACGAGAAGTGTGCAGGATAGAATCCGATGACGTCATCTCCTCGCTAAGCCCTTACGTCCTGCGATACAGAAGCTTAAGCTGGTATCAAGTTACTATGAGAGCATTCAGCACTTCAGCAGGAAATTAATCTACTACCAGCTTTATGATTTAATTCATAGGTTCTCTTTTTGTTCGATATTCCTATTGAAGATGAGCGACCATTCTAAACGCAAACTCCACGCCACGTTTTCTCCGAAGTAGTGGCGAGTGAACCTATTTATTTATACAGGTAAGAGGGCCAGCCTTACCCCAACCACTTCAGTTAAAGTGGGAGATTCCATCTCCAAAGGAGACTGGTTTTCATTTATTGTAAAGACTGAGTACTTTCTGATGTGTAATTTTGGTTTGAAAAAAACACTGAAACTGGAAATCATTTCTGACATCCTTGGTAGGATTCGAACCCAGGCTCGCGGCATGGAATGCAAGCACTCTACTAACTGAACTATAGAAAAAGTAAAATTTTGATTTTTGGTTGCTTTGAAAAGCTCTGTGAGAAAAGTGGGTGTTCTTGTTTGGTGTTTAAACCAGAATAGTCACTTTCTTTGATAAATATAAATGCGATCGTAGTGAACAGGTTGTTATTGTTAGGAAAGGCAAATCAACAAGGCAGATTTATTGTCTGGTAAACAAAATCAGTGGGAATGAGACTGATAAACTAATTTGTATAAAATATAGTTGATACAAGCCGGTAGTGTACTGGCTACAACCCACCTGTCGTAGAAAATGAAAACTAGACCACTTGCTTGATGATGATGATTATTATGATGATTTGTATAGCGCCGTTTCGTGACTGCTGTCACTGCAAGGGCGCAATATTTTTGTGTGAATCACAGAGCAATATTTTACCTTGAATCTAAGTTTTGACATTTCAGGCTTGTATTTTTTTTTTAAATAGATTTGTGAAGGGGAATGCCATTCACCAACCTATTCTGCCTGGCCAGAAACGGGTATTAATATCATAAATTAATAATTCATTATTGCTTATTTTACTGAATTATTAATAAATAATTACCCAATAACATCTGTTGAACCAGGGTCAAAGTTATGGTCAAATGACCCAGGCGGGGATCGAACCAACGTTGTTCCAACTATTTGGATTTTAAATGGACTATCTAGGAAGTATCGATCTATAATCTTAAATCTAAGTTGTAAAGATATATTACATTATTAAATGAGTTTACACATTCAGACACGTATAAGTTCGCGCTTACATATTATGCTGCATGTGCACTTGAAACAACATACAAACCACCTAATCTCAAATGAACGTAAGCCATGCAAATCTTGCCGCTCTTCCCTGAATCAGGGGTGACATTGGCAAAGTAAACTATTTTTTACAGTATGGGTGGTCAGCCTCATGCCAAGCTATTAGCCAAGGAATACAAATAATTAATTACATTTAAGTAAATAAAATAAATAAATGTACAAAATATGTATAAAAATGATAATTAAAAAGTTATACACCTTGGCCTTAGCCGCCAACATTACAAATCCTCCGCCATTACCGGTCTTTACACACCTACTTGTCACACATGCAGTAACAAACGGTTCACTTTGCCAATGCCACCCCTGTTTCCGTGAAGGTTAGAAAAAATTGCAGGGTTTATGTTCATTTAAGATTTGGCTTTCAATTCGTAATAAGTATACATGTGGCACTTGGAAATCGTGAACTTTCGCGCGTCTGCTTATGGGTATATATTTAATGTGAATCTCAGATATTAATCCATTTTTGAAACTGAGATTATGCATTATAGATTCATCATCATCATCACGAGTAACTGACTGATAGAGGACGAAAAATATAAGCTGAGAGTAAAAGTTGAATAGCGATGAGGAGGCCAATGCTCTGTAGTGGGAGGATACTAACAAAACGACATTGAGACAGTTTTTTTCTGAATTATTTGTTATTGAATATTGACGAGACGTTGTCATAGTAAAGATAGAGATAAAATATTGAATATTCACGATATTTCAATGAAATTTAAGTGTGTGGGTATTGAAAATACACGTCATGCAAAAAATGCAAGGATATCTTTTTTAAGGTTATATATTTTTAAATATTTCATTTTAATATGAATACTATCAGTAGTAGTGCTAGGCGATTGGAAAATGTAGAAGAAATTTATTTCACAGATAAGGAGAATAAAATATATATTTAAACAGATAAGATAAAAAAAGGGGGGCAGTTTTATCCAGTAGCAATGGCAAAAGAATAAAAATTACTTAAAAAATGTGCTGTATCCGATCGATGTCAAACTTTACAGGATCAATTTTAGGGTAATCTACACGTTTTTGAAAATAGAATTTTAATCTGTTGAGCGGCTTAGCTAATTACAAAGTTGGTTGCAGAGAAAATTTTACTGGGTGGAAGATTTATTTTTTTATTTTTAGATTTGTTGATGTTCTTTTCATAATGGTGTGATAACACCGAGAGCGCTCGAGAAAATAAACCAACTCGTGGAGAAAAACGTTTTATTTATTTTTTGAAATTATTTATTTAAGGGAGACAGGTTTACTCATCACCAGGGACATTTTGTTTGTTTATAATGCGATCGACATCAAACTTCATATAAACCATTTCAAGATTATTTAGCATGTTTTCGTT
This sequence comes from Agapetus fuscipes, assembly GCA_951799405.1. Classification (NCBI taxonomy): domain Eukaryota; kingdom Metazoa; phylum Arthropoda; class Insecta; order Trichoptera; family Glossosomatidae; genus Agapetus; species Agapetus fuscipes. The sequence continues at coordinate 16,949,210 of OX637348.1, forward strand.
TTTTACATTGTTAATTTATATCTTGAGTGTTTTTTTTTTACTGTAAACGGACCAAAAAAATATACCTTATAAGATAAGAATTAACCTAATCCAATATCAATCGCCATTTCCTTTCAGTGTCTCAAAACAAAGCAACGCAACACACACCACAGCATTGCGCAGCTAACGGCCCTGTACTGGATAAGGACATCAGCTGCTACATCACCAACACCTCTGCAGCACTACAACAAGTGTCATAGACCCCAAGAGTCTCTTGAATCTAGGAAGTCTCCCGCATAGGGTTCCTTAAAAATAACAAAAATACTGTTGCTGGAGTGATGTTTTCCGGGATCTGTTGCCGTGGTCTGTGGGAGCTGGAGCTTCCGGACGTTTCGCCCATTTCTACGATGGGCTTCTTCAGCGTGAAGTATGATGATGATGATGATCTTGATGAGAACTGTAAAGTTCTCTCTTATTTAAAGTCTCTTCTTAGTTAAAGGAGTTCTCATCAAGATCATCATCATCATCATACTTCACGCTGAAGAAGCCCATCGTAGAAATGGGCGAAACGTCCGGAAGCTCCAGCTCCCACAGACCACGGCAACAGATCCCTCCAGCATCCCTCCAGCATCATCAGCTGGCCGTGTAAGCCTAAAACTCTTATTAAAAAAACTGTTACTTAGTCATGAATACTTGTTACTAGGTCACATTAATACTTGGTACTTAATATACGTGACCGTAAGGTTCATGACCATCACTAAACATGAATGAGTATTCTCACACACTCATTGAGTGAGTATGAGCAGTGTGAGCAGGTCCGTAGGTTGTCAAAGCAGCAACTCTAATTGTGGAAGAAATGTTTAACGAACTGTGACCAATCGCTTGGCCACAACCACTGGACTACCGAGCCGCGAACAATGCGTGAATGGACATTCTAGAGGTGCGCATTAAAATACCACGGCTTTCTCCAAAACTTCCATGACCGGTCATTCTGAAAAGGTTTACAGTTAACACATAGTATGTAAGAGATAAAAAAAATACATAGTGAAAATTTTTAACGTGTCGTCCACCGAGGAATTGAATGGGGCTTGTGCAACCTATTTATTTTCACAAGTAAGAGAGCCGGCTTTGCGCCAAACACTTCAATTAAAACGGAGGTTTCCGGGCTGGTTCTCATTTCGTGCGAAGGCTGAGTAAACCTAGCTGGTATTTTATTTTGGGTTTGAATTAAATACCGACATGGGAAATTATTTCTGACACGCTTGGTGGGATTCAAACCCGAGCTCTCGGCATGGAATGCGAGCGTTCTATCAACTGACCTATCCAACCGAAACTATTTTATGATAAAAAATGCTCTTTACTGTGTTAATAAAACAATACATAAAGCGACGACTAAGCTCGCAGAGAGCTCTTGTGGTGGGACTGAGACAACATAGTTTTGAACTAATGAATCATCTTATCTAATCTAATCTAAGTTGCAAAGATGTGTTACATAGAGAATTCACATAACATGCATTCTCACAAGCAGACACATACAAGTTCGCGCTTGCCACATGTGAACCTACAATATACGAGTAAAAACCAAATCTCAAATGGACATACACCCTGCAACTCTTGCCGACCTTCCCTGAAACAGGGGTGACATTGGCAAAGTGAACTATTTTCTACAGCATGGGTGGTCAGCCGCATACCAACCTATAAGTCAAGGAATATATTATACAACAAATAACATTTTAGACATACATAAACAAACTGAAAAAAATCGTCCTAGTATTTATTTGATGGTTCTTTCAGTAAGGTTAGTATGTGTCCCTTGGCTAACAGATTGGTATGAAGCTGCCCCCCATTCTGTAAACAATGGTTTACTTTGCCACTGTCACCACTGATTTAGAAAAGAGCGGCAATAGTTGCAGGGTCTATGTAGCAAGTGTAAAGCACGAACTTACACGGATCTGCGTGGTGGCATTCATTTAATATGAACCTTATATTTTAATACGGCCACCTTAAAAAAAACTGAAAAAGTTCAGATTCACTGATTTGAGAGATCGCGGAAAAAACATTTTATTGGGAGTAACTTCTCATAGTAAGTAATTAATTTTCTATAATAATTTTCTCTAGTAGAAAACAGGAAAACAGATGCATTTATCTGAGAAACCTATGTTAGCTTATTCAGTTTTTACTTTTAAGGTATCGACATCTTTACAACTTAGATTAGAAATGGTCAATATAAATGATGAAGTAATATTTGAGGAATGCATTGAGATATTTACGAGTGGATTGAGATGCGAGGAATGTAAACATGTAAACAAAGGAATAGAATGTTTACATTATGGTACTGCATCCATTCCTAGTCATTCTTTGTTCTTTGTAACTTTGTAAGTATACTCATATCCCTTAAATATATTCTGATTCCATGATAGAACAGCATAGTGACAGAACAGCACATCACAGTACGTCACATGACAGAACATCTCATGACATTCATCATCCTAATGAAAAAACATCACATATTAAAACAACACAATGACGAAAAATAACAAGCAATTACATCACAAGGACAAAACGTCAGCTGTTTTGTCATGTGCTGTTTTGTCAGTGTGCTGTTTTGTCATCTGCTGTTTTGTCATGTGCGGTTTTGTCATGCGCTGTTTTATCGTGTGCTGTTTTGTCATTTACTGTGCACAATGACGAAACTTAACTGGTAATTACACCACAAGGACAAAACATAAGCTGTTTTGTCAGTGTGCTGTTTTGTCATGAGTTGTTTTGTCATGTGCTGTTTTGTCATGAGCTGTTTTGACAACGTGCTGTTTTGACACCGGGTTGTTGTGTCACTGTGCTATTTTGTCACTGTGTTGGTTTGACATTGTGCTGTTTTGTCACTGTGCTGTTTTGTCAGTGTGCTGTTCTATCCTGTCACCATATTTTTTATTCCCAATGTCACTTATTCGAACTCTGAATTTTATAAGTTAGTCTAAAATTAGTCACATTCATGTCCATACATTCACAGCCCATTAAATGACTTGAAAATGGTTTCGAACTGATTCGAATGTACACAAGAAATCTCTTTATTTATAAAATGGGCTTAAAAATGGTTTTAAGGTTATCCAAATGAAGCTTTTTTTCTTTAAATATTATTATTGAATATTTGTTAAAAACATTTTTTTTTAACATAGTACTTGTTATTTCACAATTTTTTTTTATTTGAAAATATTTTTCAACATTATTTCGATATTGACTTAGCACAAAATCTACCAAAATACTTCATAGTACAATTCGTTCTTAAAATAAACTGACATTGTGAAATATTTGAAAAATATGTGTCACGTCCCGGCGAAGATCGTCATCAAAGGAAACCATCAGCATTGGGAACCGCTGGTTTAAAAAGCTCGGTGGAAAGTGTGCGTGCATTGACGGAGAGATAAAAAGTTTAAATAAACATTATCATATCTTCAAGCTGAGGAAGCCCATCGCAGACACGAGCGAAACGTCTGGAAGCTCCTACTCCAATAGACCATGGCAACAGATCCCGGCAAACAACTCTCCTAATGTCAACTGCCGGCCGTGTCAGCTTAAAACTGGTATTCAAAGAACCCATAATCTATAATCTAAGTTGCAAAGATATATGCAAATAAAAAAAAACACACACATTAAATGCATGCCCACAAACATACACGTGCAAGTTCGCGCTTACAAATCATCCACCCAGTGCTTGTTTGGTGTATCTACCATTTGATTAAAAAATGACCTTCATATGAAATTGTCTTAAAAATCACATTTTACACAATCTGAACTAAGAAAGCAACACAAAACCTGATAATGTGAGAGTTGTTTATAATATTTTCAAAATCAACTGCCAGCTTTCATAAGACACATTGGTCCAGTACACGTACACAAAGATCTCATGTGAAATTACCTGTATTTTAAATAAGACAGGCAAACACTAAGGTATCGAAATGCTGCATGCGTATTCTTACAAAAATTAAAATCCAAACCTCAAATTAACTTCAACCCTGCAACATTTGTCGACCTTCCCTTTAACAGTGAACCAATTTTTACAGTATGAGTGGTAAGCCTCATACCAACTCATAAGTCAAGAACCAATTATTGATTATAAAAAGCAAAATTGGACCGGTCCGTAGTCCGTAGTGGCAACACTTCGGACTCGTAAAAATGGAAGGCTGTGGATTCGGATCCCGGCGGAGCACAAAAATATACCATTTACATTTCGAATGTGCTCTTCGCTGGGTTGAAAAATTCATAGACCTTTAGGTACCAATGACCGGTCACCAAGAGTCCATCCAGCCTTACAGCAACTGGGTCTTGCTTGAGTATTGGCGCTTTGTAGCGACGACCAAGCTCGTACACCTCTGCAGCACTACAACAAGTGTCATAGAGTCCTAGAGTCTTTAGAATCTAGGGAGTCTCCCGCACAGGATTTCTTAAAAATATATATATATATATATATATTAATTATACGATGCAATTTGTCGGTGTTAAGGCCGAGGGAAAGAGGCGCATGTTCGACTAGCGTATTTGCAACCGAATAACGTTGGTTCAAATCTTGCGTCTAGCCCACTTGACCATAACTTCGACCCTGGTTCAACAGATGCCATTGCATTTACACAAGCTTCTGCTTTCGCATAAAGATAATTGGCTAGGCAAAATAGGTTGGTGGATTGTATTCCTTCCCACAAATCTATTTAAAAAAAAAACCTCTATAAGGTGCACGCGTCTGCCATCGTCATGATCATCATCATCATCAAGTGTGAGATGATTCTGTAGAATTAGTCCGACGAGGCGCTAATGCCCGGCAGCGGCTGTCATCGTATCATTTATAATATCACTGACTTCTCATTAGCTGATCTGGCCTGGCGAGAGCAGTGGCCGGACTGTCAACTGTCACCTGTCAAACTGACAGCTGTCACCTGTCAGACTGACGGCCGGGCACGTGTAGGACCGCGCATGCACGTGCCAACTATACACAAGAAATGCTGTGTTATAAAATATACGACAGTTTAATGTTGTACGTAAACAACGTGTATTTGTTTACGTTCACGTTTTATTTTAGTTTATATTACTACGGTCACCCAGAAAGTGTAGGTACGTTTTATGTTGATGGTTAAAAAGAGTGCACCTACAGCTGTTTTGTGGGACACAATTTTTGGAAGGAAGTTTGGAAGGAGATTTTAAGTAAGTGACCGGTCCGTAGCCTTGTGGTCAACACTTCAGACTCGTGATTGGCAGGTGTTGGGTTCGAATTCCAGCGGAGCATAAAAAATATATTATTTATATTTTCAAATTTTAATAAATAATCCTCTACCAAAGACCGGTCACCATAGGTCCATCCAACTTGACACCAACTGGGTCTTGCTTGAGAATAGGCGCTTGCTACAGAGACGACCAAGCTCGCAGAGGGCTTTTGAGGTGTAATGCAAATAAATCAGCGTAATATTATTAAGTACCAACTGATTCTAAGGTTCCTTGACTGATAGGTTGGTATGAGGCTAACCCCCCCATGCTGTAAAAACTTGGTTCACTTGGCCACCCTGGTTAGCTAAGATCATGTATTATAGATAGAAAGACGTACGCAAGGACCGAAAAATGGCGGTTGATATGCAATACTGGCGGATAACGCCATTTTATTGTTTGTGTATTTAAAAGAGATTTTTAATATGTTTTATACTTCTAATAGGATGGCATGAGGCTGATTATGGCTGAAACAGTTGGTTCACTTTGCCAATGTCACTCTTGTTTCAAGCAAAGTCAGCCAGATTTGCAGAGTGTGTGTTAATTTGAGGTTTGGATCTTATTATTTTGTAAGTACACATGTCGACATGCATTTAATATTAATCATAAATGTTACTATTTATTTGCGACTTACGGGGCTATTCTTAGACATTTTAGCCGTCGGTTGAGCCCTCGCTTTGACAAACTAATGATGCCTGGCCTGAAAGTCTCATCACCACGGTCTTACTTACCTACCGAATTTGGTAATATTTGTTTGACGACAAATCAGCTGTTCACTTGCAGCCATCTTGGATTGACAGGTCGTCATATAAATGCATCATTAGTTTGTCAAAGCGTGGGCTCAACCGACGACTAAAATGTCTAAGAATAGCCACGTTTGATTATTATAGATGTATCTATCTTTGCTTATACGGGGTGCACTATTTTTGACTCTGCCATAAAAAAACAAGAGTTGTTGGGTGTTAAACCTTGGACCACTTGATGGCGGTCGCTTTGGTGATTATATCCTTCCCCCGAGGTGTCGAGGGTTCGATTCCCCGCGATGGGATCTATAATAAGTGAGAAGGGTCGTGTAATAAGTGAGATGGGACGTATAACGAACACCTACGAGGCGCTGAGATGATTAACGACCGATCTGCGGCCTAAATTATACACAATCTGGGAGAGGATTTATAGCGAAGGCTGAGTAAACCTGTGACGGTCGTAAATAAGTTTATTTTTTAATAATGTATGTTAACAACATTTAAATTAAATGAATGAATACTTAGTTCAGCAAATATTTGAAATTAGATGAATAATATTATTTACTTCTCTGAGAATCGAACTCACGTTACAACTCCTCCGTTTTCAAATTTCTAACGTTAACCAAAATACAATGCAATTCAATGTTTCGTAAAATTAATATTTTTTGTTTAGTTTCCAGTCGATAGTTTAATTGGTAGAGTGCATGCATTCCATGCCGTGAGCTCGATTTCGAATCCCACCGAGGGTGTCAGAAATGATTTCCCGTTTCGGTGTTTATTTCAAGCCCCATAATAAAATACCGGCAAGGTTTACTCCGCCTTCACGAGAAATGAGTACCAGCCGTCTCGGGAGCTGGGAACCCCCCACTTCAACAAGAAGTGGTTGGCGCAAGGCTGGCCCCCTTGCCTGTAAAAATAAATAGGTCCCACTCGCCACATGCAAAACCCTTCGGAGTTTAATGCCATTACTCTTTTTTCACGATGACTCCGTCTCGTTCCTCTATTTTGTCATTCCGTGACTCTTTACAGACATAAAGAGTACAAGTATTGTTCCTCGCGACAAAAGGAGTAAAATATGCTCTACTTGGGTAATAAAATGTCAAATATATGGACGCCTCACTGTACGGATTACTCTGCTTACGAACAAGACAAAAATACATTTCACTCGGTGTACGAACGTTTTCAAAAATGTACATTTCTAAAACAAATTAACGGGGTACTTCGGGACCCTGAGTACGAGTTTTTTTCACTTTTCTCGAAGTATTGTGAGTTCGAAAAAAATGTATGTGAACTTGTAAAGCACCTCTGGCAAAAAAGGTTTCGAAACTTGTTTTTCCAGGGGTGCTTTACAAGTTCACATACATTTTTCTCAAATACGCAATACTTCGAGTAAAGTGAAACACCTTGTACTCGGGGTACTGATACGTATTCTTAATTTAAGAGTCTATGTTGTAAAGATATGTACACATTTGAGAAACATATTAAATGCAAACCCATAAACAGACACGTATAAGTTCGCGCTTGCAAATGCTGAATGTGTACTAACAAATCAAAGTCGAATCCTCAAATGAACATACACCCTGCAACTTTTGCAGACCTGCCCTGGAACAGCGGTGACATTGGCAAATTGAAACTTATTTTACAGTATGGGTGGTCAGCCTCATACCAAACTATAAGTCAAGGAATGGAATAGGTACTATTATTTAATCTAATTTGCAAAGATATATTGACATTTCAGGCTTACGTTTAATGCATGCCTACATGCAAAATAAACCAAACCTCACATGAACATAAATTTTGCAAACTCCTGCCACCTTTCTCTGAAAACGGGGTGGTAATGGCAAAAGAGAACCAAGTTTTAACAGCATAGGGGGCAGCCTCATACCAACCTACATATTAGTCAAGGAACTAAAAAAATACGGAAAATGAAATAATAAGTAAACTTTAATTTAAATTAAATTTAAATTTACATTTAATGCCCTAGCCGCCAACATTGCAAATCAACCGCAGATAGCTGAATGTAAACCTGAATGTTAAGGTTTTTTTTGTGTTTTGGTTAACAAACTTTTCCACTTCACGAACAACGTATTGCAAGGCATGACAATTAATAAAGCTCCGCCATAAAGGAGGACTTATGTATAGTCTCTGGTGCAACAAAAGGCCCCATGTCACATTAGGTACGTCTGATGTACATCACAGGCGCATGGAACGTTTTGTTAGGATCCGGATGAATGGACCGAGCACCGTGATGAAGTGGCCCAGAAGACAATAAATTATTTCCTTATTTCTTGTTTGTTTTATTTTCTTTCCATTTATAAATCCATACATACATGTAATCTTTTTTCATTCACTTTAATCATTTTTCGTGTATGTTCCTTGACTTATAGGTTGGTATGCGGCTGACCACCCATGCTGTAAAAATGGTTCCCTTTGAAAATGTCACCCCTGTTACAGGGAAGGTTGGCAAGAGTTGCAGGGTATATGTCCATTTGAGATTTGGTTTTTATGTTGTAGGTTCACATGAAGCATGTGCAAGCGCGAACTTGTACGTGTCTTGTTGTGGGAATGCATGTAATGTGAATCTCCAATGTTACATATCTTTGCAACTTAGATTAGATTAGATTAGATTCATCATTTCAATACTAAAGAATAATATTTTGAATTGTTTGTGTATTAACACTGTGAAAATTCATTTTCAATATTATTTTATTTATTTAATTGAAAACGTTTGTAAATTAAATAATATAGTTATTTATGCCACTGCCAAGTAATGATAGTCTTTTTAACACGAGTGCTAGTTTGTGCCATGAGGCGCAGCCGAATGGCACAATAGAAAGCACGAGTGTTACAAAGACTAATTACGTGCAGTGGCATACAATACTTTTTCTACGACCATGAGAGAATTAACAAAATAGTGAATAATAGTCATTATAATGTACTCGTCCATTTGAAGTAATTAAAACCTTACCTTTGTCAAAACGTGTGATTTATCATTCCCTTCGATTATCTAATCTAACCTAAGTTGTAAAAATAAATTATATTTAGGTTTCATATTGAATTCATGCCCACAAGCCGACACATATCGCACGTTTAATAATAAAGAGCAATAACTCAAAAAACATGAATGTTGGGAAATCGCGTTTGAAGTTCAGACAGCCAGTACAACTTGTATGGGATGAAAAAGGCGGCCGATGTTTTATCTCGGTCATATTCGTCCAAATTAAACGGCTGTCGCATTCTACCTATTCTTCTCGCATTGTTCTTGCGTTTTATTACAAAATCTCGATTTTCCCAATTTTCGAGTTATTTCTCTTTATTATTAAACGTGCGATATGTATAAGGTCGCGCTTTTACATCCTGCATATAAGCTTAAACATTCAAACCCAAAACTCAAATAAACATATGCCCTGCAGTTGTATTGGCAGGTGAACCAAATTTGTACAGCATAGGTGATCAACCTCATACTCACCTATTAACCAAGTAACTTTTTGAGTTTGTTTATTTTTTGCGGTGAAATTTTTTGTATTGTTTTCCTTTCAAGCCTTTTATTTTCCATTGAAAAAAGGAAAGCTTTATTTGGAGCAATCCGATAAATAAATTCGATAAATTTTAGCACTATTAACAATTTTTATTTGACTCTACACATAAAATATACTTATTTATTTTCATCTGAACAGGGCTGAAAGTCTCATCACCACGGTAATTCCTACCTACCGAATATCACTAATATTGTATGAAGCCTAATCAGCTGATCGCTTGCGGCCATCTTGGATTGACAGGTCTTCATACCCCCATACAAGGTTGACATTTGAAATTAAAAAATGGTTCCAATTCTGACAATGCGCATGCGCACATGTTCATTTTAACACGGTTACCGGTTGCATAATATAACATTATGCAACGGGTGTAGAAATGTATGGCATTGTGATTGCATTAGCCGTTTTGTAATTAGTAAATTACCAAATGGGAGTAGAAAAAAATGATTTTAATCGTGAAAATACAAAACAGTGTTTTGATTTGAATCTTCAATTAAATAAATTAAATAATACTAAAGAATAAGTTGATACAAGACTGACCATCCGTATTGTAAAAACATACCCGTTGAAATGATAATGATTCATACTTAATGCTTTTCCACAAGCAGACAACGCAGTTAATTTAGTACACACTTACACCTGATGAATACTATTTTACAATATAAATGGCCAGTCTTATTTTACTTCCTCAGCCTTTCTCAGCCCACTCCTAGGCGTAGGCCTCCTCCAATCCTCTCCATTTCTGTCTATCGGCTACTGGGTTCAGCCATCCTCTGCCTGCAGTTCTCTTGATGTCCAGCCACCTCAGTTGCGTGCGGGGTTGCCTGCGGGGTTGCCTGCGGGGTCGTGCACTCCGCATCCTCTATGACTCGGTCTTCCTCGGCACCGCCGCTTATGCGGCGTCATGCTGGGCGGACAAGTGTCGGCGTGGAAATGCACGACGCGCGGCGCTTTCCGGTCAGAGGAGTTCGTTGCTCCTCCTGACAAAAGCGTACCGATCCACCGCGACGGACTCGCTCCCGGCCCTAGCCGGGGTGCTCCCCCTCGACCTCGAGCTCCAGTACCGCGCCGCTATCGGTTCTCTCAGGCGAGGCCTCCCGGCCAAGCTTGAACATCAGGTGATCCCGCCGCCGCCGGATGGACGCCTGACGCAGCGTGTCAGGGACTCGGTTCGCGACGCTATATACGCACAGTGGCAAAGGTACTGGGACGTCACATCGTGTGACAAGGTCATCTACTCCTTTTTTCCGTCGATCAGGGAGCGCATGGCTGCGCGGTGGCTCGTCCCGGACCACTTCACCAGCCAGTTCCTCACTGGTCACGGGAAATTTGCGCACTACCTTTTAGAACGGGGCGTCATCTCTCAGGGTGGAGGGGAGTGTTTGTGCGGACCCATTGCCCAGGACGTGCGGCACGTCCTGTGGGATTGCCCTCTGCTGCACTCTCAACGAGAGCTCCTCATCGACGCAGTCCGGCCGGCCGGTTCCGGACCGGTCGGCTACGCGGACCTCGTTGCCAGTAGAGCCAACTACCTTGCATTCCGCCGCTTCTGCCAGTCCTGGCACGAGTTCGCAGCCGCGGGCTCAAGACTGGGCAGAGGTGACCATTAGCCCTCAGTCAGTCCTCGCGACACCCATACATATTGACGTATGTACACCCATAACTTACTGCGCTCAGCGCGGATGGCAACTCGTTCGATACACGTCAATGAGGGGCTCCCGTCAGGCACATTAGCTTCAGTAACCTCGACGTTCTGGGGAGGGTGGGACTTCTTAGAGTCATGCGTTAGCCCCTGATTTGAGGATCCTCTTTTTCCTTTCTTGAGTAGAGTAACTTTAGCTGATTAACTTCAACGGGAAGGCCTTCCGCCGCCAAAAAAACATTGCAAGTGAAGTATCACCAAGTGAAGCGACTCCGCATGAGTTGTATGAACTTGGTGGGTGGAGGTGGGTAAAGTGCCACCTCAGTTGGGGTCTCCCCACTCCCTGTTTGGACATCCTGGGTTGCCACTGGACGATCCTTTTCAGCCACCTGTCATGGTCTTGCCTTGCGACGTGACCAGCTCAGCGCCACTTTAAGCAGGCCACTCGCTGCATGACATCAGTGACACCAGTGTGTCTACACTCTACAGATCTCCTGGTTTGGAACCCTGTCTCTGAGACTGATTCCCCAGCATCCTCCAAATCAGTCTCACACCAAACTAATATTTATTTTAAACATTTTTTTAAATGAAAATTAAGTTTTTTCTTTCATTAAAGATCATAAATTTTACAAATCAATGAACCCAATCTGTTGGTATTCTACGAGTAGGTACCAAATATAATCATTATATTTCTCATTTTTGTACCTGAGGTCTGGATTTCGGACCATATCGATGGCTGATTGGGGCGGTTACTTGCAAAAGGGTCAGGGTTCAAAATCAAAAGAAATTTCGCGCTAAGCGTGTTAAAAAAAGGGTCTTTATCTGTAAAATATATCGATTCCATGAAAGTTTAATGATGTACTCAACAAAAAATAATGCTTTGTAATAAGTGTTATGGTATATATTTTTCAAAATCATGTAATGTATAAAATTTAATGTATGTATTTATGTATGGATATATTATGTTCCCAGTGGACTTCTATACCGCTAAACTGATTTTAATCTTTTTTTCAGGAAATGTATAAAATATTAGTTGAATGGTTCCTGTGGAGTTTGATTTCAATCAGATACAAAAAAAAAACACTTTGTTCGCGCCGGATTTTACTAGTTCCTTGAAAAATTTAAATACTTTCCGTATACGTCTTGTAAGTAAGTATGTAGTCAGAATGAAGCTGTAAAACTCTGCAACTCTTGCCACTTTTCCCTGGAACGGGGTAGCATTTGAAAAAATGTTGATTCATTTTTACAGTATGGGTAGTCAGTCTTACATCAACCATAAGTCAATTAACGTGGAAGGTTGGAAATTATGAAAAGGTGCTTTCACAGTCTTGTTTACTAGCGAACATTTTCGGATTTATTGCATTCTTTTGCTGTTTATTTTGAGATGGCAAAATATAAAAAAAGTTTTGATTTTCTTCACATCAAAGCGCGTCGATACAGAACAGACGCCGGGCAGAATTTCCCGCGTGAGAACACAGGCCGGGTCATAAATAACCAAATAACTGGAATGCAAAGTCGCGCTAAAAATAGCTGATATTATTAGTGGTTTGTGTATGATGTGTGCGGCAGGGGCTATGGCGGGAAGTGTGCCTGGATATCGGCTGGAAAAAGTTTGGAGATGTCTTGATATTTTTTATGTATTGAGGCATAGCCGCCTATGGTTCAAAGCCATGGAGACATGACTGAAAAAAAAGTGAGATTTTCTTCTTTGTCATATTCGTCATTACTGAGGGTTTTACCTTGATTAATAGGTTGGTATGAGGCTGACTCTATGCTGTAAAAAAAATCTTCACTTTTGAAAGTGTCCAGGTTTCAAGGAAATGCGGAAAGCGTTGCAAGGCTATGTTCCCGTCAGGTTTAATTGATTTTAAGTAAGCGCGAACATACATGTATCTAATTGTCGGCGTGCATTCTATTTGATCTTTAAATGACAATATATCTTTGCAAATTTGATAATGGTTCTTTTCAAACGAATTGAAACCTAAATGAACCGCATGCTATTTTTACGAATTTATAATTGTGCATTGTGTTTGTCTGTGTGAATTCATAATAAAATCTGTGATGTCTCTCTAGAAAAAAATGTTTTTTTGTGGAGAGGAATGCAATTCACCAATCTATTTGGCCTGGCCTGTTGCCTTCATACGAAAGCAAAAGCTTGTGTGCATGCAATGGCATCTGTTGAACCAGGGTTGAAGTTATGGTCAAAGGACCAGGGCTGGAAGTTTCATCACCACGGAAGTTTTTACTTACCGAATGTCAGTACTATTTGTGGTGTGATTCGAACCAACGTTATTCTGTTCCAAATACGCTAGTCAAGAACGGCGACTTGACCTTCTTGGCCATAAAACTGACAAATTAGTTAGGTACTTATATAATTTGAATTTGATATTGATTTGCATTGCTCGAGATTGCTTGAGTGTTTGGTTGGATGTTCTAGTAGTATCTCGCACGATACGATTCTCAATGTTTCGAGAATGGTCTTTATTCTTACTATGAAATAAGGACCAAAGCTCTCTGTAGCGTGAGAAGTCAACCGACCGTTGTATTAAATAGATATTAAGTAAATCACTGCAGTTTTAATTAAATTGAAACCGCGTAAAATCAACACCATGTTGCCGATTACTTTTCTGCAAGCTTTTTTACTGAGTGAGTCTCAGCTGCAGTGCGCAGTGGTTAGTAGGTGTTTATTTGTCTGGCTTATATGCGCGAGGTGTGCGGTTCTGTTCCCTGTCGTAAAACTGGGAATTCATGTGTAATCTACAACTCCACGCTCCAATAACTAACGGCGAATGAATTCTTCGAACCAATGCCTCTGTGGAATGATCGACACTTCTCATTCCCAGCGAGAGAACTAGAGCAAAGAGGCTGAATGTAGTTTTAGAGCCTACATGATTCGTATCACGCTGGTGGAACAACGCTGTGGTATTGGAATTGGAATCAACCGCTATGTTCGAGAAATCAAGAACAGCCGAAAAACGTCCGTATGAACGTATATAAATGAAAGTCAATTATGTGCAAGCCAGAGTGTTGATTGGAACACTGAGACGTAAGCAAGAGCTAGAAATAAGTACATTGTAAATGGTGAACCAAACCGTGGAAAATAAATTCCGTTGAAATAAATAATTGCAGTTAAATAATAATTAAAGAGAACCCCTAGTAAAATCATAACAATACAGTACGATGAAGTAGATCCAGGAGGTGATTTTGGAGAGATCATGTCTCATGTTGTAAATGAGTTTGTATATTTGGGAAGTAAGTTTGAAAAAGATGGAAGAATGGCCGGTGAATTTGAAAGAAGAATAATGAAAGGCAGGTGTGTACTGGGTGCGACCGCTTGCATCGCCAGGAACCAAAATCTCTCAAAAAATGTTAGATTGGCGGTGCACGGTGGTATACTAGTGCAAACCTTGATGTATGGAAGTGAAGCCTGGACGGTGAGTGAAAGGGAAATTAGTAAAATCCATACAGTAGAAATGGACTATCTAAGAAGTATGATTGGGAAAAAACGAAGTGACAGAGTGAGGAATGATTTTGTAAGAGAAGAATGTGGTGTAAGGGAAAGTGTGAAAGTGAAGATTAAAAGAAGTATGTTAAGATGGTTCGGGCACATGGAGAGAATGAGTGATGAAAGATTGACGAAGAAAGTATATGTTGCTAGAATAGATGGATGTCGTGGTAGAGGAAGACCGAGAAAAGTATGGAAGGATCAAATCTCGGAAATAGCGAATGAATGGGATATCCAGAGTCATAATAAAAGGAGGACTTGTATGAAAAAGGTTATGACTCTGGATGAAATGAAAGAAGTATGCAAGGACAGGAAGAAGTGGCGGCTAATCTGCAATGTTGATTTCTAATGTTGGTGTATTCATTTGCTACATTTTTTGCATAGGAAATTTTTGACTTTTTTTGTATAGATTTCTTTGTAAGGTTTTGTTCTTTTTTATATTTAAATGTAATTTATTATTCATATTCCTTGACTTATAGGTTGGTATGAGGCTGACCACCCATACTGTAAAAAATGGTTCACTTTGCCAATGTCACCCCTGTTTCAGGGAAGGTCGGCAAAAGTTGTGGGGCTTATGTTCATTTGAGGTTTGGATTTTATTTGTAAGTTCACAATCAGCATTTGTAAGCGCGAACTACACTTGTTGGTTTGTGGGCATACATCTGAGAGCTTTAAATGAATATATCCTTGCAACTTAGATTATAGATTAGATTATAGATGTCTCCATAATGAATCATGAAAAAATTGCACATATTGTGGTTAACGGATATCAATAGACCAGTTGCAAGTCCTCCCTAACGGTGGAAAAATAGCAAGACAACAACGCAACTTAGCTACACATATAGCGTAACTTCTTGTCTGCATTATCTTCGAAGGGTTTCGCATCTAAATAATCTAAATCTAAGTTGCAAAGAAATGCATCATTTGAGATTCATATCAAATGAATTCCCACAAGCAGACACGCATAATTTCACATGCTGCATATGGACCTACAATATATAAATCAAATCTCAAATGAACATAAGCCCTCTTGCCGACCTTCCCTGAAACAGGGGTGACATTGGTAAAGTGAACAATTTTTTTTGCAGTATGGGTGGTCAGCCTCACACCAATCTACAAGTCAAGGAATTGTGTGGGTAAAACCTATTTTTTTACAGGTTAGGTGGCCGGCATCACGCCAACCACTTCAGTCGAATTGGGAGTTGCCAAGCTCCCGAAGGCTGAGTACACTTTACCCGTATTATTTTGGTTTTAAAATAAACACAGAAGCGGGAACCCAATTTTGACACCCTTGGTGGGATTCGAACTAGAGTTCTCGGCATGGAATGCCAGCACTCTACCAACTGAGCCATCTACCGGACAAGCAATGGTAGAGTAAAAACGTAATATTTTATACACAGTTGGTATTATTGTCAAACGGCAAAGCCATGGCTTATCCACACCCTACGCTGAATTTTCCGTACAAAATAAACGATGATCGGTAGATCAGCTGTTGATCAAATGGTTTGTGAATGCCGCTGTTAGATTTCAGGCGCCAGACGATATAATGTTCCTGCCGATCAAACCTCTTATACAGTTCATTAATCATTAGGCAGACAATGGAAGAGGAAGACCGCGGAAAGTGTGCATTAATGCAAGAAGTGCATTTGTCAAATGAGAGGTAGGCGCAGAATCAAAGGCGGCAAACTAGGATGTTTTGGAAAATAAGATTAATAAAAACATATTAATGATAAGAAAATTATTTACAGTGTTTCAGTGTTATGACCGGTCCGTAGTCTAGTGGTAACGCTTCGGACCCGTAAATGGAATGTTGTGAGTTCGAATCACGGCGGAGCACAAAAAATATACAATTTATATTTTCAAATATGCTCTTCGCTGAGTTGAAAAATTCATAAACCTTTACCGGTCAACCAACGTCCAACGTGTAGAAGACCAAGCTCGAAAAAAGTTCGGTCGATAGCTCAGTTGGTAGAATGCTCGCATTCCATGCCGAGAGCATGGCTTCGATCCCCATCGAGAGTGTCAGAAAGGATTTCCCGTTTCAGTGTTTATTTCAAAACCAAAATAGTACCGGCAAGGTTTACTCAGCCTTAACAAGAAATGAGAACCAGCATGCTCGAAAGCTAGGAAACCCCCACTTTAAATAAAATGGTTAGCATGAGGCCGACCCCCTATAATCTATAATCTAAGTTGCAAGGATATATTAACATTTAAAGCTCTCAAATGCATGCCCACAAACAAACACGTGTAGTTCGCGCTTACAAAATATGATGAATGTGTACTTACAAATAAAATCCACACCTCAAATAAACATAAGCCCTACAACTTTTGACGACCTTCCCTGACACAGGGGTGACATTGGCAAAGTGAACCATTTTTTGCAGTACCTATGAGTCGTCAGCCTCATAGCAACATATAAGTCAAGGAATCCCCTTACCCGTGAAAATAAATAGGTCCTGAATCGCCACATGCGATCCCTTCAGGGATAACGCAGGCAAGACGCTGCACTGTATATGTAGCTTAGTTGCGTTCAGTATCGCTTACGAAAAAATATCTTAGATTGCTGCTTTTGATGCTGTGCGACTCAAATGAGCCGAGCCCTGTATTATTGACGAAAAGAAAAACGTTACAGTCCACTCCTGTACCTCGAGTATAAAGCACTGCGTACACTCCCCTCGATCGCGTAAATGTAAAAATATATGAAAGTTACCAAAGCACTCCTAGTGAGTGATTTAATTTTGATACATATTTTTTTACGCGAACAAGGAGAATTCACGAATTTCTTTATACTCACGCACAGATCGTGGTCCTCCTTCTCGAGGAAATAAATCTACTCGTGACAAAGTGACGTCATCATTCAAAAGGCTTTCACTAGCGCATTATTTATCTGTTATGTCTATCTAAGTTGCAAAGATGTATTAATATTTATAATGCACTCCCACAAGCCAGCAAGAGCAAGTTTCACGTGCTGCGTGCGAAGATTCTTACAAATTCAAATCCAAACCTCAAATGAACATAAAGCCTGCTACTTTTTCCGACCTTTTCTGAAACAGGGGTGACATTTAAAAAGTGGACCATTTTTTACAGTATGGGTGGTAGCTTCAAGTTATATTTAATTAAAAGTAGATGAATATGAATCTGACCACCAAACAAAAGCGGTAAGATTTGTTAATCTTCTCACCACTTTTGGTTTTGTTTTTTTCCCGACAAAATAACTTACGACAGTGAAAAATAAATAAAATAAAAGCACTACACCCATATTTTGAGCTACAGCATCTAAGCAACGCAACTAAGCTACACATATAGTGTAACTTCTTGCCTGCGTTATCCCCGAAGGGGTCGCATTTGGCGATTCGGGACCTTTTTATTTTTACATGTAAGGGGCCGCCTCACACCAATCACTTTCAGTTGAAGTGGGGGTTTCCCAGCTCACGGGGGGGCTGGTTCTCATTTATTGTGAAGGCTGAATAAGCCTTGAGATCGAACCCTTGCTCTCGGCATGGAATGCAAGTATTCTGCCAATTGAGCTATCGCCCTTTTTTTGAACATTTTTTGAAAATCAGGTTAAACGACCATATATGCTGATATCTTTCGAACTATTATTTCTTATATATGGGAAGAATGTTGTGAAAGAAATCTCATTAAACATTATTCCAGAGATAAGAGAACACAAAAGATGTGTTGACATAAGAAAAACAAAGAGACGCCTTGCAACACCTCCTTAATCTAGATAACAAATACCATTTTCACTTTTTACATTTCATACATAGGATCTCATTACACGGACCTCAAAAATGAGTTTCGTATTTTTTTATACGAACAGCAACTTAGATTACAGATTAAAGGCTTAAATAATTGTGACAATATGAAATCACAACCATGATGTGAGTAATGCGAGCGAGGTTTACGATCGTGTTTTGTTTCACTTTTGGGCCACCGGGAGAGCTGCAGGTACCAAGGCACTAAGTACCATGGCACTAGGTACCAAGGCACTAACTACCAAGTGCCAGGTAACAATGTACACGTATCACGTCCCAAAATATGACCAACTTTCGAGAACAAAGTGCCAAGTAAGAAAGTAACGAGTAACGGATACCTTGTATTGAGTAATAAGTATAATTTGGTCATGTAACGTGTGACTAATAACCAAGTATTGAGTGACAAATAACTAAGTATTACAAAAACAAGTAGACAGGTATCAAATGACCAAGTATCAAGGTCTAAGTCAGTCCAACCTTTGCCAAATGAGGACTCTCGTAAACTGAGGACGGAGTCTGAAACTCAAAGTAAGAAGAGCACTGTAAGTAACCAAGTTAAACGCGACCAAATAAATAAGTGACCAAGTGAGTAAAGTACATAAGTAAGTAAGTTACCAAGTACCAAGTAAGTGATCAAGTACAAGTTTCCCGCATCAAATGATTGTGTATCAAATGATCGAATACGGTTATCAAATACCAAGTAAACGAGTACTAATAAAAACAAAGGACCAAGTGACCAAGTGATCAAGTAACAAAGCGACAAGTGACCGAGTGCCAAGTATCAAAAATCAAAAACTAGGTATAAGTGACCGAGTACCAAATACCTAATACAAAGTAATCAAGAACTAATAAAAACAAAGCACCAAGCGACCATGTTCCATATGATCAAGTAACGAAGCGCCAAGTTACCGAGTACCAAATGTCCAAGTACCAAGTGACCAAGTACCAAGTGACCAAGTACCAAGTGACCAAGTACCAAGTGACCAAGTACCAGTGACCAAGTACCAAGTGACCAGGTACCAAGTGACTGAATACCAAGTGGCCAAGTACCAAGTGACTAAGTACAAATCATATGGTACCTACCAAGTTAAGGCTGCAGACGTACAAATTGATATGTCGGCGCTCTCCTCCCGGCCTGTATGACAAATGATGGAGCTGAGGAGAGGGAATGGTATTTAGCGGGTAATGGATGATTATTACCTTTGTATGTGTGGCTGCAGGGCAGATACAAGAACTTATTATTTTTAAACAAAACAATCTAAGTCGAGTTTCATTCTCAATTCTTGTACACAAATAGCATGTTATCGTTTGCACACGCTGCGTGTATGTTAGAAAAAAATGAACCACAAATTTAAAAAAAACTATTGAGCTGTTTTTCCGTATTGGAAATGGAACATATAGACCTTCCATTTATACGAGCCCATTAGCTAAAGTGGAATGTGTAGTCCGGTTGATAGCTCAGTTGGTAGAGATCTTGCATTCTTTGCCGAGAGCTCGGGTTCGAATCCCGCTGAGGGTGTCAGAAATGATTTCCCAATTCGGTGTTTATTTCAAACCTTAAATAAAAAAAACCGGCAAGGTTTACTCAGCCTTCACAAGAAATGAAGACCAGCCCCCGCGGGAGCTGGGAAATCCTCACTTTAACTGAAGTAGCTGGCGTAAGGCCGGCCCCTTACCTGTAAAAATAAATAAGTCCTACACAACACATGCAAAAACTCTTTGGGGATAACACGGTAAGAAGTTACACTGTATGCGTTGATTAGCTGAGTTTATTTTTCTTTGCGTCAACAGCCCATCGTTAAAGCCTAAAACTCCTATATAGTAACTACAAGGAAGGGTTAATAGGTACCAACTGACAATATTAAAAAAAACATATTTTTAACGATGTGAAGGGAGGGGCCGCATTGAATCTTGATAGAGTAATAGGAATGATGTGAATCTGTTTCTAGTTGTGTCGGAAGAGGAATGGCTGCGGGGAACGCCCTCAGGATCAGATACTCTCGTGTATCTGATATACCTAATACAGATAATTACATGCGCGTACATCGCTACACTTTGATATGCATCAGTGATATTAAAATGATGCGAGTACCAACTGAAAGGAGGGGGCAGGTCGAAAAGTTCAAAACGTTTTATTTATTTAAAAAGCAGATCGAAAAACCTTGACTTATAGGTTTGTATGAGACTGACGACCCATACTGAAAAATTGGTTCCCTTTGTCAATGCCACCCCTGTTTCAGGGAAAGGCAGCAAGAGTTGCAGGGCGTATGATCATTTGAGTTTGGGTTTTTATGTTGTAAGTCTACTGAATGTGAATCTAAAATGTTAATACATATTTGCAACTTAGATTAAAGATTTATTTTAGCTGATCCGAACATTGTCCTGTCTGATAATCTAATAAACAATCATCTAAGTTGCAAAGAGATATATTCACATTTAAAATTCATATTAAATGCATGACCACAAACAGATATGCGCTTACTGTAACTGTAACTCTGTCGCCATTTCGCTAGGGGTGGCCAGAGCCTCTGCAGAGCTGCCTCAATTTCTTCAAATGCTGCATATGTACTTAAGAATGAAAAACCAAACCACAAATGAACATAAGTCCTGCAACTTTTGCCGACCTTCCTTAAAAATATACTTGAATGTACTGAATGCTTGAAATATACTGGATATACTTGAATGATATCATAAGTAGTGCACTCCAAACTTTTGCTTGCTAATAAATAATTATAAATATCTGTAATAACTGAATTGCGTGAAGTGTATTGGTGTTTACAGTGTAAAGCTAACTCAATTTTTTATCACAAATTGTTCGCGGTTCTCTCTGACTGCTGCTTATGTGTTTTTTTTTCAAATTAAAAATAAATGTTTCATCGCTTGTAATATCAATAAGGACTATTTTTGCAAATCTGTCCAATAAATTGCAGCCAATAAACATAATTTCTTATATTATTGCTGAAGACTTTGTAGCAGGGCTGTCACTGCAATTGGGATAAATAAAAATAAACACAATAATCAAATAAATTGTACCTGTGACATAAAACAATAATATTATACTTAAATAATATAAAACTTAAATAACCCGTGAGAAAAAAATATATATTATAATTACAAGTAACTTCTTTTTTTTTCCTCTTGTCCAACGATTTTTAACAATGGAATCAAACGTTGTTCAACTAATAACGGAGGCATCAAACCTTTTGAATACCATGCAACTGGCGCTAATAAATGGCAATAATTCTGCAGTGAAGGCAGTTAAGGAGTTGACTTCTAAATTGCTACCCACGACGGCGGGACTGGCAAGAACGATGTCCCTGATTGGAGTTTTAACCGGCAAAATGGAAGGGGAATTGCAGACATTCAAGAGTAAGCCCATTTTAATGGGCGAGTCGGAGGACTCAAAGCATAATTCTATCTTCGATGCGATTAGCGAACTCGAGGAACGACGTGAAAAATCTAAGAATGTAATGTTGATGAATATTCCAGAAAGCGCGGCCTCTACCCAGGTGCAGCGACTGAATGATGACCGCAACACTGTCATGAATATCGTCAGTAAGTTCGATGAAGTCAAAACGGATTGTATCAAGGTATCCAGAGTTGGAAGAGTGGCGGCTGACAAAGTAAGGCCTGTTAAAGTTTCCTTTGCTGATTCTTCGGAGGCCAGATATGTGCTGCGTAATAATAGGCTTCTTGGCGATGGTGTGCGAGCTAAAGCTGATCTGACTCTCTCACAGAGGGAACATCTACGGGGTCTATGGAAGGAAGTCGAGGAGAGGCGAATGGCTGGTGAGGAGGAGCTGACGGTGAAATTTTTCGATTCAATTCCAAAGATTGTAAAGCTCCGAAAAAACTTACCAGGAGAATCGGCGCAACTGCCTACTATCAGAACGTCCGTGGAGTAAACACAAAACTATCTGAATTATCTATTAGTGCATCTTTAACTTCATATGATATATTGTTTTTTACAGAAACCTGGTTGAATGAAGGTGTGCGTGACGGAGAGCTTGGTTTTGACCGTTACTGTGTGTATAGGAGAGATCGTGATCGTAAAGATAGTGGCAAGTCCAGGGGAGGAGGTGTTATGATCTGCGTTGCCAAAAGGTTCAGGTCCTGTATAATAAAATGTCTGAACACTTCATTGGAGCAAATATTTGTTAAAATCATTCTCCCGATTGGAATTTTAATTGTGGCTTGCGTATATATTCCGCCAGGTTCAGACTCTGAATCCTACTCCAATCATTGTAAAGATATGGAAAGAATCCGTTTTAAATATCCAGACGCTAAAATCTTGGTTGCTGGGGACTACAATTTGCCGGGTGCCGAATGGTGTGAGTGTGAGGCCAATGCGGTGATAGATGATGAGTGTACCGCCGAAATTAAAAACATGTCCTCGTTCCTTGGTTTGGTTCAGTGTAATCTGGTACGTAACAGTTTAAACCGATTACTGGACTTAATATTTACAGATATTGATGGTCTTAATGTTTCCACAGCCGCGGAGATCATCCTGCCGGCTGATGCCCATCACCCCCCATTAGAGATAGATTTTATTGTGAATTATGAAAGGGAGTCCTTGCCGGAAAGAATTACAAAAAACTTCAAAACTTGTGACTACGACATCATAAATAACCATCTTAATGAGGTTGATTGGTCTTTCCTTGATACAAATACCGACGTAAATGAAATTGTGTCACAATTTTACAACGTTATAAATAGTTCCGTTCACGATTTTGTGCCTATCAAACGGCCACCATGGGGGAACTACCCCAAATGGTTCACACGCGAACTTGTTGATAAGATTAGTTTGAAAAAAAGATTGCATGCCCAGTATAAGGCAACTGGGGACCCCAGTGACTACGAAGCATTCAGTAGGGTAAGAAAGGAGTGCCAGGTGCTTTCAGCAGCGCTAAAACGTGAATTTTATAGAAACATAGAGAGTCAGTTACCAGGAACCTCCGTGAATTTGTATAAACTTGCCAAATCTTTAAAAGACGATCATAGCGATTACCCGAAAATAATGTATTTCAATGACAGGTCTGCCAATAGCGTGAGTGATGTAGTGGACTTATTTAGAAAATACTTCCTGTCAATCTACGAGGACGTTCTCATGGGTGTCAACACTCCGGCGCTCCCGCTGACTGATCGAGTTCATATCGCGCGTGTGATATTTTCCGTGTCGGACGTGCAGCGTGGTATTGATTCGCTGGATACTAATAAATCTGCAGGTCCTGATCAACTGCCGCCTGTTTTTATTAAGAATTGTTCAAATGTTATGTGTTGGATTTTACAAAAAATATTTAATAAATCTATTGAATCGGGAATTTTTCCAACAGCTTGGAAATCTAGCAACATTATTCCAATTTTCAAAAAGGGAGATAAATCTGATGTCACTAGCTATCGCCCAATATGTATACAATCCTGCATACCGAAGTTGTTCGAATGTATTCTTCTCAGTAAGATTAAGAGTGACTTAGCACTCGTTATATCGGACCAACAGCATGGTTTTATGCAAAACCGATCGACCTTGACAAACCTTTTGGAATTTCATTGTGATATCATGGATGCTTTTGTTACCAGGAGTCAGACGGACTGTGTATATACAGACTACTCCAAGGCGTTTGACCGCGTCTCCCATACAATATTGTTGGCAAAGCTTCTTTCTCTTGGTATTGATGGTGCACTCCTTGCGTGGTTTTCGAGCTATCTTGCTGAAAGGGAACTTAGGGTTTGTGTGTCGGGCGTTGTTTCATCTCCTTTTTTGGCGAAGAGCGGTGTGCCGCAGGGCTCACATCTCGGACCCATTTTGTTTAATATATTTGTCAATGATCTCCTGAGCGGGTTTGACGGGGTGAGATTTGTCATGTTTGCTGATGACTTGAAAATTTACAGAGTGGTTAACTGTATTGGTGACTGCGAGATATTACAAAGAAATATTGACGTGCTTTATGACTGGTGTGTGAAGAATGATTTAACTTTAAACATAGAAAAATGTCAAGTAATGCGTTTCCACAAAATTAAGAATCCCACGGTGTACCCTTACTCGATTGATGGTACACAGCTTATGTCGGTTGCGCAAATCAAAGATTTGGGAGTATTGTTGGACGCGGGATTAACATTTGTACCACACATAAAGGCAACTGTGGATAGGGCACTCAGAACATTAGGATTTTCCTTACGACTGTGTGAAAAATTTTATAACGTGCACACCTTTATTTATATTTTTACAAGTTTGGTGAGGCCACTGCTGGAGTATAACTCCGTGTTGTGGTCTCCTCACTACCAGGTACATATACGTAGTATAGAAAAGGTACAAAACAAACTACTTCGCTTTATCAACTTCAAACTCGGAATACCCATCTCGGATATCAATTATAACCAACTCCGAGAATCGTATAAACTTGCACCGCTCTCGGCTCGGAGAAGTGCTGCTGACATGGTTTTTCTATACAAACTCATTAATGGCTTGACCGACGCGCCCCAACTCCTATCAAAAATTAATTTCCGTGTCCCAATAAGGAACACGCGTAACGTGGATACTTTTGATGTGGCAGACTGTGCCGTGAACTACCAGTATTACTCGCCTTTTCAGCGACTGCCCAGGGAGGCGAACAAGCTGGAGGTTGATATTTTCTCCACGGGATTCTATACATTTAAAAAAATAAATAAATAGTATGTAGGTATCCGCATTTTGTCGGTCTCTCATCATCCATTCTTTCCACAGGCCCAAGCCATCTCAACACATTTTTTTTTTGTACCTTTAGTTTCACATCTTCTTTCTTTCTTTGCACAACACATTGTATATTGTATGTTGTATTGCATTGTATGAAATTTTTTTATAAAAAAATCCTTGAAATTTTAAATGATCTTTTGTTTATTCTATTAATTTTAGCAAATTTTACACCTGATTTAGTATATTATGTTTGTGACAACCCTGATCAAATAATGAAGATTTGTTGTTTATTACAACAATTTTTGTATACAACAATTGCTTACACTGGTTTATGGTTTTTGCATTATTATTTTTAAAGTTTATTGTTATTATTTTTAAATAATTGTTAGTTCTATTGCTTTATAACCATTGTATATTTACATCTTTGTATATTATTTATGTGTCATTTATTTGTGTTATATTTTAAGATATTAGTTTTATACCTATAGATACAGTACCTACTTATGTACCTACATATTTATATTTATCGCAATGTTGTAAAAGGCTATATAGCCGTTTATTCTTCTTAAATAATAAAAAAAAAAAAATCTTTACAGTATGTGCGGTAAGCCTCATACCAACCTATTAGTCAAGGAATAAATATAAATGTTGGATTAATCTTTGATTGCCC
Source organism: Agapetus fuscipes (assembly GCA_951799405.1). NCBI lineage: Eukaryota > Metazoa > Arthropoda > Insecta > Trichoptera > Glossosomatidae > Agapetus > Agapetus fuscipes. The sequence continues at coordinate 16,974,963 of OX637348.1, forward strand.
GACTCTCTGATCCCCCCTCTCGATGCAGGCGGTATGTTTGTGAGAAGAGGGCATCTCCGATGTTTCTGTATCTAATACCACGCGGTCCCATCTCTATCCAATTAATTAAAAATCAATTGCGGGACTCATAAATCTTAACAAATCGACTCAAAAACGACTCATAATTGTTGCGTGTGGCTCAACATGTGAGTCCAGCGTGGACTCAGATCTGTTTTATACCATTTGAGTCATATCCGAGTACAGATATACATACATATAAATTCTGATTAAATAGAATCAGTTTTCAATTTCAAATTTGGAATGAAAATGTTGCGTAACATGGCAACATCTCGAATTTTAAAATTTGAATTTATTTTCAATAAAATGTTCGATCACTCCTCTTTGTTGTTAAAAGTAGGAATAAAAAAAAATGAAAAAAATGACGACAGAATAAATAAAAAAGGTTTACAAATACAAATTGTGTGAATTTTAAGAAAGCTTAACAATCGATTAAAACAAATTGTAATTAATCCATGTTTCGGATATTTGAGAAGCCGTCGCGTCGGTTCATAGGACCATGAAGCATTAAAATTATTCTCGACATTTTGTTGACGTGGTAGCCAACGTCTTCAGGAGACACTTTTTTATGGGACGATTAACAATATGAATATGTGTTATCTTTTAAAATAATATCCGAAATAGTACCAAATTGATATTGATGTTAGTTTTAATTTATAAATACAGTTCTGCAATAGGTACAATAGGTACAGCTAAAATTTAGTTTTTTTCATTTTATGTCATCTGTTAATGTGGCTTTGTTGTCATTCCGCTAAGGGTGGCCAGGAGTAACTTCAAAATTCGTTCAAATTTCCTACACCCTTTATTTTTTCAACTAATGTACGTGCCTGTATTACACAATATCACCACACACACCAATGGTTCACTTCTCCAATGTAACTCCTGTTTCAGGGAAGGTCGGCAAAAGTTGCAGGATTTATGTTCATTGAGGTTTGGATTTTAATTTATAAGTACACATTCAGCATTTGTAAGCGCGAACTTATACATCTTTGTTTGTGGGCATACATTAGATATCTGCTTTGAATGTTAATATATCCTTGCAACTTAGATTATAGATTATTATTATAAACCAGAGGTGCCCATACGGTCGATCGCGATCGACTGGTTGGTCGCGGGAGGTTTTAAAAGGTCGATTGCCGAGGATAGCTAAAATTTCAGTGATCGACCTTAAAACTGATTGGACATTTTGCACTCAATGTAATTTAACTTATGCTAATTTTTTTCTTAATAAATATTTATACATTATGAATTATGAGTTATATTTGGCGGGCTAAACAGTTAAAATGTCGATCTCCTATTCATAAATTTCGAATAGTCGATCTCCTCAAGAAAAAGTACGGGCACCCCTTTTATAGACCAACCGGATCAAAGCATACTTTTCTGAATCTTTCTTCTCCCATACACTTCAAGGGCGCAATTTTGACAGCACCCCTGGCGGCAGTATTTACTTTCCACGCATCCATCCTCTTTCCTCGTAAAAATAGCTTAGTGACATCTAAACAGCCGCTAGGGGAGCTATCAAAATTGGGGCCCTGCTTCGGAAATTATAGCATTTTATTTATTATGTATTTATAAAGTGAAATCTGTCCCTATAGGAATGCGGAGATATTATAATACTTGATAAATAAATAATTCATACAGTTTTATCTTAAAATTTGACACACCGCACAGTCTATATTATTATCATATGTAAGTGCACCAATAAATTATAATCCTAGGTGAGTATTACGCGTACACTCAAAACAAAGCGTCAATCGAAAAAATGTTAGAGAAAAATATAGCGCTCCTTGTGGACGTTTCAGTTCCGTAAATGTTTTGTAAAACGCTATGAATTATCATACATAAGTGCACCAATAAATTATAATTGTGAGTTACTAGTACAGTTTAAATTTAACTTAAAAATGACGACAGACTCAAACGGCGTCACTTGTGTGCGTTTTAGTTTACCTGTTTTTTTTTGTAAAATGCTACAGTTCAAAGAAATCAAAGCTTAATACTCGGAGTACTTGTCTCTTTATGTATTCAGGTGACGTGAGATGAGCGATGGCTTATATCGCAACTAGGCTTCGTCAAAACGAAACCAGACTTTCTGTTGCAACATCAAATAATTATAGTTTTTAACTTTAACTTCACGGCTGAAAAATGAATTGATTTTCAGAATGAATGACGTGGTTTTGTAGAGTATTATTTTCCTACGTTTTGCACCTATTTAACGCGAGCATAATCAACGACGGTTTGGAGTGTTTAGGCTCTGTCAAACAGGAAGCGTTTTTAGCGCGCGTCAAGGCGTTTTTAAGCGCTGTAACGTCGCGTACATTGTATTGGAACGGCTTGGACGTTATTCAGTCTATGTCACTGGTCACGATGTCCAGCGACTCAGATGAAGATGAGTAGTTGCTGCTTTACGCATTACCTAGCAGAATCTATGCAATCAAGTAAATCATCCTAATCATTGTCATAAATAATAGCTTAAAACATGAAAAGAAAGACTCACATGAGTATCAGCCATCCTCGGTCCATGGTGACAGATCCTGGCAACCAGGTCTTCTTACTTCTCGTCTCCTCAACTTTTCACATCCTCACGAAGGAGGGAAGATGGTGAAGAAAACGTAGATAGCACTGCACTCACTGATATGGCACTTGGAATGGAGATCAACACTTTTTTTATGGCAATGAAGAACTGTGTTTTGAGACTCGAAGTAAATTACAAAGTTCACTTTTGTATTTTTAGGATGACAAACTGAATGTAGTGATCACTGAGGACACCTGCAACAAAGAAATGATGTTTATTTAGAAGGCATACAGTACAAGACATTGATGTTGGCCGGTCAATAAAACGTCCATTAAAACAGTGTTTGTTTGGATTATCTACCATTTGATTTAAAGATGACCTTTCAATAAAATTGTCTTGAGAATCACATTCTACACAATCTGAGCTACTTTAGAATTGCTAAACACGATCATGTGGGAGTTTTTGAAATACTTTTGAAATCAATTTCCAGTTTTCACAAGAAAAATGGTCCAGTACACCAGTGTGAATTTATTTCTGATGGACAAAACACACAAAAGTAGTAAGGGGATGAAAAGTCAGCAGACTGCATTTACTGGATCACATCCACCGAATGGAACATCAGAGCCTGGAAAGCTGGTATGTGTGAGGCCGGCCCTCCTACCCGTAAAAATAAATAGATCCCGAATCACCACATGTGACCCCTTCGGGTATACTATAATAATATTACGATGATTTACTTGGTTGGAGCTGTTTTTGTGTGTATCACACCTCAAGAGCTTTCCGGTCTTTGGTAAAGGTATATGAATTCTTTACCCAGCGAAGAGCATATTTGAAAATATGAATCTTACATTTTTGTGCTCCGCTGGGATTCGAACCCACAACCTTCCATTTACGAGTCAGAAGTGTCAGCTTCTAGACTACGGACCGGTCAAAAACCGGATAACGAAGGTATCGAATTGGACCGGTCCGTAGTCCGTAGTGGCAACACTTCGGACTCGTAAATGGAAGGTTGTGGATTCGGATCCCGGCGGAGCACAAAAATATACCATTTATATTTCGAATGTGCTCTTCGCTGGGTTGAAAAATTCATACACCTTTACCAATGACCGGTCACCAAAGGTCCATCCAGCCTTACAGCAACTGGGTCTTGCTTGAGTATTGGCGCTTTGTAGCGACGACCAAGCTTGTACACCTCTGCGGCACTACAACAAGTGTCATAGACCCCTAGAGTCTTTAGAATCTAGTGAGTCTCCCGCACAGGATTTCTTAAAAAAAAAAAAAAAAAAGAAGGTCAATCGTATTTGTAGCCTAGTTGCGTTTATTATAATGTTCCGATTTTAATATGCGACTTCCTGGGCATTGACTTTGAATACTGCAGGTAGCTAGAGACGAGTTAGCGGGGAGATAATGAGGACATGATCCAGTAGCCATGTACGCTTAGTGCGCGCTTCACGGCGTCATTAATCACTCGCGGCGTGTTTCTGCATAGCGCCGGTGGGCGCCACTGCAAAAGAGCAGGGGTGTGCTGAACTATTTAAATATTGATTATTTTTAGTCTTGGGTGAAAAAGTTTGAGTTCGCAAGTATTTTTTTCAATAAAACTCAATATTTAAAAATAGTTCGAATATTTGTGAAATAAAATACAATTGATTTGGTATGTTAATCAATAATTTGTTCAAAATGTTTTAAAAGTTAAATAAAATGTTACTTTAAAAAATGGTGTAGGAATAAAGTGAATTAACAGTTATTGCAGTTTAAGTCAATAAGGTAAGAACATTTTTGTATTTTCTTGTATGGTATGCCGTCCTAAAAAACCAGTAACAGAATACTTGTTTGCTTTTACCCTAGCAACCCGGCCGGGTGACAACACAATATTGTTTTTGCCAATTCACGTACGCACCCGTTGTCAATATTTCTGGATGAACAGAGATTGGAGGAATTACTTTAAAGTTTTTTTTAATGCCATATTTTATATTCTTATCCTGCGGAAAAAGCAAATGTTACAGATATTTATGACTATTTTATTCACTCAGATAGGCTTCACTGAAATTAAAAAAGATTTTGGAAATAAATGCATTTCCAGCCTGACGCTTTTAAATAAATATTTACCGCACTGTCCCTACAAGATGCAATTACATTACACTCGTAGTTTGATTGTTTAATGGAAAGTTGCATAAGCGTGCATGTCGTTCCGCTTGCACTGAGGCTTCACTGTGATTTATATCTCAATACGTCTTGCTTTATTAGCCTGACCGGGAATAAAGTACCATACTTACTAGTTACTACTAATACTAACTTGACATCACAAACAATGCTATGAGAGATCATGATGCTATGCGTGATTTTTATATTTGTTATCAAAATATAGTGGTTTTTGCTCTTCGCAGAAAAAATAATTTATCTCTATTATCAAGTAACACTCACAAAGTATAATCCTGTTTTGAAACAAGAAGGTTTTGCTAAAAAAACCAACTCTATCTTTAGCTCTAACCGCCAAAAAGCTTCAAGAAAATTTTACAGAAGGTGGTGATAAAAAAAAAATATTTGTCTTGCATTCATTTCTTATCTTTTTTATTCATTTGTAATTTTTCTATCTTTGTTTCCAGTTAAATCAGTCTATCAGATGCAATTGTCCAAGGAAGAGGGGTAAAAGTTGAATCCAGGATTTAAAAAATATCCCAAGATAAGCCTTAATGGAAAGATTTGAAAGAAAAAAATAACCAAAACAAAATTCTATCTTTGATAGAAGCATCACTTCTGATACGACACTGAAGTGAAGTGAAGAAAGATCAGATGCTAAGTATTCACGCATAGCATTGCGAGAATTGTGAATACGGGTGCTAATGTGTAAGATGGCTGCCGAGGTCTGCAGTGTTTAACCTTCTAATATGAACGTAATGGCGAGTTAATGAACAAGAGATTTATTGCCGACAGTTGTTATGGGGGACTAATAGTAAAATATTATTATGGGTTTAATTGGACAACCCTAAACATTCAATGAAAATTACACACAACATCTGACCTTCTTTTACTTTTAATCATTGAAGATTTTACAACTCATTATGATGGGCATGCTCCTTGTTCGTATGTGTGTATATTTTCATCTTTCTTTTTAGTATTTGATATTTTTTTTGGAAATTGTGTAATCGTGTCCGGTAATATAATAAGTCCGGTCGATAGCTCAGGTGGTAGAGTGCTTGCATTCCATGCCGAAAGCTCGGGTCGAATCCCACCGAGGGTGTCAGAAATCCCGTTTCGGTGTTTATTTCAAACCCCAAAATAAAATACCGGCAAGGTTTACTCAGCCTTCACAAGAAATGAGTACCAGCACTCTCGGGAGCTGGGAAACCTCCACTTCAACTGAAGTGGTTGGCGTAAGGCCGGCCCCCTTACCTGTAAAAATAAATAGGTTCAACTCGCTACATGCGACCCCTTCGGGGATAACGCGGCAAGAAGTTACACTATATGTGTAGCTAAGTTGCGTTGCGTGTAAGGGCGAATGCAAAAGAAAGAAATGTATGAAGAAACAGAGACAACTCTCGAGAAATTTTGGCCACGTACTTGGATTTTTTAAATTATCTAGATTCTCAGCAGTACCTTTGTGGAAGTTCATTTTCATAAATTTAAAGAAAAATTAAATTGTATTAAAATTCACTTTTTCGGCTTAATATTTTGTACACAACCCGTTTCGAGAAAAGCAGTCCTAAAGTGAATTTTTACAAAATTTAACTTTTATTTAAATCAAGTGTATTTCGTGGGTAACTGTTAATTTTATTTATTGTTATTATTTAAAAAAAAATGTGTTGCGGCAGCCCTGCCCTCACAAATCACAGTCAAGTCACTTGTCTGCATGTGCGCATTCATTGTTACTTAGTGACTTAGTAACGAGATTAGCCAAGTGGCAAGTTGCAAGTTAACAGGAAGAAAATAATAAAGCTGCAATAACTCAACAGCTGCTTAGTTAAATGAGTAACTTAACACCAGTACTCCGAGTATGAAGCATTGCGTGAATACTCAACCGTCGCGTAAGGAGAATAATGCATGAAATATACTTCAGTATTTTAGTTTCCATACATTTATTTGTTTTACGTGATGGTCGAGTGTACACGCGATGTTTTATATTCTCCGTACTGGCATTCACACATCAAATAATGGGGCTTCCACACGCTTGCCAACCCATCACAAGTCAAGCGCACAGTGTGTCGTCTAGAACATGCTAGCTGGACAAAATTAGTCCATTAGACAAAATTTTGTCCAGCTAGCATGTTCTAGACGACACACTGTGCGCTTGACTTGTGATGGGTTGGCAAGCGTGTGGAAGCCCCATCAAATAACATCCTAGCAGACAAAGACGAGTATTGTGACTTGGTGGTGGTTTGAAATCATCACTTCTGCGTGTCATTTCTGCGTAAATGCAATAACATAACGAGATTTGTCGTGTATGTTTCTTGACTTATAGGTTGGTATGCCGGTGACCACCCATGCTGTAGAAAATGGTTCACTTTGCCAATGTCACCCCTGTTTCAGAGAAGGTCGGCAGGAGTTGCAGGTTGTATGTTCATTTGAGATTCGGGTTTTTATATTGTAGGACTACATGCGGCATGTTTAAGCGCAAACTTAAACATGTTTGTTTTGTGAAAATGCATATAATGTGAATCTCTAATGTTACTTATATTTTGCAACTTAAGTTAGATTAAATTAGCTTAGATTAGATGAGATTACAGTAATTATTCTACTTCTGGTTTCTTTGAAGTAATTCATTTCGCAAATAAATATTGTTGCCATACATAATGGGTTTTAAAAAAAAAAAAAGGATTATTAAAAAAAATACATTAGCTAATAGAGGTCCCTAGACTGTCATACGATTTGTAGAAATAGAGATCCTAACTTCAACTGAAGTGGTTGGCATGAGGCCGGCCCCCTTACCCGAAATAACAAATAGGTCCCGAATCGTCACAATATGCCACTCCTTCGGGGATAACACAGACAAGAAGTTACACTACATGTGTAGCTTCATTGCATTTTTTTGGAGATTGACAAAATTGGAAGATTTTTAGTGTTCAAATAGCCAGGACTAAGTCATATAAATTCATGTACCAAAGAACCACCCAGCCTTACAGCAAGGGTGTCTTTCTTGAGAATTGGCGCTTTCTATAACGACGACCAAGCTATCAAAGGGTTTTTGAGGTGTGATTGACACAAAAGCAGCTCTTGCTAAACAATCTTATATTTCATTTCTTCGTGTACGGCAATTAAGTGGCGGAAAAAATGTGTTTTATTCAGTCAAAATAAACATTTCATTTCACATTCAGCCATGGCTGATTCGTTCTGCTAACAGCCTAAAGTTACAAGTATAAATATTTAAATGCGTGCGTAATTGTATGGGAGCACCAGGACACACATTAAAAAATCACATATCGTGCAAGACTGTTGAATGATGCGTGGTAATTTAAAGCGATCATGAGTGAAGATTGCAAGGGACTTGTAGGAGCCGTATATCAGCAAATATAACACCAACTTTATGGAAGGCTGTAACTGTAACTGTAACACTGTCACCTTTCCGCTAGGGGTGCAGCTCTCCTTATCCGTGCAAATAATGATTTTCTAAATACCTAATTATAACTGAAAAGAAACGATTAATATTGTAAAACAAAAATATTTCTAATATCCAAGCTAGCACTTGCATTTAAAATATGTATGTATACCAAAAACACGTTTTTGTGCGAAGCATTGGTTTCCAGTTTCGAATGACTTTCGAATGAGAAGCAACTATTTAAAAAATCTTATTTGTATTCCAAAGAATTCCTTGACTAAAAGGTTGGTATGAGGCTGAGCCCCATGCTGTACAAACTTGGTTCACTTGTGCGAATGCCACACCGGTTTCAGGGAAAGATTGCAGGAGTTGGAAAGTTCATGTTAATGTGAGGTTCGGTTTATTCTGTAAGTACACATGCAGTATTTGTAAGCGCGAACTTACACGTGTCCGTTTGTATCAAGTCAAGTAATTGTGTGTGGTTGGTGATATTTCAGTTTTGGCAGTAAGCGGGTGCATTAAAATTCATAAATTGTAATTTTTTCACGAAAATAAGATGATTATTTAGTATTCATAAGGTGGGCCAGAACCTGTGCAGTGTGCACCTGAAATTATTATCATAAAATGCTAATAAAGCAGTGGTTACGGGGAGAACCAACTTTCTCGTATAAATTTGTGAAAGATGCATGTCTCTAGTACTGAGAAAAATGTCAGTACAAAATGATACAGAAATTTCGGATTTTATTATTTCGTGGTTGATCTGCAATGCTTCAAAAGCCATATTTTATTTCATTTATTGTTTGCTTTTTACCGGTCATTAGTTGTAGATTTGTTATTTTAGTCTCTTGTTTTATGAGACTGACCATCCATACTGCAAAAAATGGCCTATTTTGCTAATGCCGCCTCTGTTTCAGAGAAGAAATTCAAGATTTGCAGGGTTTATTTTCATTAGAGATTTGGGCTTTTAGATTAATAATGTAAAAAACAAAGTTTATCTTCACGAGTTGATTTATTTCCTTGCGTGTTTTTGGTGCTATCACACCATTATCAAGGGAACAAGAGTTTTTAATAATGGAGACTCCTTAACTGATAGGTTGGTATGCGGCTGACCACCCATACTGTAAAAAATGGTTCACTTTGCCAATGTCACCCCTGCTTCAGGGAAGGTCGGCAAGAGTTGCAGGGCTTATGTTCATTTGAGATTGGGGTTTTTATATTGTAGGTCCACATGCAGCATGTGTAAGCGCGAAATTATGCATGTCTGCTTGTGGGAATGCATTTAATATGAATCTCAAATGATACATATCTTTGCAGCTTAGATTTAGATTTTAGATTTAGAGTGATAAGACCGACAGTGCTTGAAGAAATAAATCAACTCGGGAAGAAAATCTTTATTTTTTTTTATTTTTACATCATTATTTATTTAAATTGAATATTTAACAATGCCAACTCACAAACCCTTACACTTTTATTTTGTAACTACACATACAGAATGTGTAAGCGCGATGTTACACGTGTCTGCTTGTAGAAATGCATCAAATCTAAAATTTGAATACATCTTTGAAACTTAGATTATAGAACCATGCACATTTTGATAAAAAAATTAGAGTTGATAACCACTAGACTACGTTCAGCCAATCAGTCATTTATTTTACTACAAAATGATGTTAAATAAATTAAATTAAATTAAATTAAGGAGAAACCAACTTTCATAATGAATACATCATTTTTGCCATGCCACCTTAAATCACCATCTTGTCGTATTAAAAAAAACTGGAATGGCATTTTAACAGAAATGTGTCTCAAAATTTAAGATTTTGTTAAAAAAAATGATAAAGGATCCTTAATTTGACATTGAGTTGTTAAAGCCTGAGGGATATTCAAGATTAAGTTAAAACTCCGTTCATAAACCCGTTATAAAGTAATCCTGGAAGGAATTACTCACTTTAAGAATGGATCGCGAGACTCTGAATGATAAGGTTCGTAATGACTAATGACTGATTGTAGGGCTATGAATGATTGCGGCTAAGACGATAATATGAAAATGAAACTCCGGTTGATAGCTCAGTCGGTAGAGTGCTTGCATTCCACGCCTAGAGCTCGGGTTCGAATCCCACCGAAGGTGTCAGAAATGAGTTCCCGTTTCGGTGTTTATTTTAAATCCAAAATAAAATACAGGCAAGATTTACTCAGCCTTCGCAATAATTGGTTTCACTCGCTGCGGCAAGAAGTTACTCCATATGTGTAGCTTAGTAGCGTTTATAGTACAAAATACTACAAAAAGATGTTTGGGGCATCTAGAAAGAATGGACAATAAACGTATGACAATAACATTGTATGAATGAAATTTTAGAGGCATGTCAGAGTGGAAGAGAAGGACTGAGGAAAGAATGAATTGATCAAATAAGTGGCATGATGATGACCGGATTCTGCACAGTGAGAAAACGACAAAAGCAGGCAAGAAGAAAGAGAATGTAAAGGAGACGAAAGAACTGTGCAAGGACAGAAACAAAGTGGAGACACATTTGAAGAGGTAATGACCACCCTTAGCGGAATAGCGGCTGGATAAAGCGTATTCTCATATGACTTCCGACCTGGTATCGGACCGGACCGTGTGAACAGGTGCTTATAATAACAGTATGGGAAGTAACAAAACGCCCATCGCGAGAGTTTAAGTTTCCTTACATTTTTTTAAAACATAAAACTTTATTTAAACTACACTCGATTGTGTAAACCCGAAATGTATTACATGTGAAATATACGACGGCACCCCTAGAGAGTGATGTAGTTTTCATACATTCTTTCGATTTACTCAGTCGGGGTGAGTTTGCGCAATATTTTATACTCGAAGCACTGCACACAAGGACGACAACTCAATCAAAGCGGTTAACTGAGTCAGTAAGCTAACAGGGAGCTGGTTTCTTGTGATCAGAGCATGCACCTGTTGCAGAGAGTGATCACCTGTCGAATTAATTTTAAAAAGTCACTTTTTTTGCAAACTTTCTCGTTTTACGAGCAACGATTATGTTGTCTGAGACTCACAGGGAATTCAAAATTTGAGAGTGGAAGGAGAAGACTGAGGAAAGAATTTATTGACCAAATTAGTGAGATTGCGATTTGTATCCTCAAATCAGTAACATTTAAAAATGAATAGCACCAAGGGTTCTATACGACAGAAAAAAAAACATTGAAGACTCATATTTAATGCATGTCTGCAAGCAGACACTTGTAAGTGTGTCAAATCCCACATTAACTTACATTCACACATATATTCTTCAACTTTAGCCGCCCTTCTCTGAAACAGGAGTGACGCTGGCCAAAGTGAATCAATATTTATAGGAAAGAGGGCCTGCCAACCACTTCAGTAGAAGGAGGGGGGGGTTTCCTAGCTCCAGAGTGGGCTGGTAGCTGGTACCCATTTCTTGTCAAGGCTGAGTTAGCCTTGCTGGTATTTTATTTAGGGTTTGAAATAAATACTTACCAAAACAGGAAATCATATCTGACACCCACGGTGGGATTCGAACCCGAGAATTCGGCATGGAATGCAAGCACTCTTTCAACTAAGCTATCGACCGGACTTCAAAATTAAAAAAAAATCTCTGCAGAAAATTCTGGAAATTAAGACTGACACCTTCAGGTTTGAACCAAAACTTCCTTTTACAAATGCAGAGGCTATACCACTATTGATCATCGACTGGACTTTGCGCAATTTGGATTCATATGTTTAAAAAAAATGCGCATTCATAATTTTGAATTTTAATGACACGTGTGTGGAGTAATGGCACACTCTCCCCACTAATTACACGTGTACAGGGCTTAATTCTCGACTTGGGTTCGATCTCCGTGTGCGGGCCAAAGCTGCAACCATTAACCCAAGTACCAAACAGTAAGGCGCTCACTATATAATGTATGGAAACTAAAACACTCAATAGAGGCGCTGCTTTCATTTAATATACATTGTTTGGTGAACGGTATGTTTGAGTTGAAATATCAGTTTTCATACTTGCGGTACAGAACTGGTTTGCTTGTTCATATAGAAGAAGAAGAAGTATGTAATTACGAGAGGATGATGAGGACAGGCCTGCATTAAGGGTGGTGCAAGCACTGCAACTGCACCGGGGCCCCCAAATAATTTAATAAATTAAATGGTAAAAAGTGCATTTTGAAAACAAATATAGTTTTTATTAGACAAAGATTTTTTTATCGACCATAACGAAAAAAAACTAATTTTAATAATTTGTTATTTCAACAGATAAATAATAAACTAGCTATTCCGTTTTCAGGGAAAGGTGGCAGGAGTTGCAAAGTTTATGTTCATGTGAGGTTTGGTTTGTGCTGAATGTACACATACAGCCTGCGTGAGCGTGAACTAACATGTGCCTGTTTGTGTGCATGCATTAAACATGAGCCTTTAATGCCAATATATCATTGCAAATTAGATTATACATTTAAATTACGAGAATAAAACGAATTGTAAAATAGAAATTTCACTACTGATGAAAAGACGGTTCACATATTGTTGCACTTAAAACGCCGCTATAAAAATCACCAATCACACAAACAAGACCTAGTTGCTTTTAAGGCTAAGACCGGTCTTTGGTAAGGCGTATACATTTTTTAACCCAGTGAAGAACATTATTTTAAAATGAAATGTTTTTTTGTGGTCCACCGCGAGTTGAACCAACGACCTTCCAATTCCGAGTCCGTAGTGTTTACCAATAAACTACGGATCAGTCTAAGTAAGCCGTAGTTAGTCTTCCAGTTCCGAAAAAAAAATCGAGTTTGAGGCCCCATTTCTGCCATCGCATCAGGGCCCCCGGTGGGCTTAATGCGGGTCTGGGTAAAGGGAGGAAATGGAGAAAGGAGGGTGAAAGAAGTAGTAGGATGTGGTATTGCGGAGCACGGAGTAAGTGAAAGAAAGGCAAGGAACGTAATTGCTCGGGCTCTTAATACGTAGTATTGATTTTTTAATGTCCATGATCAACTCAATTTCGACCTAAAAATAATGTCTCTCTGAATCGTGAAGCAAGGTTTGACTCCATATGAGATATAGAGAGAATTTAATGCTGTTTCTTAATTTATTCCGTGGTTGAGCAAACTGATGAATACGCAAGTCTGCCAGGGCCGAAAAACCATCAGGGAACAATGATAGAAGTCAAGGACTAATTAGATAGGCCTCAACTCATTTCGGAGTGATCTTCTTTTTGTAGGTTTTGTGGTTATCCCTGTCGAACGCGCGCGACTTTCGATTCATTTTTTTTTTTTTTTTTTTTTTTTTTTTTTTTTTTAAATAGATTTGTGAAGAGGAATGCAATTCACCAACCTATTTTGCCTGGCCAGAAACAGGTATTAATATCATCATTTAATAATTCATTATTGTTTATTATTAATGAATTATTAAATAATAATTACCCAATAACATCTGTTGAACCAGGGTCAAAGTTAAAGTCAAGTGACCCAAGCGGGGATCGAACCAACGTTGTTCCATTCGAAACACGCTAGAAAGATCAGCCCTCTTGGCCCCCGCGGCTATAACCCCGACAAAATGAAGAGGAGACAAGATATTTCTCTTCTCTCTCAAGTTTAAAAAAATGTTTTTATGCTCTGCCGAGAATAGAACTCACGACTTTCCGATTAGTAGCCACTCGGGTACAGACCGGTCTTATGTTAGGAAATATTTTGCTTCAATTCGACCAATTCATTATCGTTGTTTTTAATTTGCCAATGTGATACAACTACATTCCCTGTTATCTGTTTTTTGCTATTTTAGTATAGATTATAGTTGGTATTTTGGCACAGCTTCCTCCGTTTGCTCGTGGGTTCACCTATTCGGCTGTTGCGGTGCCCACTGGTGTAGGAAATAGTCAAACTCTAATGCGTGATAACGCCATACAAAAAGTTCCAATTAAAAACACGATACAGCGGGGCGTGGGAGGACTATCCGAGCCACATTAAACAGCAATTACAGAGATGGGAGGTGGGAAACTGGACGTGAGGGAAGTGAGGAACCAGCTGTGGATGATGAAACAAGAGAATAAGTTGTGGTGAAGCAGAAAGAGCTGTTGGAGCAGACAGAAGTGGATTAAGAATGGATTAACTGGAGATTAGTTGATTGAACAGAGACTAGAGATCAATCAGACTAAAACCAAGATCGTGATTGTAGATCAATCAAAAAAGTTTGAATTTACTTCAAGGTTTGAAGATCGCAAATGAGTTCTAGTTCCTTGGATCTCAAATTAGCTATAAAGGAACTTGCGAAGGAGAGACTAGAGTCGTATCGCCATTGGCCAAAGTGACATGTCTAAGCTGGATACAATATGGAAAGACCGTGGTGTGAGTAACAGCACCAAGATAAAGCTTGTCAGGAATCTGGTTGAGACATGGGCCATAAAAGCAGCAGAAAGGAGAAAAAATGACGCTTCCGAAATGTGGTGCTGGAGGCGCATACTCCGAAACTTATGGACAGCTAGACGTACCAACAAGTCTGTTCGTAGGGAGCTACTTTTGGATGGCTTGACTTCCAATAAATGTACACACCGTATTCTTCAGTTCTTCGGACACATTGCCCGTGGTAATGAGGGTAGCCTGGAACGACTGGTTGGAATCGGTGGAGGAAGATCCCGCACTCCATGGACCAATCAAATGAAGACAGCAATAGTCACCTCGGTGGTTGGAGCGCTGTGGGCAGCACAGTAAAGAGAGAACTGGAGTAGAGTGGTTGCTTCCTTTCGGGTCACAACCCTCAGCAATGAGGAACACGTTCAAGATGAAAAGAATTAAATTCTTGTTTAGTTGAATTCAGCTCTGCCTCGACAATGACTATTTGAAAGCACCACACACGTGTGCTTATCATTCGTGGCTCACACTCTCACGCACACACACGTGTGATCGCATTTCATCTAATCGCTTAATCTACCGTGCTGTTCACTATGCGCAGAGACAAGCAGGAGAGAGTATCGGGTTATAAAGGTGAGATATGCTGTAAGAAATGGAACTCGTGGTGAGATTAGATGGGCTGGTGCACCCAGAGTAGACCACATGTAGATTAGATTAAGGAGAAAGATGTAATACAATACTAGGGAATTGTTGTTAAGTAGAATTCGAGGAAATAAAGAATTTAATGGATAGAATACAATGTGGAACAATAAGAGAAAAATATTAACTTGCAGTATCCGTTTACTTAATGCCCAAACCCTCTCTGGTTCACAGCTCAGTTGGTTGAATGCTGGCGTTTCATGCCAGACTTCTAGGGCTCGATTCCTACAAAGAGTGTGAGAAATGGTTCTGATAATATTATGACATCTAAATCTAAATCTAAATCTAAATCTAAATCTAAATCTAAATCTAAGTTGCAAAGATATGTATCATTTGAGATTCATATTAAATGCATTCCCACAAGCAGACATGCATAATTTCGCGCTTACACATGCCGCATGTGGACCTACAATATAAAAAACCCAATCTCAAATGAACATAAGCCCTGCAACTCTTGCCGACCTTCCCTGAAGCAGGGGTGACATTGGCAAAGTGAACCATTTTTTACAGTATGGGTGGTCAGCCGCACACCAACTTATCAGTCAAGGAGCAATGCAGAAGAATACTAATCTAGTAATATTTTTATATAAATCAAATCTATACGTCCCTCCAGTGCCTGTTTGGCTTATCCACCATTTGATTCAAAGATGACCTTTAAATAATATAATTGTCTTAAGTATCACATTCTACACAATCTGAAGCAAGAAAAAAACTTAAGGCACTATAGTTTGAGAGTTGCTTTACATATTGTCAAAATAAAGTTTCAGCATTCATAAGGCACATTGGTCCAGTACACGTATAAACATTTCTCATGTGAAATTACCTCTGTTGGAGATAAGACAAACAAGAACTAAAGTGACGTAGAGCCGTAGTTGCAAATACATTTAAAAAAGAAAACTAAATTAGGTTGATTTATTTGGTGAGCGCTGTTTTTGTGTGTATTACACCTCAAGAGCCCTCTGCGAGCTTGATCGTCGCTGTAGAAAGCGCCAATTCTCAAACAAGACCCAGTTGCTGTAAGGCTGGATGTACCTTTTGATGACCGGTCTTTGGTAAAGGTTTATGAATTTTTCAACCCAGCGAAGAGCAAATTTGAAAATATAAATGGTAATGGTAACAGATCAACACTAAAAACTATAATAAATTGTATATTTTTTGTGCTCCGCAGGGATTCGAACCCACAACCTTCCAGTTACGAGTCCGAAGTGTTACCACCTGGACTACGGACCGGTCGCATATTGAGATTTGAGGCTCATGTTTAATGCATTCCCACAAGCAGGCACATGTAAGTTCGCGTTTACACATGCTGCATGTGTACATAACAAATCACATCAAACCTCACATGAACTTATATAAAATTTGCAACTCCTGCCGCCTTTCCCTGAAATCGGGGTGGCATTGTCAAAAGTGAACCATGTTTTGATAGCATTGTAGGTCATCCTCATACCAACCTATTAGTCGAGGAAAATATGCAAGCCCCATTTATTCAGGAGTAGATATAAGTGCATTCCTCAGCCTGGAACAGATGCTGGAGTTCCAGATTAGCTGGTCATCTATTCCTGGCGCTGATCTTGACTTTCTCCTCGCGCGGCTTCAGCATTAGCAACTCAAGAGCAGCGTGGCACCTCCCCGCGTCTCAAGTGCTTTATTCTCAGCCGTGAACAAACAATCCGGACTTGAATTGTCTGAAATGTTTATTTATGAAGAAAACACAGAGATGCACCTCAGTATACAGATGCTCAAGCCGTAATAAGTTCGTTATTCGAAGCAATTGTTTCATAAGACAATTACATCGTATTGGTAATTCCAAATGAAAATGAAGGATTAAAATGTTACGATTTACGGGTAAATTAAATAAAAAAACTTCGAATAAATTATTTTGCACAATTTATTTCAGAAGCAGTTCACATTTGCTTTTACCACATACTTAGTTGCTTTTGAACTGTATGGCTCGACGGCTGGGATACTAGTCTGCCGCTACAGATTACAGTTAGCGGAAGAGGAAGGCCTACAGGATTGTTCTCGAATCACTGAGAACTGGCACATGCGAAACTTTACTAGAATATTCTACTTAGATTATTTGAGTGAACACTCACACAATATCTAACAAATACAAGTACAATCATACAAGCACCTAACATCTAAAGACTTCACAGACTCACACACACAAACAAAACACATAATCACACATTCGCAAAAATAATCTGGTATCATTAAGAGCGCTCTCGAATATTTTTAATTTTAAAATCTGCGTTCGCTTAATACCTATCTATGCCACAGCCGCGCGCTCGGAGCTCTTATTTTGTAGTTTTTGAAAGGTACGTATATTAACTTATAATATCTGTGGACTAGAAATTATTTTAACCAAAAAAGACATATATATATGTCTCAACTTACTTACGAAAATGGTCATTAGTAATAAAAATAACAAAGGACTTCACAGTTGCATTTCCATGTGTACAAAAAACTCGGCACAACGAAAAAAAAATCTTGAATGTTGGTGCCATTTCAAATAACGGCTGCCGACTAGACCGGAAAGAACTAGAGTTGACAGATAACACACGTTATAAATATTGTGATCGCCAAAGTCGTGGCAATATTTCATATTTCATATTTTAACTTTATGACTCATTTCATTATAACCACTGCAACGTGTGACAGGAGAGAAACGCAAGTGGTAGCATGTCGCTGCCTTTGTTCTTGTTTGCCGTAGAGACCATTAAGCTAATTTTACATGAGCAATTGTTGCATGTGTACTGGACCAATGTGTCTTATGAAAACAGGAAATTGATTTCAAAAATATTTAAAACAACTCTCACATTACGAATTTTACGCTTATTCTTAGCTCAGATTGTGAAGAATTTTATTCTTATGACAACTGCAGTATGTATCAAATCAGCACGTTAGTTTCCGCTCCTCTATGTTATTACTCATAGTAGCTTGCAGTACACTTTTTGGCAGCCATTTTTTTATGCCGGTCAGATAGACTCAACCTTTTCCATCCTTCAACATCAAAACTAAAAATGTTCAACAATAAATCAATAGTTTCGCAAATTATATTTTTAGTAATAATAATATCAGGATGATTTTTGCGAGCGCTGTTTTTGTGTAAATCACACCCCAAGAGCCCCCAGCGAGCTTGGTCGTCGCTAAAGAAAGCGTCGATTCTCAATCAAGACCAAGTTGCTGTAGGGCTGGATGAACTTTGGTGACGGGTCTTGGTAATGGTTCGTGTATTTCCACTTTATTAATTCATTAGAACTTTGAAAAACATTAAATAAAAAAAAAACAAGTTTTTAGTTACTCGTAAGCGTAACTACAGATGTTATGGATATGTGAAGGTTCCAAAGAATTTTATGAAAAAAGTGGTCAATATAGTGCATACACGCAGAATTTCTTAGTAAATATTTAGTTTTTACATACTGTAAAATTGCGTTTCCTTTCTCGCAATTTCGCTTTCTTGATGACTAAAATTATTTTTTAGCGTAAAATCCGTAGGAAGTAGAATGTCGACCGATTATTTCTAAAATAGTAATAATAAATTTCTAAGTTAAGTATCAAAGTCTTAATCTAAATTAAAGTTGCAAAGATATATATCATTTCAGATTCATATTAAATACATTCCCACAAGCACACACATAGTAGTTGAACATAAGCCCTGCAACTTTTGTCGACCTTCCCAGAAACAGGGGTGACATTAGCAAAGTTAACCATCTTTGTACAGTATGGGTGGTCAGCTTCATACCAACCTATAAGTCAAGGAATGTATTATTAAGAAATTGTTGATTGCAAAAAATAATATTTTTGTAACATGGAAAATCGTAAAATGTTCTCGCTTCGAAAATGTTGCATATCACTTGCCGACGAAACAAAGGTTTGTTATGAGATAGTTTTAGCGAAAAAAAAAAAGTGCCGCAGGTCCCGCCTTCTGTGAGCGTTGGCGCTCGACTAAGGTTTACCCCGCGAATCTCGCATTTAAAAGCCATTTGTAAAATAATAATAAAAAATACATCTTGTGAAATAAAAAATTTAAAAAAAAACACAACTAAGCTCAAGATTATATTGTTTAATATTTGAAAATAATTGGGCACAAATAACCATTTTTTGAGATTTTATTCGAAGATACAATGTACACTTTTTTGTCCGTTTTTGCTTCTAGATTTTTTTTTTTAATTCAGTTTTTTTCATCTGAATCACATTTTAAATTACACCACGAACTAAAACAGGATATAAAGTATATTTGTAATTTTTTTTTAGATTTCAAAACACCACCAATTTACAGAAAAACTGGTTCAAAAATTGTATGTTTTCCACTTACCGCAAGAAGGTGTTCGTAATTTTTATTTTTTCAAGTAATAAAAGCGTTTATAGACATATATTATTTGATGCATATTGCAAATGAAATGTTTAACTAACACTTAAAGTTATCAAAAATTTATATTTGTCCATATTTATTGAAAAAAAACCACGTCAAAAACTGTGTTTTCGAGAAATTTCCTAGCACCCTCTTAATGATCGCACATAAAAACATTCGTTTACCGAATCGCTGTAATGTTGAGGTCCTTAGTTATTTTGTTTACCTCGTGTCTTTCAGTACCTACATAATACGGACGTGATTATGCTACAGTCACTGCTTGTTGTGAAGAGCCAGGGGGCAACGTGATTTGTCAAAGGAAATGCAAATGCAGAGTCAACACACGCTGACGTCACACACACATCATCAGCATCATCTCCGCCATCAGCTGATGAGTGCAAATTTACAGCATACATAAATAATGATTGATAATGTAAGCTCTGGCGACACTTAAACTGCAAGTGTGAATTGCATTCTGAGGTTGGGTGACATCTCTTTATGACTCTGTCACATATACATACATGGAACTTGCTAAAACATAGCATTCTGGGGATTTAAACAAGAGGTCATCCACATGTATCATACTTCTAAGATTTGAAACGGCTGGTGGATGTTGTTTCATATTCACAACTCAAAAGGATAACGACGAGGAGAGACAAATGGATGAAATAACAAGGCACTGCCTTTACAAGAGGATGAAGACCAGCAGATATAAATGGCTAGCATAACAAGGTACTGCCTTTATAAGAATTCCATAACTTATAGGTTGAGGGTATGAGGCTAACCTCCCATTCTGTAAATAAAATGGTTTACTTTTGACAATTCCATCCTTGTTTCAGAGAAAAGCGATGGGGGTTGCAGAGCTTAAATTATTTTGCAATTTAGTTTATTTTGTATGTGCACATGCAGTTTACGTGTAAACTGGTAGGCTTGCACTAAATATGAATCTTAAAAATGTATTCATATTTTTTTAACTTACATTATAAACACAGTGCTGATAAAATTAATAAGCGTCCGCAAAGTATCGATTGAGTAAATTCGCCATTTCAACGCTTTTATTACATATAGTTTCCCATCAGTGTCGCAAGAGTGTCTGTCTTCAGTTCCAGTTGTGATTGCGTCAGTGCGCAGCTCTCAGCTGTCACTTAGCGAGCTGTGAAGACGGGTTAAACCTCGCCGGTCCGGCCGCACAAAGGGCTTCGACAAGTTGATCCTCTGGGAGAGACGGACTCGCATACTAATCTGATTGTGGATCAGAGGCGATCAAAGCCAAGCGATTGGGTAATCCTAAATGGTGTTGGAGAACTTAATGCGACTCTAAAGAAGGATTACAATTTCTGCTTTTTTGGTTTGGAATGTATTTTGACAGGATTACAAACACTTATTCATGTTTGCCGATAGCTCCACTGAAGAGTTTATTTAAAAGAGCATTTAGTAAGTACCTATATAACGAAGTATTCATGAAAACTCGTAAACTACAGGATATTCACATTTTTTTAGTGTTTTCTCTCGTAGAAAATAGGAAAAAAGTGCATTTATCTAAGAAACCATTGTTAGCGTAATATGTCGTTTTTATTCTAATCTAATCTGATCTAAGTTGCAAAGGTATGTTACATTGGGGATTCACATTATATGCATTCTCACCTGTGTGATAAAATGAAAGAGCGAATTTTTCAACACCTTACAGGCTAAAACTGAGTGTCATATTATGAAGTGTCATATTAAGTTGACATAGGTTTCTCCAATATCTAATATAATCTAAGTTACAAATATATGTAACCTTGGGGATTCACATTATATGCATTCTCACAAGCAGACACGTACAAGTTCGCGCTTGCACATGCCGCATGTGAACCTACAACATAAAAACCCAAATCTCAAATGGACATACACCCTGCAACTCTTGCCGTCCTTCCCTGAAACAGGGATGACATTGGCAAAGTTAACCATTTTAATAGCATGGGTGGTCAGTTTAGCTTTTCCCAGAAACAAGGCAAAAGTGTACATTCCTTGACTTATAGGTTGGTATACGGCTGACCACTCATGCTGTAAAAAATGGTTCACTTTGCCAACGTCACCCCTATTTCAGGGAAGGTCGGCAAGAGTTGCAGGATGTATGTTCATTTGAGATTTTGGTTTTTACGTTGTAGGTTCATATAATGTGAGATTGCATATAATGTGAATCCCCAATGTTACATATCTTTGCAATTTAGATTAGATTAGATAAGATATTGGAGAAACCTATGCCAACTTAATATGTCACTTTTTCAGTTTTAGCCTGTAAGGTATTGAAAAATTCGCTCTTGCATTTTATCATACAGGAAAGAATTGAGCGAAGACCAGCTTCAGGTTGAAGGAGAACATCTTGGTTGAAGAACTTGAGACAGAAAGTTGGTGAAGAGGCTCAAGAAGACAATATCATGAAATTATAAGTGTTTTTAGGCTTTCATGGCCGGCTTCAGATGACAACGCGGAAGGATGGAGACATCATCATCATCATCAAGAAGCAACTGAACAGATTTCAGTCTGTTTTGAATGCGGCCGCAAGACTGATCTTCGGGATGTCCAAATTCTCTCACATCACTCCGCTGTTGAAAGAACTACATTGGCTTCGTTTTCCTGAGAGGGTGGTCTACCGTGTGTGTTTGATGGTATTTAAAGCCCTAAATGGTTTGGCTCCACCATATCTGCAAGACATGTTTTCCCCTGTTGAGGTGAGTGTGAGGGGGCGGACACTTAGGTCAGCGGGGTGTCGAGCTGTCAGGTTGGTGCAGCCTCGCCGTCAAATATGCACTAATTTTGGGGATCGCGCTTTCCGGTTTGCGGGACCAGTGGAGTGGAACAGGCTGCCACCCGGAGTGAGGGTTTCGGAATCTGTTGGCATTTTTAAGAAAGCACTCAAACAGCACCTTTTTAAAATATCTCATTCATGATTAGGAGGGCCCTTGAGGTGTGACATACACAAAAACGGCGCTCTTTTGTCATGTATTAATTTTTAATTAAATAAACTATCCTCATATATATATATATCAATATCATGAAATGTTTAAAGTTCCCACCGAAGTGAGTCATGAATAAACATCGTCTGAACAAGAGAGCACGGTGTTATGTAGTATTGCTTTGTATACTTGCCACATATTTGTCTGGCAGTGTCAAATTTCCTTCAAGGAATCCCTCCTGCCATGAGGAGGCATCACATTGTATAAACGTGATCAAATAACAGTAATTGTTTCGATCGATATAATAACAAACAACCCGTGTAAGTTGGGCCGGCATCTTATACATTGTGTTATGTTTTTAGCGGTCATTTATTCCAGATTCAGTTCGGATGCAGAACCACTTTACACTTGCACAATATAACGGTCAGTTGATTTCTGAATCTACGGTAAGTTTTGATCCTTATTTTAAAGTAAGAATAAAGATACTGTAACTTTAACTCTTGCCGCCATTCCGCTAGGGGTGGCCAGAGCCTCTGCAGAGCTGCCTCCATTTTTTCCTATCCTTACATACCTCTTTCAATTCATTCATATCTATCACCTTTTTCATGCATTCTCTTCTTTTACGCTCACTTTGTATATCCCATTCTTTCACAATCTCCTCAATCTGATCACTCCATACTTTTCTCGGTCGTCCCTTCCCTCTTTTTCCTTTCACACTTTCTTTTCACTAAAGATCATTCTCGAAACATGGAGAATCGCCACTTGGTAGACTTTGTCAGAACATGCGTACTAGCTAATGCTCAAGCAATAACAATGCTTATAAGTACTTAACATCTATTTATTTCTAGAGAGACTTATACAGACACTTCAACATAGACAATCCACAACACACAACTACATATACGTAACAATTCAAAAGCGTTCCACATACACAACGCAACTAAACTTCATACCGCGTTGTCTCCAAAGGAGTCACATGTGACGTGTGGAACTTATTTATTTTCACAGGTAAATGGGCAGGCCTTACGCTACCCTATAATAATCTACATATAATCTATAATCTAAGTTGCAAGGATATATTCATTCAAAGCTCTCAGATGTATGCCCACAAGCAAACACGTGTAGTTTGCGCTTACAAATGCTGATTGTGTACTTACAAATAAAATCCAAACCTCAAAAGAACATAAGCCCTGCAACTCTTGCCGACATTCCCTGAAGCAGGGGTGACATTGGCAAAGTGAACTATTTTTTACAGTATGGGTGGTCAGCCTCATACCAACCTATAAGTCAAAGAATACGAGTAATAAATAACATTTAAGTTTAAAAAAAACAACAACAAAACCTTAAAAAGAAATCTATACAAAAAAAGTCAAAAATTTCTTATGCAAAAAAAATGTAGCAAACTAATAAACCAACATTACAAATCAGCATTGCAGATTAGCCGCCAATTCTTCCTGTCCTTGCATACTTCTTTCATTTCATTCAGAGTCATAACCTTTTTCATTTAACCCCTTCAATAAAAATGGGTATTTTCCAGCTCCCAAAGGTTGCTGAAAAATCTGTGTAGGTACATATAATTTGCGAGACCAAAATAAATAAATAATTCTCAAAGAACCATGTAAGTTTTAGGTACCCTGCAACTCTAGCCACTTTTTCCTGAAACAGAGGTGACGTTGGCATTTACTATGAGCATGTTTGCAACTTACATTATGGATTACAAATACTAGTTTTAAGAATTCGGATAGACGTGTGTATTCTTAAATAAGTAGGTTGGTCTGGCGCCTGGTTGGGTAAATACGTGCATACAGAGTGGCGTGGTGAGAGAGGAAGTCCCAGAAAAGTACAGGTAGAGCAGATTATGCTAATCGCGTGTGTGCGCGTCAGGTGCGCGCGCAAACATGACCAGTGTGTGGGGCGACGCGTGGAGCAGCGGTATGTAAACAAATAGTGGTTCCGCTACTGGACAAACTTACTCATGGTAAACCTACATAGAGAGTTGGACTCAAATCTTCTTCATTCTTATCCTGTGTGTATGTGTCAGAAGGATCCACAGCACATGGACGCTCATGCAAAGCTATATTTTATCTCAAGTGGTGGAAGGCCACTGTACATTATACAAACAAAACACATTTTTTTATAAAAACACTGTTTTATTTTCACACACAAAACATTTAAATTACAATATAACAAACTTTTTCGACCTAGGTGGTCATCTTCAGGTAGGAATTATAATAAAAAACATAAAAAATATAAATCCGTAAATATTCAATCATTGTGTGAAAAGAAAACGTGCAATAAGTAAAACACTCGCTAGAGGTTAGTGGGGTGTTTTCAGTTCCCGAGGGGGCTGGTACTCATTTATCGTCAAGGCTAAGTGAAGCTTGCCGCTATTTTATTTTGAGTTTGAAATAAACACCAGAACAGGAAATCATTTCTCACATCCTTAGTGGGATTTTACTCGAGCTCTCGGCATGGTATGCATGAGCTATTGACTGGGATACAAAGCTTGACTAAATCATTTTATGTTGCAACTTATAAAAGAAGAGCTTGCATGAAGAAGGTTATGACTCTGGAGGAAATGAAAGAAGTATGTAAGGACAGAAAGAAATGGCGGTTGATCTGTAATGTTGGCGGCTAGGGTTTATTAAAATGAAATTTGTTTTATGTTTTAAGTTTTTGATGTCCATTTATATTATTATTTATTGATTTAAAAAATGTAATTTGTCGTGTATGTTCCTTGACTTATAGGTTGGTATGCGGCTGACCACCCATGCTGTAAAAATGGTTCACTTTGCCAATGTCACCCCTGTTACAGAGAAGGACGGCAAGAGTTGCAGGGTGTATGTCCATTTGAGATTGGTTTTTATGTTGTAGGCTCACATGAGGCACGTGCAAGCGCGAACTTGTACGTGTCTTGGTTGTGGGAATGCATGTAATGTGAATCTCCAATGTAACATATCTTTGCAACTTAGATTAGATTAGACTTAGATTAGACTTAGATTACAACGCGATTCTTTCTTGGGTGACGTCACTAACTCGTAAACGTGCAAATTGGAGTTCCGTCACCACCACGTCACCACTGTTATAAACACTCATAAGCCAGTAATGGGCCCACTTTTAATGAAGTAGCTGTGTAAACAGACCTCCACCCTGTCCACCATGCTTGTTTAGTTTTTTCCCAATCTCTCTTTGCAAGCTCCCGGTTCTTTATAATATAATATGTGGAAACAATAAATAAGATGAAATCGTCCGTCAGATAAGAGGTTTATCTTTTACTGTTAATTGATTGTTGGATACAATGTATACACATTACGACTGGTGTGTTTTATACGACTTGCATTCTTCCCACACTTTTTCAGAACTTTGACTTAATGAAATAGTTTAAAAAATTTAAAACTTGCATTTAAATTTGCATGTCGCTGGCATGGTAGAGCGGATTTCGCCATTGCTGCGAGAACTGCACTGGTTGAGGGTCCGAGAGAGGGTAGAATTTAAGTTGTGTCTCACTGTACATAGGGCCCTGAACGGCACGGCACCCCCATGTCTCGCTGAGCTATGTTCTGTCGATAAGCCTTCAAAACGACCACTACGCTCTGCCCTCACTGCTGTCAACAAGACCATGGTGCTCAAAAGAGTGAACACATCAAATTTTGCAGACAGGAGCTTTGCGGTGGCCGGGCCGGTTGCCTGGAACAATTTGCCCGTCAGTGCTCGCGCGAACCAGCCTACCACCACCTTTAGAAAGGGACTGAGGGCACTGCTGTTTTTCAGAAGCCATGGTGCCCTTGAGATGGTCCTGGACCATTAAATGGCGCCACAGGAAAGAAATCATCCATCATCATCATCATCATTTGGCACTCGAATTTGCGTTATTGTAACAAGCACAAGCTCGAGCCCCGTCTGCGCCGAGTACATCTACAATAACTTTGATCCTGGTTCAACATATGCCAGTGGGTAATTCTTAATTAATTAAAATATTAAATAATGAACAATTTATGTTTTTATACCTACTTCTGGCCAGGCAAAACAGATTGGTGAATCGCATTCTTTTTCACAAATCAATTAAAAAAAAACATCTTTGCTCCTCCAATCTTCTGGCACATAATATATGCCTCTCTAATACAAAAAGAGCAATTCTAACATGAGCCCTATACAAGAAGAAACTCCTGATGTCATTAGTTATAAACTAATGGAACATCGATGTCCAAGGTCGTGGATCAAAGCGAGTCTCCTTGCTATATCCAGATTCTGCAACGTCTCCAGTGACCCAGATCTTGGTGTACCAACATCGCTACAAAGCCTGCAACACCGTTGCATTGTGTGGCTGCCACCACGGTGACATTTGTGTCAACAACGTTGTACCATTGTTGACTCAGTTGGAGAGAGACACTTGATGACCTTAAGTGATATCTCTACTTTTTTCAGCCACATGTCGGGCCCTTAAGAACTTTTTTAGTGTATGATATAATCAAAGCAACTGTTGACATGTCTTGATACGATCTATTTTTCCCAAATTATCATTTTAGTTTGTTCCCTTCTCCTTATCTATTGGCTATTTTTCCTGTCTCAAAAAATCTTGGTGTTTCTCGAACAAAAGCCTGCATTAAGACAGTCTGAAAGGTTGTAAGGTTCTATATTTTTGTTGAACCACTGTCGCAAGTTTTTCAGCCAAGATGTCCTTCGGCGTCCCTGAGATCTTCTCTCCACAATCTCACCCTGAATCATAATACGAAGAAGGCGAATTTTTTTTATTTCTTAAAACGTGACTGAATAACATCAGCTTAGAAGGTCCCTTGTTTTGTACACGTCGGAGGACTTCTTCATTGGTGACTCATCACGCCAAGAGATCTGAAGCATTTTTCGATAGACACACATCTCGAATGCTCCAATTCGTCTCTCCAGTCAATCTCCGTCCCCGTCAATCAGATTGTATACATCCTTAATTCGATATAACAATGATACAACAAAGATAACGATGATTCTCGGACTCATCTACAGAGAGCCTTGCAGTAGGCTTGTTGCAAATTTAGAACGAAAGGCGCAAACCCCATTAAGTGTCTTACACTCTCAGCACCACAAGGCCCAAGGAGACCAAGAAGGCCAAATATTGGATGCACGGACGGTGTCAATGTAGAAACAGGCAAGTCGCACATACGTGGCTGGAGAGCAAAGAACAGGCGAGAGTGGAGGAGATATATCAATCAAAGTCGGAGCTTGCTAGCGCTGGCGAAAGACTTCCATAGATAAAAAAAAATCATGGTACACCTTATTATTTGACACAAATCGCTATCCTTTCGCCTTATGGTCGTAAGGAATTTAGCAGATTAGCAGAAGGTGCACCCAACAATGTCAAGCTTATGATTTTGATGAGACTCATTTCATTCGACACTCTTGGGTCACAAAATGGCATTTTAGAGCAATAATCATCTTATCCTTTTGATTGTGTACGCAGCTTACATAACGGCATGTAAACAATAGGGAATTGTGTAATGTTTGGCAGAAGAGACGCATTAAGTTTCTCTCAGCCTGTGCACGTGGAGCTAGGAGAGTGTGCCGGTGTTGCCTCCACGTGACCGTGTGAGAGCTGTACGGGAAACTGATTAAGTAGAGTTTTCTGGTTTGTAGTTTGATGACCGATAAGAGAGTCGCGAGTGCCTGGTGTGGACCAAACGCGTGCAGGTATTGTAGGTACTTCAGTGTGAGACTGCTTTAGGATACGACGCATTCGGATACCGACAAATTTAGATCCAGAAAGGATATCTATATTTCGTATGGATTATCAACAAAAAGGCTTTCCTTTCACCCTTCTTGAGCACATTCTGACACTTCTTTTCGATGGCATTAAAGGTAGAATTAAATCTGTTGAACTGAGATATTTCTAGTATATTAACTGAAAAAAAAGATGTGAGAGATAATGTTTAAAAACTGTTTGATTTTTTACTGATAACTTCTTTTGGCGTTGTCCCCAAAAGGATCACATGTGGGGTCACAAGGGTGACGAGTGGAACTTATTTATTTTCACAAGTAGGGGGGCTGACCTTACTTGACTTGACCTTGTCAGCCACTTTAGCATGCCACTCGCTGTATTACATCACCAGTGCGTGTCACCAGTGCGTCTACAAATCTCCTGGTTTGGAACCCTGTCTCTGGAGACTGATTCCCAGCATCCTCCTTTCAATAGCTCTTTGGCACGTCCTCAGTCTGTTGGCGCTATACTGATTGAGCTCTTTTGTTTCCAAGTCATAGGTGGATACTGGAAGCACGCATGACTCGAAGACCCTGCACTTCAGGTGAACATGCATTTTCGTGTCGTTGAGGATGTAACCTAAATTTCCGAAAGCTGCCCATATCAGTGCTATCTTTCTAGTGATTTCGGTCGCTTGATTTTTTTTATCTGCTTCGGATCACGAGTGCGGATTTGTGTCTCTTGTGGAGGTGCTGTTGCTTGCTCAGCTACACCACCGAGTGCTGCCACATCATCAGTTGTTCCCGCCTTACGCACATGCGCAGATCGCAGATAAGCGGCATAACGATATCTTTTGTTCCGCGTCACAGATGGCGCGATACAGAAACACAAAAAAGCGCGGGAACCGTGATTTAAATTGGTTATCACTACCTCAAGTATCAATCATTTACACAAACTCACTTCAATTACGTAAATCGAAAATGTATTTAAAATACAACGGCACTCCTAGTGAGTGACTTAGTTTGGATGCATTTTTTTTATTTACGCGATCGAAGTGAGCTGACGCAGTGCTTTGTACTAGGGGGACAGGTTGTGTGTTGTGTTGTGTATGAGAACTGAACATCGATAGATCAATGTCACGACTGGCGTTTTAATTTTTAACATGTCCGTTATTATTAGTCCATGGGTTTCGATGACACGAGAATGGAATACAAAAATGGTGGTAGCAGAAATTAGTCGCATGGAAACAAAGGCAGAAACCTAAACTCCGAAATCACTAAAAATAATGTTCTCTATAATAAAACGTTTATTCATGTATTGATCTTATTTACTGGGAAACTTCTAGAATGCTATCTTTGGTTTTATACTAAAGACTCAAATATAACCTTACGGTGGTTCAAAAGTGAATGCCAGTAAGATGAAAGCGTTAGTTTTTGACAGAAATTAGAAATGCGAGGAAATTAAGATTAGATGGACTAAAATAAGAGTGGAAGTTGTAAAATAATTTAATTATCTAGGAAGCAAGTTTGAGTCGAATTGGAAATTTACGAAAGAATTGGAAAAGCAGGATAGTAGAGGAAGAAGTGTGATGAGAACGATTAGAAAGATTGCGAAAAATTGAAAACTCACAAATAATATGAGATTGGCGGTACATAATGGCATATTAATGTGTGGAAGTGAGGCGTGGACAATTACTGGATGTGAGTTGAGTAAGTATGTACGGTTGACACGCTTTACCTGAGAGCAATGACTGGAAAGACACTGAGTGATAGAGTACGTAATGATTGGGTGATGAACGAGTGTGGTATAAAAGAGAATATGAGAATGTAAGTACAAAATAACTAGAAGGACTTACTTTGATCAATTACTTTTGTACAAAATATGCAATAATACAATTGACTCCCCTGATTTATTATGTAACATATCATTTCTTATACCAAACAGACATACCCGCTCGCAAAATTTATTTCACCTACCCATTTGTCATACCAATTACCGATACCACTCAACTTTATTCAGAATACAGCGTGACTATAACCAAAATTTCAAAAATTTAGATATTTTCCATGACTCGTTAACAACCTTTCGCAATAAATTGAGATATTTTTCAACTCTGTCCCCTAACTCCCTCAATCAAGCTCCTTCACTTACGTAATAATCCCTCCTTTTCCTCATTCCTTTCCACTTTACTTTTACTTTTAATTTTATTTTCTTACACCTTGTTTTTTTTTCTTTTTTGTTGCTTGACAACTTGTGTCTTTTTGCTTTTTGTTTTTTGTTTTGCTCTCTTTTTCTTTTTATTTTCTTGTCTTCTCAATTTTCTATTATATATCAATACTAGCTCAGCATACTGATCAAATTGTTATTCTATCTCTTTAATTTTAAATAGAAGAAACAATTTTGGCTTATATTAATTTTAAGAACACTATTGTAATTACTTTTATAAAGCTGTAGTTTTCTCAAATAAATAAAGAAAAATAAAATAAATAAAATAACACGATGAGATGTGGATGACGAACGACTAAGGAAGAAAGTGCACAGTGGAAATGTCAGGGAAAAGCGTGGAAGGGGAAGACCGAGAAAGAAATGGATAGACCGAATAGGTGAGATTGCGAATGAATGAAACCTGCAGAGTAAGAATAAGAGAGGAGTAGGTATGTATGAAGAAAGTGATATGAACACATGAAAGAGATAATATGCAAGGAGAGAAAAAGTGGAGATGCATCTGCGGAGGTACCGGCCACCCCTAGTGGAACGGCAGCAGGATACAGTAACAGTAACAGAGGTGATATTCACCCGAATAAATCCTTGGCTTATCTTCCGGTGTGGATCAACCATGGATTAAATACTTTGTCAATAATACCATTGTTGATATTTTCAAATAGATAACAATGGCTACTAACAATAACAAACGCAAAATTCAAATTAAACCCGAACTACGATCCAGTCTGTAGTCTAGTGGTTAACGCAACGGACTCGCAATCGGATGGTCATGTGTTCAATTCCTGCTGGACCTCAAAAAAAAAATGTTAGGTTTTTTTCATACTTACTCATCGCACAACAAGGGTGTCTCTTGAAAAAGTTGGTTAGGACACCAATTAAACGTATTAAAATCGTCATTTCGAAATGAATTTGTAATTTAAAAACAATATCATTCAAAATAGTATCGGAATATTTTTTAATTTTGGAACTTTTTAGTCGGCGAGAAAACGTCAGTCTTTTATGGGACTG
Organism: Agapetus fuscipes; assembly: GCA_951799405.1. Classification (NCBI taxonomy): domain Eukaryota; kingdom Metazoa; phylum Arthropoda; class Insecta; order Trichoptera; family Glossosomatidae; genus Agapetus; species Agapetus fuscipes. Next base: position 17,006,310 of record OX637348.1, read on the forward strand.
CCGTCCTTAGTAACCAATAACAAAATATTCGTATGCCTTTTCCCTAGCAACCCGGCCGCGTCACGACACAATATTGTCTATGTCAATGCATGTGCGGGCCTCATTGCTATAATAGATTTTGAATTAATATTAGCTATTTCTATTCTTTACATATATTTTTAATAGTTCTATAAGCTTTACAGCTTTATTACGCTCAACTATTAAAAAACTTGTTTAAAATAATAATATTGGTAATAATTATTATTTGTTATGGAGTGGCCGGGTCAACGACCTCGAAAACAGAAAACCGATCAAAATAATTAACAAAGGAAATTAAAAAAATATAAAAAAATTGTATCAGCTGATATTGGCGGAGAGAAGGAAGGAGGAAGACCGAGTAATTCAATTAAACGGGTTGACCAGATCATCATTAAATGGAAGTTTATTTGATAAAATGAAGTCATACCTAGTCTGTATTAGATGGAATGTGCCTTTGGTGATTATTTCTAATTAAAATTAAAGTGAGTTTTTTAATGCTGTAGTCCGGTTGATAGATCAGTTGGTAGAACGCTTGCGTTCCGTGTAAGAGGACTAAAATTCCATCCCCACCTAGGATAACAGCAGTGTTTTTTTTCGTTTTTATTTTAATTTATTTAAAGCCCAAAATAAAAACACCAGCAATGTCTCAATGAAAAATCGATGGCTCAGATGGAAGAGCGCTAGCATTCCATGCCGAGAGCTCGGATTCTTATCCCACCGAGGGACTCATCAAGGTCATCAACGGCTTAATTGACAGTCCCACCCTGTTGCAGGGCTACAGGTTGTATGTGCCTGACGACTACATCCGAGGGCGAGGACATGATCTATTTCATATACCGAAAAGCCGTACTGATGTCGTGGCGCAACACCCTGTGACTCGGAGCTATATAACAGCTCTTAAATAAGTCAAATATAGACATTTTTTAACGTAATTTATTAAGATTTAAAAATCTAGCAACAGAGTTCCTCCCAGCGTGTTGATAGCAGCTGTGAGGGTGCACTGTAATTAGGGTAAGCTGTTGTGCACAAAAAAAAAAGATTTGAAAAAAACTGGTAGATATTTATTTAAAAAATAAAATACCGGCAAGGTATACTCTGGCTTCACAAAAAATGAGAACCAATGCACTCAGAAGCTGGGAAACCCCCACTTCAAGATAACGCTGACCCGTTGTAAAAATATAAAGGTTTCATATTCCACATGCGACCGTAAGTTTAGTAAATTAAGTGGTAAGAAGTTGCTGTATATGAACAGCTTCGATAGTTACGAATTATATGAGAGAGAACTGATGATTGACAGTCTTCTTTAGCAAATGCACTCGAGGATTAAGATTTCATAACTGTAAAACATTTTTTAGAAAATATTTTTTTAATTTCCTTTGTACTAATTAATGAATTTTTTTATTGAGTGATGTTGACGAGGTGACGTTCAGCAAATCAAATAAACTGAATGACAGAAATGACGAAATATTTAAAGCCGTTAGTGGCCAGTGATCAACAACTTCATCATGCAAAACGATGAAAGAACAATAAACCACAAAATTTACTTTAAAAGCTCTTCAGAAGCTCTTTTTTTACTGTACACGCCTTCAAAAGCCTTCTGCCTAGGTTAAAATAGTAAAAATCACACAAATTTCAATGTAAGCTTGAACGTGAAATCCAACACTGTGTGAATACACAAACCCCACAAAATCTAAAAATTATAGTTGAACTTTTTAGTTTTTTTAACGGAAAATATTGTTAAAATTGAATATTATGGGAGGATTTAAAAAAAATGCACCTAATGTATTCAGTTTTTTAATAGTTTTAACGATTGCATTTGTCTGAGTAAATCAGTAACACGATAAAGATATGTGCAAGATGTGAAGCAGGAAAAAGCAGTTTCATTTCATTGAAACGTCATTTCTTTTATGTGAAACCCTATGTATTATAATATTAAGGAGTCTTTTTTATTGTACTTAAATACGATTGGTTAATTAATTAACAGATTGCACAAATTCTTTACACTTTGTACAGTGGTTTGTCCTTAAAAAAAACCGAACGTTTGCATATGGTCCGCGTACATAGTTCTGCCCACCACTGCACTCGTTGCATGAATAACCTTTCGAGTACTGGGCTGGTCCGGCGCCTGCGCAGTGAAGTGGCGCGCACGAGATCTGTATTGACACTGCCACAAAGCCGCCATGACAGATCTGCTGGATTCAGCGTGACGTGAGCCACAAGCTTATCTCCCTCCAGTGCTTGTTTGGCTTATCTAACATTTGTTTCAAACATGCAGACAGGAGCTTTGCGAGCGTTGCCTGGAACAATTTGCACGTCGGTGTTCACGCGAACCAGTCTACAACTACCTTCAGAAAGGGACCGAAGGCACTGCTTTTTTCTAGAAGCCATGGCGCCCTTTAGATGAGATCCTGGACCATTGAATGACGCCACAGGAAATCAATCATTTATCTAATCAAAATATAAATTTAAGCTACGAAGATACATGTATTATTTAAGATTCATATTAAACGCATTCCCACTAGCAGACATTTATATGTTTGCACTAACACATGCCGCGTGTGGACTAACAATATAAAAACCCAATCTCAAATTAACATCCCTGCAACTCTTGCCGACCTTCCCTGAAACAGGGGTGACATTGGCAAAGTGAAACATTTTTACAGTATGGTTGGTCAGCCTCATACCAACCTATAAGTCAAGGAACACAAGAAAATAATATGAGAGCTGTTTTAAATGTGTTTAAAATCAATTTCCAGTTTTTATAAGACACATTGGTCTACACATAAAAGCATTGTTCATGGTTTGAATTTAATTTAAAAACTAATATTAAAAGAATGTTTAGACCAGTTCATTTAAAAGTAACTCTGATAGAGATAATACTAACAAGCACTAAGGAGCCGTTGTGACAGCGTATTAGTGAATAACTGAGATTTGTTAATAAGGCGAAGCAGATGAAACTAAACATGACCGCGCGGTAGTGTAATGGTTAACGTTACAGACACGGAAGTGGAAAGTAGTGGACAAGATTGAACAGTTTATTCATCATCATTTTGAAAAGGCAGTGCCTTGTTGTGCCAGCTATCTGTCTCTGTTTGTTGCCCTCCTCTTGAGCTGTGGATACGAGGAGATATCCACGATCCGCTTCAATTCCTGGAGCTATGAAGTTCTTGGGCGAAACAATCTGTTGTTCATCTTTTTTTCTTAAAATATGAAGCAGCCTCTTAGATGCGAAAAAGCAATTGTTTCATTAATTGTTTAGTGTGAAAATAAAATTTATTACATTAATTTCTAATCATTAAAAATATGGGAGCCGAAGGTGGCAAAGTAGGGCTTTCTGGAAAAAAGATAAATATTTTTAAGTGCAGAACAGGACATTCTCTGTGTACTCATATCTTATTCCCTAGATTGCTAACTTTGGTTCTACACCACTCAGATGTTCTGACAGTGAAGGCGAGAGTTCATCAATCCTCATCTCAGCCAAGTGTCAGGAGTGGCAGTCACTCATCGGCATCATGAGCAACTCACGTGGCTTGCCTGATAATTCATGTGTGGCTTAGTGGTCAGAGCATTGGACGCTACTACTAAGCTACACATATAGTGTAACTTCTTGCCACGTTTATCCCGTAGGGGACGCATGTAACGGGTGGAACGTATTTATTTTTACAGATAATGGGGGGCCGGTCTTGCGCCATGCACTTCATTTGAAGTGGAGGTTTCCCAGATCCCAAAGTTGCTGGTACTCATTTCTTGTGAAGACTGAGAAAACCTTGCCAGTATTTTATTTTGGTTTGATATGAACACCGAAACGAGAATCATTACCGATACTCTCGGTGGGATTTGAGCCCGAGCTCTCAGCGTGAAATACAAGTACTCTACCAACTAAGCTATCCACAGCACAATACAAAGAAATTAATTGACAAATTGATATGGTAATACTTAATATGTATTTTTCTGTTAAATACATTTGTGAAGAGGAATGCAATGCACTAGCCTATTTTACGTTACCGTAATTATTAATTTTTTATTTCAATTTTCAAATTTACAAAGAATAATAAATACCAACAACTTGTCGTTATTTGATTCACTGACAATTTTTAAATAAACACAATTTAAACTTTAATTGATCCTTAACTAACAGATTGGTGTGGGGCTGACCACTCGTCTTGTAAATAATAGTTCACCTTTTCAATTGCACCACTGTTTCAAAGAAAGAAACTTGCAGGGCTTATAGTCGTTTGAGAATTAGATATTTTTTAATTTTGCCAGTACACATGTAGCACGTGTAAGCGGAAATATATAGGTACGTTGAAATATTTATCTTTGCAACTTAGGTTATAGATGTGAATTTTTCCAAATTAATCAAAGCATCTATTATCTCTTATCACTTATTATATTATGTACGGTGGAAATGAAGCATTTGAGAAGTATGACAGGAAAAACTTTGAGGGATAGAGTTAGGAATGAATGGGTTAAAAAATAATGTAATTTGAAAGAGGATGTGAAAGTTAAAGTAAAAAAGAATGTGATGAGATGGTTTGGGCATGTGGAAAGAATGAATGATGATAGACTGACAAAGTATGTATACAAAGAAAGTGTGAAAGGAAAAAGAGAGAAGGGACGACCGAGAAAAGAATGAAGTGATCAGATTGTGGAGATTGTGAAAGAATGGGATATACAAAGTGAGCGTAAAAGAAGAAAATGCATGAAAAAGGTGATGGATATGAAGGAATTGAAATAGGTATGTCAGGATAGGAAAAAATGGAGGCAACTCTGCAGAGGCTCTGGCCACCCCTAGCGGAATGGCGACAGAGTTAAAGTTACAGTTACAGTTACTTATTGACTCTCTTGACTTATAGGTTGGTATGAGGCTGACCACTCATACTGTAAAAAATGGTTCACTTTGTCAATGTCTACGCTGTTTCAGGGAAGGTCGACAAGAGTTGCAGGGCTTATGTTCATTTGAGAATTGGGTTTTTTTATATTGTTGGTGCACATGCGGCATGTGTGAGCGCGAAATTATGCGTGTCTGCTTGTGGGAATGCATTTAATATGAATATCAAATGATACATATATCTTTGCAGCTTAGATTTAGATTTAGACTTATCCAATGTTTGTATTACATCAATAAATGTTCATGTGCCTAATCAATGCTGAAGGTATTTATTTAATGGATATATAAATTGCAAAATACAGCGTTTATACAAATTGATTATCATTTAATGCAATTCCCTGCTTTAATAAAAGTTGCAGGCCCAATGCGTGAATAATATTTATGGTCAATATATTCTGAGAAAATGGTAAAAAAAATATCAATAAATCTATAATGTAGGTTGGTAGAGTGCTTGCATACCATGTCGAGAGCTCGAGTTCGATTCCCATCGAGGGTGACAGAAATGATTTCACGTTTCGGTATTTACTTCAAACCCAACATATAATACCGGCAAGGCCTACTCAGCCATCAGAAGAAATGAGTACCAGCCTTCTAGAGAATTTTAACTGAAGTGGTTGGCGTAAGGTCGGCCCCTTGCTTGTAAAAATAAACAGGTTACACTCGCCACAAGCAACCCCTTCGGAGAGAACGCGGTTAGTAGTTACACTATATGTTTAGCTTAGTCACGTTTACAACTTAGATTTTATATCGCCAACCTTCGATAAAAGTGGCTCCTAAACAAGAACATTTAAAATGAAAGGTTTGAATTAAAATGTCCACGGTGAAAGTGGAATGAGTCAAGCCTAACAATTGTCTTTGGATTTGAATGTAATTTGCATGCAGTATGTCAGGAGCAGCTAGCAACTGGCTCTTGAGGTGTCACACATTTAGTTTTGACCTCAGCCGGGTCTGTGATGGCGCCTGCCATTGTGGCAATACAAAGAAACAGTAATGAATGCAAAAACATGCCGATGTTCATGTGGACATGTAGAGCGATTCTAAAAACGAGATCTAATATATTTATGTAGTGTTGGCGTCTATATAATCTATAATCTAAGTTGCAAGGATATATTCATTCAAAGCTCTCAGATGTATGCCCACAAACAAACACATATGTAAAGTCTGCTGATATAAAATCTTAAACACACAAGGGATGGAATGAATAGCAAAAACTGTAACCAAAATTTCATGAGAGTCAACCGAAAAAATATTTTTAAAATACTTATATACTTGCATTGCATTCCATGCCGAGAGCTCGGGTTCAAATCTCACCTACGGTGTCAGAAATGATTTTCCGTTTCAAAATTTACTCAGCCGTCTCAAGAAATGAGTACCAGCCTCCTCGGCAGCGTTTTTTTAATACCTATACGAAAACGTCGATTGATATGAACGTATTTCAAGGAGCATCTAAAATTGGAAGAAGTCAAGGAAACTCTTTAAAGGTTTTGGCCGCCTTTAGGGAAATGACGCTTGGTATGCGGCTGACCACCCATACTGTGAAAAATGGTTCACTTTGCCAATGTCACCCCTGTCTCAGGGAAGGACGGCAAGAGTTGCAGGGCTTATGTTCATTTGAGATGGGTTCTTATAATGTAGGTCCACATGCGGCATGTGTTAGCGCGAAATTTTAAATGTCTGCTTGTGGGAATGCATTTAATATAAATCTTAAATGGTATATATTCTTGCAGCTTAGATTAGATTAGATAGATTAGACCATGGGTCGGCAACCTGCGGCCCGCGGGCCGCATGCGGCCCTTAAGGCGTCTTGGTGCGGCCCGCAAGATATTCGCCGCAACGCATGTGCCGGAAGATATCATACACATACACAATGGAGTGAAAAAAATAGAACAAATCGCACGTTTAATAATAAAGAGAAATAACTCGAAAATTGGGAAAATCGAGATTTTGTAATAAAATGCAAGAACAATGCGAGAAGAATAGGTAGAATGCGACAGCTGTTTAATTTGGACGTATATGACAGAGATAAAACATCAGCCGCCTTTTTCATCCCATACAAGTTGTATGAACAATGTTGTATGGTTGTCTAAACTTCAAACGTGATTTCCCAACATTCATGTTTTTTGAGTTATTGCTCTTTATTATTAAACGTGCGAAATGTCGTAAAAATGGACAAAAAGCGTTTTATTTTTATAACTAAAATATTTTAGGCAATGACATGTGCTCCAAGCGTAGGGGCGGATCTTAGACTCGAAAGGTGGTCAAACTTATCCAAAGGGGGGAGTAGAATTTGTGGGTAGATTTCCCTATGTAGGCCGGTGTCGATTCGCGTGAGTTCCCCGAATCGCGGGATTCCCAAATTGAATTGGCGGGGATTCTACAATATGAGATTTATTATGGGGGGTAGAATCAATATTGAATTTCATTTGTAGTTCTTAAGTCAATTTATTAATGTTCACGATACATGACGTGGCGGCAGGGGGGGGGGGGTAGTCAGCATGTACTGAAATGCTGACCGTTAGATCCGCCAAGTGCGGTCCGCACTAAATCCCACGTAAAATATTTGGCCCTTTTGCAACAAAAGGTTGCCGACCCCTGGATTAGACAATAGAGTAACAGATACAGTACCCAATATTCTTGGTAATAAATGTTAACAAATATGCTCTTCACTGGGTTGTAAAATTCATAAAACCTTTACCAAAAACCGGTCACTAAAGGTACGTCCATGGGTCTTGCTTGAGTATTGGCGCTTTGCAGCGACTACCAAGTTCGTCAACACCTCTGCAGTACTATAACAAGTGTCATAGAGACCCTAGGGAGTCTCCCGCACAGTATTTCTTAAAAAAAAAGTGACCACAGACTGTCTTGACAAGTTAAGTAAGACAGGATGAGAACTCGGACCCCGCCAGGGTCATGGTTCGGTGGTCGGCGAGGTTTCGTGTTACACGGTCAGACCTGTCAAAGCAATCACAGGCAAAGTGTTGACGTCCTGACGCCGCGCGCTGTCAGCTGTCAATGTGACAGGTGTCGGAGAGAGGTGCCGCTGTGACAGCTGTCTAAATCTACACTCTGCAGGTTCTGCCGGTTTAATTGATATTTTATGATTATGAACAACAACAAAAAACGTACCTGAAGATGTTCTGTTTATTTAACGTAGAAAAAAAATAGAAGCAGTAATTAGAATTATTTATTTTTTTGATTGTAGAGGCATTAACTTTGTAATCGTTCATCTTAAGAGATAAAAAGAAAAACCACTTTGTATTCGATTACTAGTGGTTTTTCTTATTATCTCTTAGAATTATTTATTTGGTGAGCGCAGTTTTTGTGGGAATGACTTATGGTTATGACACCTCAAGAGTCGCGCAAAATTAAACGAGTCTGCTTGTTGGAATGCATTAAATGTAAATCTGTCTTTTGCAACTTATATAATAGAAGAACTAAATAGATAGTTAGATACCGGATATATATATTGATATTTCTCGTAGATAGGCAGAAATACTTTAAAAATCAGATTATTTTCATTAAATTCGGTTCACAATTTCTATTCTAATGTGGGTAAATTTCTAAAATTAAAAACAAAATTGAGATTTATTAACACCTTGAGTGCCGCCGGAGGGTTTAAAAAAAAGTGCACATACTATTCAAATTGAAAATTACTATTCAAATATTGGAGGTGCCCATTAAAAATCAGAAAATCTTGTTCAGTTCATTATTAAAAACAACATTATCACGCGTGGTTTTTATGGAATTGAGTGATTTGTAATACCCGATTGCAGCTTGTGAACAATTTGTATGGCCGAGTGGGAAGTGTATTAGTGAGTAAATATTGGTTTTCGTGAATAGCCAGTGAACGTAATAATTGATAAACACGTAATTATAGAGTTTGGAGCTATTTTCAAACACTTGCGCAGATAATTTTGAGGAAACCTCATATCTTACTGCTTTGCCGTGCGAGTAATTTTTTGGGATAGTGGTCTATAATTCGTCTCTAAGGCCCGGTATTTTCAGTGTATGATAGTACCTATAGCAACTTTATATTGAATGTCAATCGTGTGGGTGTTTTTTATCAGTTTAAAGTCACATAAGCTACCTTTAAAAAAACTAGGCCCAAACGTAAATCTAACTATAACTTTTTTATTAAACACATAGTTTTACATATTTTCACAACTTGTTTGAGTTATATTTTTTAGTGTTGATCTTTTGTTTGAATTAAATTGCCTCTAAGCGCTATCGGACTCTATCCGTCCATCTTCAGAGGTTAATAGGCAAACAAACTGTGAAAATAATACGGTGTGTTTCATAAAAAGTTATTTTAAAATTGTATTCCTTTACTTATAGGTTAGTATGAGGCTGACCACCCATACTGTAAAAAATGTTTCACTCTGCCAATGTCACCCATATTTTGGAGAAGGTCGGCAAGAGTTTCAGGGCTTATGTTCATATGAGATTGGGTTTATATTGTAGGTTCAGATGCGGCATGTTTGAGCGCGAACTTATTCGTGCCTAAAAAATCTAAATCTAAATCTAAGCTGCAAAGATATATATCATTTAAGATTTATATTAAACGCATTCCCACAAGCAGACATGTATAAGTTTGCGCTAACACATGCCGCATGTGGACCTACTATATAAAAACCCAATCTCAAATGAACATAAGCCCTGCAACTCTTGCCTACCTTCCCTGAAACAGTATTTTTGTGTCTTGCTTTTTTGTCTGCTTGTGGGAATACATTTAATATCAATCTTACATTTAATATACCTTTGTAGCTTACAGGTAGATTATAGATATGATTTAATAATGCTAAAATTGGTTTGAGTTATATCACAAGTTGGTTTATATCTTCAAGCGCTTCCGATGTTATCACGTCATTATCAAGAGGACAAAATGTCAATACACAAACGCTGAAACTTTCACATGATACGGTTTCTTTTACGACCATTGTTTTCTATGAATCACAGGTCGTATATCGAGTTGACACCGTGACTATTGGTAAATGATTGCATTCTGGTTTATCAATGAGCGATCCAGCAGTATGTTGTGTTATATGTGGGCCAGCAGTCCGGTACATCAGTCCCTTGTACACCGCGGCAGATAACGCTATCTGGCGGGCAGCTACCTACGGCAATCAAATGAAGCGCTCCACTATTGACAAACAGATATCGGCGGCGGGCGTGAAAGGGTTAACATGGGATCACGCAATCAATTGTATTGGGTCGAACACAAAACTACAATTGCACATTTTACTGAACCGTATTTAGTGCAGTGGTTGGAATTTACGACTTGTGATCAGAAGGTTGAGTGGATCTATAATAATAATCTATAATCTAAATTGGAAAGATAAGTTAAAAATTATACAAACAGAGACGTGTAAGTTTGCGCTTACAAATGCTGCGTGTATACTTAAAAATTAAAATCCAAACCTCAAATGAACGTAAGCCCTGATACTTTAGCCGACCTTCTCTGAAACAGGGGTGACATTGGAAAAGTGAACCATTTTTTACAGTATGTTTGGTCAGATTTTTACCAACCTATAAGTTAAGGAATACAAATAATAAATATGTACAATGGATAGCCGAAACAAAAAAAGTATTTGGCTAAAAAAATACAATTCTACATTTTACAGAACAGTGACTAGTAGTATAGTGGTTAAAATTTTAAGCTGTCGGATCAGAAAGTTAGTGGTTCGATCCCCAAAAAATGTAATGAATACTATTCCTTGACTTATATATGTCGGTATGAGGCTAATAAAAATTGTTAACTTTTCAAATGTCACTCCTGTTTCAGGAAGGTCGGTAAAAGCTGGAGAGTGTATGTTCATTTGAGATTTGTATTTTAATTTGTAATTACACACGCAGCACTTGTAAGCACGAATTTACATGTGCTGTTTGTGGGCATTTATTTAATGTGAATCTTAAATGTTAACATATCTTTGCAACTTAGATTACAGATGTATTCGGTCAGCAACAAAAATGCAATTGTGAATTTCCTAAACCGTTACTGGTCTAGTGGTTAAAATTTCAGATTATCGACCAGAAGGTGAGGGGTTCGATTCTTTAAAATTATGTTTGTGTATTGACATTGGGAAGATTAATTTCAAAATCATAATGTTCAAATCAAACAAAGTTCTTCTTCTCGAGTTGATTTATTTCTCGAGCGCTTTCGATTAATTTCACATCACTCACTCTCTTGATAATGGTGGGAAAAACACATCGAAAGCGCTCGAGAAATAAATCAACTCGTGAAGAAAAACTATGTCGGATTTTTACATTATTATTTTTTTTAAATTGCAATGATGATCGTCAATCCTCCCTCAAGAAGAACAGGAAGAAGAAGAAAAAGGAATGGGCAACTAAGGTGTAAGACAAAAAAAAAGTTGATCTGTGGATCATCCAAAGATCATTTTTTGTGAATAAAATTGAAAAAAAAAACTAAAAATCCTTCTGAGTTACAAGGTTATTTATTTTTTAACGTTTGCGGATGGTGCTGGGATGGGTGAACGTTAGAAAAACTACATAATATTTTGATAAAATAAAATTAATTAATGTAGGAGAATCTGCATAGGTTCTGGCCACCCCTAGTGAAACGACGACACGTTTCATTTACAGTTACAGCAAAAAGGTTAAATACAAAAACATTTAAAAATAAAACTCACCCTTTCATAATGTGTAATCTCATTTTCAGGATTGTTTCAGTAAAATATTAATCATCCAAAAAAAACACTGAAATTCCCAAAAAAAAACACTTTTTTTTACACAATAACACTATTTAATACATGTACCAAAAATCTCGCAGACACTAAAAATCAAGTAAGGTAGTTAAAAAAAATATTGTAACAATTAACTAACTAGAAGAAATTTTTAAATTTTATTACACAAACGCACATGGAATTTAAACGTTTTTTTTGTTTTTGTTTTATATATTTAACACAGAACTACTGAAAAGTATAAAAGGTTATTATGTTGTTTTACAAGTGTTTTTGTTTTTAACTTCCGAGACAGTTTTCCCCGTTCTCGAGCGAACAGAATTCTGTGAGCAACTGACGCGTCCTCGCCGGCTCACGTTTTGAGACAGACTGAAGTTTTTGTATGGGATTTACTATCAGAGGACAACAATATGCTGTGGGGAAAAATGTGTACGCGTGCGCTACACGTGTGTTTTAGATAAATTGAAAATTATTTCAATAAATACAATTGTCATTTGTATGAAAAAAATATCTAAGTTGCAAAAATATTTACTTTCGTACATTAAAGTACAACATTTGACAAATGTTATTTTTTTTAAGAACCTTAGTGACTGCGAGACGAGCCATTTCTATAATAAGAGTTTTTTTTTAAAGAAATCCTGTGCGGGAGACTCTCTAGATTCTAGGGGTCTATGACACTTGTTTTAGTTCCGCAGAGGTGTACGAGCTTGGTCGTCGCTACAAAGCGCCAATACTCAAGCAAGACCCAGTTGCTGTACCTAAGGCTGGATGGACCTTTGCAACGATTTTGCTAGATGCAACGATACATTAATATTTGAAATTCAATATTAATGCAGGCCCACAAGCAGACACGCGTAAGTTCGCTTTTACAAATTTTACACAAAAAACATTTGAGAAAAGTTACATTTTTTATACAATCTGTTCAAGGAAAAAAACAACTTATGCGGTTCGTACTTTTGATATTAAACACAAAAAAATATTGACGTCATAAGCCGGGTTGCTAGGGTGAGTGCTCTCTAAATTTATGTTATTTATTGCCAACGACCCTAGTTACATATACGTGTGATGTGTGTCCACCTAGAAATTTTCAAATTGTTGTTAGATTTATGTTTACAAATTATGTCCCTCACCACACACAAGAGCTTTGCCTCTTTTTTGGTGAGGTACAGCTTATAAAACTATTGAATTATTATATAATAGATATAAGTTTAAAAAGTACCTACTCAAAATGTGTTATATTAAATAATAATAAAAAATAAATAAAATCCTTGTGGGATGGATGATAGATTATTACAAATAAGGTATTTTATGAAATGTAAAATGTCTTCGTAATTATATATCTTTACACATTTTATTTATTTTTGTAAAACAATGGAGACATAAAAGTATCCTTGTTCAGTGAACCCATCTTTTAAAGTTATATAAATTATCTTAATAATCTTTATTAGTTTGTAAAATAAATAGAATATTGAAAATACATGTGATACCTACTTTTAAAAAAAATCTAAATTTTAAATGAAATATAAAATGGACCCAAACATGGTTATTCACAACGCATTTGATCCACAGCTGATCCATGGATCATCGCTTCTTTGTACGGAAAATTCAAGTTAGGTGGCGGTTGAGCCCTGGATTTGTTGTGTGTGAATAGCACCGTAAAAATATAAGAATATAAATTAAATTTAAAACTTCTCATTTTTTGGTCGATAGTTCAGTTGGTTGCATGCCGAGAGCTCGGGTTCGAACTCCAACGAGGGTGTCAGAAATGATGTTAAACGTTTCGGTGTTTTTTCAAAACAAAAATAAGACACCGGTAAGGTTTACTCAGCCTTCACAAGAAATGAGAGCCAGCCCCCACGGGAGTTGGGAAACCTCCACTTCAATTTAAGTGGTTTGCGTAAAGCCGCCCCCCTTTAATATTAAATAGGTATCACACACCGGGGAAACCGCGGCAAAAAGTTACACTAAATGTGAAGCTTAGTAGCGTATCATCTTATTAACAATATTACTATTTGAGTACGTCACAGACGTTTCGTTGCATGAATCATAACTCTTTGGGAATATGTAAAATGAGGTTTAGTAGAATGTAAATGTTGAAGAATAACAGTATCCAGTGTAATTTACGCTGAGGAATGTATATATTTAAGAAAACCGTTGTCATGGCAACAAAGCAAGAATGAAATGGCTTCAAGTGGAGCTGTATTCACCACACTAACCTCAAGAGAAGAAAACCAGGGGAATTACTGGCTGAGCTAGGTAATTCTGCAGCGTAAAACCTAAGTAATAACAATATTTATATGGTCAGCTTAATCCCACCTCAAGAGCCCTCTGCAAGTTTGGTTGCAATTTTCCATAAGGCTGGATGAACCTTTGGTGACCGGTCTGTTTTTAAAGGTGAATGAATATTTCAGCCAAGCGAAGAGCATATTTGAAAATTTAATTTTTTTTTCCCCGACGGGAATTGAACTCACGACCTTCTATTAAGAGTCCATAGCTTTAACCACTAGACTAACTACCGGCTTATACTTGGACTCGTCGGCCACTTCCGGTTTCTTGTTTTTGTGGAGACGACGCTTACAGAAGCGCAGTAAGCAATCATGGGAAAGTTAAAATCATCAAAAACAACAGTTTAAATTGATCTTTAACATATTTCACTTAAACTGTATTACTTGTTGATAATGTGCAGCTGACATGGGCAGCTTTCGAAAATCTAGGCTACATCCTCAACGACACGACAATACCTGTTAACCTGAAACGCAGGGTCTTTGAGTCATGCGTGCTTCCAGTATCCACCTGTGGCTTGGAAGCAAAAGGGCTCACTCAGTATAGCGCCAGCAGACTGAGGACGTGCCAAAGAGACATTGGAAGGATGATGAAGGGAATCAGCCTCAGAGACCAGAGAGGGTTCCAAACCAGGAGATCCGTAGACGCACTGATGTCACTGATTATATAGGGCGCTGGACAGTTCACGTCGCAAGGCAGGACCATGACAGGTGGTCGAAAAGAATCGTCCAGTGGCAGCACAGGATGTCCAAGTCGGGAACGAGGAGACCCCAACTGAGGTGGCTGGACGACATCAAGAGAACTGCAGGCCGAGGATGGCTGAATACAGCAGTCTGATAGACAGGAATGGAGAGAATTGGAGGAGGTCTATGTCCAGGAGTGGACTGAAAAAGGCTGAGGAGGAAGAATATATATATTATATTTGGTTGATTTATTTTTTTAAAAAGCAACGTTTTCACTAAAATTTAGTCTCAAGGGCCCTTTATTCCGGGTATGACCTTTCAAACAGGTGCGTCTTCAGCTTCCTCCTGAAGCTTGCCCTGTCCTGTTCCTTCTTCACCTCAACCGGTAACTCGTTCCAAGCCATTGAGCCCGAAACTGAGAAAGCACGAACACCAAAGTTGGTTGAGGTTGCCCTGAGGGGCAAGCGCAGCCTTGCGGAGACTACATTAGCTGACCTTAGAGCCCTGGAGCTAGTGGCTTGCTGCATCTGACACAGTTCTCTGAGGTATTCTTGTGTCTGTCCATCTAGGATGTATTTTATCATGACACACAGTCTATACCGCACTCTTTATGAGAACTTGAGCCAGTGCAGCTTCCGCATAAATGAAGAAGAAGAAGACTTTTTACGTATACATAGCATACGAAATAGTGTAAGAGCCGGCCGCACGAAACCTTACCTCATTTCTACCAGGCAGAGACTAGTAAGAGGTAATGCTCCACATTAATTACCTGCTTTTAGCACAAAAATTAATGTTCCAAACCTGGAGCGTTTTGAATGCGGCCATTTTTTTGTAAATTATAAAAAACGATCTTTTGAAGTTAGTTGTATGAGCCATGGAGATAAAGTAAAAAAATATTATATTACATACATTACTTGTAATAAGAGGATAAACATACTACAAATTTGTATTTCCAACCCTTCTTGTTCAGGAGAAAAGGGGGTAAAATGTTATTTTTTACAATATATTTTATAACTCAAAAACAAAATAGAAATTGTGATATTTTTGTACGTAAAATATAGAAACATAAATTTTTATACAATAATGACCTCTTACATATTCTTGCTATCTGCTATAGTTTCAGAGAAAATAAAGTTTGAAGTGAAATATTTTCCCAAAAACCGTTACAGCGTTTCCCGTTTTTTGGTCAAAATCCGGTTTGAACGCCTTAGTGTTTCATTGTAAAAATATATAAAAAATACCATCCCCTAGAAGATTAAATTGCCTGTAAAACTGTATGGATATAAACTATTTTATCGTGAAAGGTTTGAACAGAATAGCGGTTAATCTTGTGGTAACATATTTTGCGTGATATTATGATGATAATATGAAATCATCATAATATTACGCAGATACTCGTGCTAGATAGGTAGGTACTTATATACAACCATCAAAATACGTTACAAAAGTTAAACCGCTATAACATACAATCCTTTCACAATAAAAGAATAAATATTCGTACAATTTTAAAGGAAATTTAATCTTCTAGGTGATGGTATTTTTTATAAATTTTTAAAATAAAATACTAAGGCGTTCAAACCGAATTTTAAACCAAAAACGGGAACTGCCGTAAAGTTTTTTAGAAAATGCTCTGAAACTACAGCAGATAGCAAGAATATGTAAGAAGTCATTATTGTATAAAAATTTATGTTCTTATATTTGACGTACAAAAATATCATGTTTTCTATTTTGTTTTTGAGTTATAAAATATATTGTAAAAAATAACATTTTACCCCCTTTTCTCCTGAACAAGAAGGGTTGGAAATACAAATTTGTAGTATGTTTATCCTCTTATTACAAGTAATGTATGTAATATCATATTTTTTTACTTTATTTCCATGGCTCATACAACTAACTTCAAAAGATCGTTTTTTATAATTTACAAAAAAATGGCCGCATTCAAAACGCTCCAGGTTTGGAATATTTTTTTTTATGCAAAAAGCAGGTAATTAATATGGAGCATTAGTTTTTACTAGTCTCTGCCTGGTATTCGATGAGGAAGTTTGCACCATTTTTTGGGCCTCTTTGAAGAGGCCGCATCCAAAACGCTCCAGGATAGGAAACGGCAGATCTGTGAAAAAATCATGTACTCGATGCAAACTACCAGCCTGACCATGTCTCTGCCTGGTAGTCGATGAGGTAAGGTTTCATACGTCTAGCTCTTAGACTAAAATGAATTATTTTATTTATCATTAAAGTCAGTTAGTTTTAATATGATTTTACACGCTAATGATGATTAATCATTATAAATTGACGAGTTGATGATATTTTTGGGCGCAGAGTGATAAACGGTTGATTCACAGTCGCCAGTGAAGAGTTGGTCCGCAATTAATTAACTTTAATTGTTCGTTTACTTAGTTAGGTGACGCTTTACTATATTTGGTCGCGGGATGATCTCAGGATGGTCTGCATGTGCCACGCTATGCAATGTGTTATTCAGAGAGATGGCATGTGAAATATTAAACTTTAGTAAATTTCCACGCGTCATTATTAGGAAAAATTTTGAACAAAGAATATAATATGTTGTAAGTTGTAATCTATAACCTGAAGTAGCAAATACATCCTCGTATCTTCACGTTAAAGGTAAAACTGAATAAGTGCTGATTCACTGATTTGAGAAATCGTCCTTTTATATGCTGTAACCTTTTATAGTCAGTAATCTAATTATGACGAAGAGCTAATAAACGTCTTCTAAACTACAGGATTTTCACTTTTTTTTACTGTTGTCTTTCGTAGAAAATAGTAAAAAAAGGGGCATTCAAATAAGAGCTTCATGCCAGCTTAATATATCACTTATTCGGTATCGAATTTAATAATTTAAGATTCACATAAGATTCATGTTACACGTATTCTCATAAGCAGATACTGCACACATAAAATTCGCGCTTACACATGCCGCATGTGGACATGCAACATAAAATAACCCAATCTCACATGAAAATAAACCCTGCAACTCTTGACGATTGACAAAGTGAACCATTTTTGCAGTGATCAGCCTCATAACAACCTATTAGTCAAGGAATACAAGCAATAAATAACATTAAAGTATCTAAAATGGATGAACAGTTCGCACTATATACCATTTACCAGATAATTTATAAAAATGTTCAATAATTTATTTAGTGTAAGAATTTAAATCAAATAAATGATTGAATATGAATTTTCACAGTGTTAATACACAAACCATACAAAAAATGAAAAAATGTTGGTAAGTGTACCTAAGCCTTTACAAAACATGTGGTTGGTCGTCCCTAGTGGAATCGCGCCACAGTAACAGTTACAGTTGCTATGACTGTCAATATGTTTTACATTTCTCCGTTTAGTCCGTTATACCCGTAAACAATTATCATGTCCCATTCAAGGTTCAACATTTTTGCGTGATGACATTCAAGAACAATCTTCAGGCGTCAACTTTAAATCCGATTGCCTTGTGAGGGTGAAATTGCGTAATAAAAGCCGCGACCGATTCATTTGGAAAAATCAATGATATTTTATAGACATAAATGTTGTTAATTGTAATGCATGTTTGTCTAAATAATTATACCATTGATTCAATCTATAATCTATAATCTAAGTTGCAAGGATATATTCATTTAAAGCTCTCAGATGTATGCCTACAAACCAACACGTGTAGGTAGTTCGCACTTACAAATGCTGAATGCGTACTTACAAATAAAATCCAAACCTCAAATGAACATAAGCCCCACAACTTTTTCCGACCTTCCCTGAAACAGGGGTACCATTGATTCAATGGTGTGAGAATTCGCTCGAATCTTCTAAATAGAATATTATTCCAAAATCACGAATATTCCAATTCCCGATGTTTCGAGAACCGTCCTTATGCCATATTATAAGAAACGCTAAATCTGTTTGTAGCTCAGACTTGTTTCATAGATGTCGAGCTGAACACTTAAAAAGTCCACCGTATCGGAACCTAATGTGAACGGAATCTTAAAATAAATTGTGTGAAATAAATTTAATCAAAGTTTTTATGAAATTGAACCCGTAAATCGTAACAATATTTTTGTTATTGGAGATTTGGAGGAGTTTTTCTTTGGCTCGACCATGTCATGAACACTATCACGCAAGATTGCTGATTGCAGAATGGTTGTGTATGGCAGATACTTGGACTATCTGGTCTCATTCTCTCATGCACGACTTCTGCTACAGATTATCAAATCAGAAATCTCGAATGTCACTGTTCTGGTCCAGCTGATCTTTTAATTGTTACATGTGTAGCTGTTGCTCACATGCTCATGCTACAAGCGGACAACTGATACGCTCTGCCGATCGACAACTGAACATATTATACCCTTTGCTACATACCGACAACTTAACATATCGACAAATTAAAGATAAAACTGAATGAAAAGCTTATTGGGATAATATAGGTTTCTCAGATAAATGTATTTGTTATCCTATTTCTACGAGAGAAAACATTAAAAATGTAGAACTTATACATGAGTAGGTACTGCCTTAGATTTAGTTAACTTACTATGAGAAGTTGCACTCGATAAAATGTTATATCCACGATTTATGAAACTATTGAATCGGCACTTATTCAGTTTTACCTTTAAGGTGGCGATATAAGCTCTGCTACAACCGGACAACTCATCTCTTGCTGTATTAGATTTGTAACTGTAACTGTAACTGTAACTCTGTCGCCATTCCGCTAGGGGTGGCCAGAGCCTCTGCAGAGTTGCCTCCATTTTTTCCTATCCTTACATACCTCTTTCAATTCATTCATATCCATCACCTTTTTCATGCATTTTCTTCTTTTACGCTCACTTTGTATATCCCATTCTTTCACAATCTCCTCAATCTGATCACTCCATACTTTTCTCGGTCGTCCCTTCCCTCTTTTTCCTTTCACACTTTCTTTGTATACATACTTTGTCAGTCTGTCATCATTCATTCTTTCCACATGCCCAAACCATCTCATCACATTCTTTTGTACCTTAACTTTCACATCCTCTTTCAAATTACAATCTTTTTTTACCCATTCATTCCTAACTCTATCCCTCAGAGTTTTTCCTGTCATGCTTCTCAAATGCTTCATTTCCACCGTACATACTTTACTCATTTCGCTATCGTTCACTGTCCATGCTTCACTTCCATACATCAAAGTCGGTAACAATATGCCATTGTGTACCGCCATTCTCAGATCCATCGTCAATCGCTTGTTCTTTGCTATTCTTCCTATTGCACCGACCACTTGCTTGCCTTTGGACATTTCATATCATAGAAGTGAATAAGGGAGTATTTTTCAAGAAAAGCTTAGTGACTCTAAAATACCATTTAACATGACAAGATGCAAAATTGCGCATATTTTTTCAGTAAGCTTCGATCAAGCCAGGAGCTAGTCTCTGACCCCCAACAAGGGTGTCGGAACATATTTTGCGTTTCGGTGTATATAACAAACACAAATATCGTCAAGGTTTACGCAGCCTTCACAAGAAATAAGAACCACTTATCCCCACATCAACTGAAGGGGTTGGCGTAGGGCCGGCCCTCTTACCTGTAAAAATTTATAGGTTGCGTCGCGTATCACTTTTCTTTGCGAGTTCACACCACTATCTAGAGAATAAATAGATGTTTCTCTTGATAGTGGTGTGATGACACGGAAAGCGCTCGAGAAAATAAACTAACTTGTCAAAAAAAACATCCATTATTAATATGAAATGAATCTTCACGATGTCAATATTGATAGAAAAGAAATAACTATTTTTTGGAAAGATATTAGTTTGCTACATTTTTTGCATAAGAAATTTTTGACTTTTTTTGTATAGATTTATTTTTTAAGGTTTTGTCGTTTTTTTTATACTTAAATGTTATTTATTACTCGTATTCCTTGACTAGTAGGTTGGTATGAGGCTGACCACCCATACTGTAAAAAATAGTTCACTTTGCCAATGGCATCCCTGTTTCAGGGAATGTCGACAAGAGTTGCAGGGCTTATGTTCATTTGAGGTTTGGATTTTATTTGTAAGTACACAATCAGCATTTGTAAGCGCGAACTACACGTGTTTGTTTGTGGGCATACATCTGAGAGCTTTGAATGAATATATCCTTGCAACTTAGATTATAGAGATTATATATTATGGAATAAGGGTCTTATGTGACCGTACAATAAAGGTTATTATAGCATGAAATGAAATCAAGTTAAACAAGGTTTTGAGAGAACAGAGTCAATAAATGTCAAACTCTCATTTGTCAGTTTCAACTGTGAGACACGCTTGATAACGTTTAATCCATAGCTAATCCATGGATCATCTTTTATATAGAAATGGAAAATTTACGGAGGATGAGCCATGGGTTTGCCGTATGTGAATAAAACAGTGACCTAATTCTTACTGAAACATATCAGAACATCTGATCAACGTTAATAGCTTTTGATCAGAATCAATAGCTTAACAATAAGAGTGTCATTATCGAGTATGGCAGCCATCTCTGGTGTGGTATGTCCAAAAGTTGAGTGACCAACTTGATTCTGTGCAAAGGAGGGCAGTGAGGTTGATCAATGATCCTTCTCTGACATCCGATCTGCAGCCGCTCCAGCACAGAAGAAAAGTTGGAATGCTCAGTCTTTTTTATCGATATTACCACGGAGCTTGTTCAATGAGCTCCATTCATCAAACCCTCCCCCTCGCATTTCAGAAAGGGAAACTCGTAGTACGACTCTCATTCATCCCTTTGCAGTCGATCTCAAAACTATGAGAACTTGGCGTTTTCATGACTCATTCCTTTGCCAAACTGCCCGTTCATGGAATGGTCTACCAGTATCTGTGTTCCCTTCCCAATTTAATCCGGTTTTATTCAAAACCAACATCAATCACCACTTCCTTGCAGCGCCTCACGACAGAACCAAGAACTCAAGCAACACCTCTGCGGCACCCTTTCAGGGTGACATAGACCCCCAAGACTCACAAGAATTGGGGAGCCTCCCGCACAGGATTCCTTAAAAAAAAAAAAAGTGTCCACTTGGCTAGAGGCGACTGAGTTGGACAACTGCTCGGTGACCGGTCTTTGGTAAAGGTACATGAATCTTTCAACCCAGCGAAGAGCATATTTGAAAATATAAATGGTAGGGACCGGTCCGTAGTTCAGTGGTAACACTTCGGACTCTGAATGGGACGGTTTTGTGGGTTCGAATCCCGGCGGAGCACAAAAAATACACCATTTATATTTTAAAATTTGCTCTTTGCTGGGTTAAAAAAATCGTAAAAACCTTTAGCAATGACCGGTCACCAAAGGTCCATCCAGCCTTACAGCAACTGGGCTTTGTAGCGACGACGATCAAGCTCGTAAAACGGTCGATAGCTCAAATGGTAGAATGCTTGCATTCCATGCCGAGAGCAAGAGTTCGATCTCAAAGGTGTACTCAGCCTTCACAAGAAATGAGAACCAGCCCCCCGGGAGCTGGGAAAACCCCCACTTCAACTGAAAGTGGTTGGTGTGAGGCCGGCTCTCTTACCTGTAAAAAAATAGGTCCCAAAGCGCCACAAGAAGTTACACTTTATGTGTAGCTTTGTTGCGTTGCGTATATTTTTGTGCTCCGCCGGGATTCGAGCCCACGACCTTACATTTATGAGTCCGAAGCACTAACCGTTCGACTACAGACCGGTCATGCCATAAATAAATATCGTTGAATGCAGTTTCTGCAAGATATAACACCCCAAGTACAGAAGTTAACGTTTAATCTCAACCATAGCGCTTACAAAGAAAATGTATGGAAACTGAAACAGCGCTCCTGCTGGGAGTTTTAGTTTCCATACATTTATACATAGTAAAGTTGCATCCATGCAGATAGGTATATTGTTTATATAGTGGGGGCGGCCACCACGTATTGTTTCACGTTTACGCGACGTAAATCATCACTTTTGTTATTTATTGTCATCTCGTACTCACGTATTGTTTATAGTGAACATCAGGGTGACAGAAACACTATTTCAATATTAACAAATAAAAAAGAACCGGCCTTTGTTTGGAAATGTCATTTTATATAAATAATAGCCGGTGTTATGGCCGAGAGAGTCAAGCCGCTTTTCTTGACTAACGTATTTGAAACAGAATAACGTTGGTTCCTGGCCCATTTGACCATAGCTTCAACCCTGGTTCAACAGATGCCATTGCATGTACACAAACTCCTGTTTTCGTATGAAGACAACTGGCCAGTCAAAATAGGTCGGTGAATTGCATTTCTCTTCACAAATCTATTTAAAAAAGATGATAAAAAATGAATATTTAACTCAGACAGTCCGGTCGATAGTTCAGTTAGTGGAGTATTTGCCTTCCATGCCGAGAGCTTGGGTTCGATTCCAATCAAGAGTAACTCAAATAATCTCCCATTAACAGGAAGGTTTACTCAGCCTTCACAAGAAATAAGATTTAGTCCCCTCGGAAGCTGAGAAATCCCCATTTCAGCTGAAGTTATTGGCGTAAGGCCGTCCCCCTTACAGACAACGCGGTAAAAAAGTTACAGTATATGTTCAGTTTAGTTTAAGTGGTGAGCTTCAGATGAGATAAATAGGTTAGGAACAAAGCGATATTCTGCTAAATTCCGGCGACGAGATAGCGATTCGTGTCCAAAAATTAGGTGTAGGTACCTACTATGATTTTTTATCTATAGAGTTCTTTCGCAAGCGCTAGCAAGCAAGATTTTTATAGCGCCTGTTCATGACTTTTGGTCATCCCAAAGGCGCTTGCTCATATGAGCGCGCGAACAGGTGGGTCTTCATCCCCTTTCTAAAACTGCTCTCCAGATCCATTTCGCGCAGGTCATCTGGGAGGCCGTTCCATATCAGTTGGAGCAGCCACCTTGAAGGCTCGATCTCCAAAAACGGTCTTCTTTTCCCTTCTTGGAAACTCTATCCGACTGCGACATGATGCTGCTGATCGCAGTGTTGCTGTTCTGCTGCTTCTGGTGGCTGGAGCTATCATATATATTTTTAAGGAATTTAGCAGAAGAGCGCTTCAGGTCGTGACCAATAACGAAATCAGCGCTATATTGCCCATGCTGCGCGTCTATGAGTGAGATGAATGCACTACATTGTTCTTCCTATGAAATTCTGCCAGTCAAGTAGTAATTGATAGTATGACTTGTGAACTCCAAGGCCAGTCGCACAAACTCACACTAAAAAGTAATCTTATTTAGTTTTCTTTTAAATCTCAGTTAATTGAAGTGTACAAGTGATAGTCAAGTTGAAGAGACCTGACAAGAGACAAAAAAGAAAAATAATCTTTTAAAGTTTTCTATCTGATCCACGAAATACAAACTCATCTATTTTGCCAGTTTACTTTTCCCTTTATCTTCCTCAGCTGTCCCATCCTTATTGCTCTTATTTTTGTTGGCTTTTTTTTTTCTTTTCTTACTTAAAATGTCAGCTCTTCTCTCCACTTTCCCCTTATAAAAGCAAGTTATTGACGGTATGGTCTAGCGGACAAGGCATTGGCACTCGAATTAGCGTTTTTAAAACAAGCGCAAGCTCGGGTCCCGTCATGTCCCATTGAATAACTTTGACCCTGGTTCAACAGATGCCATTAGGTAGGTAGTTTTTAATAAAGAGTTCATTACACAGATAGGTAATTTGATGAATAATTAATTGATGATGTAAATAACAATACAAAGGTTTGTGAATGGCATTCCTCTTCACAAATAAAATCTATTTAATAAAAATTGACTATCTGTAATTATTCATTCCTCCTACTTGTCCAACACATATTTTATGATGTTTTCCCAAAGTAGATTCTGTTTTCTTGCAAAGGCTGAGTGTACCATAAGATTGTGGCTGCAGCTTTACTTGGAATACATCACAGGGACTGTATTTCTTTCTGTGGCATGGACCCGCCATCAGTACGGAACTGCGACCTCCTGTGACCTCCGCTGCCCAAGTGCTGTATGCCAGCAAGCGCCAGACACATCTCAGGAGATCCACAAGCCATGGTCACCCACCTTCCCACATCAATACTCATTCTTCCTTTTTCCTTCCATTTAAACTTTATTTTTCTTTCCATTTCAATTTTCAGTTTCCCTCTTGCAGCACCTAAGAATAACGTTTAAATAAACTAAATTTATCTACGCCTTTTTGTGATTTATATCACTACTGGGCGCATGTGGGCAACCACTACCATCTGTTCCTGAAACCGAAGTGACATTGGCAAAATTGAAACAAGTTCTTACAGCATGAGAGGTCAGCCTCATACCACCCTATTAGTCAAGGAACAAAAAGAGTCAAATAAAGAATTTAAAATATAATTAAAATTGAATTTAATTAAAACTTAAAATTGAAATTAAACGTCCTAGCCACTAACATTGCAAATCAACCGCCAGATACTTGCATTCCATTCAGAGCCATAATATTGTTCATGCATTGTCTTCAACTGAAGTAGTCGTCGTGAGGACAACCTCCTTACCCCGTAAAAATAAATAGATCCCGAATCACCACATGCGACCTCTTCGGAGATAACACAGGCAAGATGGTGCTCTGCGTCTCCTTTTGTTATAATGGTTCTAAGTATCCCATTCGTTCTATAATCTATAATCTAAGTTTAAGAGATATATTGCATTTGAGATTCATATTAAATGCATTCCCACAAGCAGACACGTAAAAGTTGTCGCTTACACATGCCGATGTGGACTTACAATATAAAAGACAATCTCAAATGAACATAGGCCGTGCAGCTCTTTCCGACCTTCCCCGAAACAGGTAAGACGTTCAAGAAGAATAAGAAAAATATGAGACAATTCAGCACGTGTCGTCGTCCATATTTCCCACACTTCTGTGTCCGTTACATCAGCATCATCATCATTATCATCAGCATCATCATATCAGTAGTGATGTGCAGTAGGCAGGATATTAATTGATCCGCTATCAGCGCCAGTGATCGGATCTGATCCGCCGCTACTGAGCCGTCGGGCGCGATAACGCTAGGGATCCGGATCTCAGATAAGCCGAGTCACTTAGACGGCTCTCTGCGAAATAATGGACCGAGAGAATTCGGGGTCAACAGCGGCTCTCAAGCTGATACACATCTGTAATCTAAGCTGCGCTGATGTGTCAATAACAAAGCTGTACTCGCAGTCAATTAAATGTTGTACAACTCGTCCTCTTAGTGCTTGTTTGTATTTGTCCATCAGAGGGAATTTGGCTTGGACAATGTATGTGTACTGGACCAATGTGTTTTATGAAATGTAGAATGTGATTTTTAGGACAAATTCATTGAGAGGTCATCTTTAAATCAAATGGGAGATAAGCCGAACAAGCACTGAGGGGACGAACTAATAAAAAATATCTTCAATGCTTAAAGTACCAAAGTTTCAGACAGGAACGGATTAAGGGCGGTTCGAGAGGTGCGATCGAACCAAGACTCCCACTTCCAAAGGCCTCTAAAGACTTTGAAAAAATATTGAAAATGACCTTATGGACTAATTTTGATCACTTTTGACTTAAAAGGTCACATCTTGTACAGGCAAAGACATCGTGAGTTAGGAAATAAAAGTTTCATACAGGGCACCTTTAGGCGCCCCAAACGACCTGAATGGGGCCCCGAAATTTTTCAAGCAAAGCACATATATGAAAGTACATAATATGTGGAACTTCTTACATATGCAGTGTATTTTTCATTTAACCATTCAATTAATAAGTGTATCTTGTGCGTTGTGAATAAAAGGAGTGCGGGAATTTTGTACGCGGGGAGGAGGGTGAGAGTTATGGGGGGGCCTTGACATTTTGTTCGCACCAGGGCCCCAGAGGGGTTAATCCAGGCCTGGTTCCAGAGATATTACAAAATTGAGGGCTACTGTTAATACAAAAATCTGAACCTTAAATGAACAAACGCTATCTGCTTTGTAGTAGGCATACGAGTTTATAAATAACATGAAACAAAGTACAATGAAAATATTAAACAAAACCTTTTACATTTTGTAGGGTTTGTGTATTCACACAGTGAAAATTCATTTTTTTAAAATAAAGCTATTTTTTGTGTAACGTAGTTTATTTTCACAATAATATATTATTGTGAAAATAAACTACGTTAAACAAAAAATAGCTTTATTTAAAAAAAACCTTTTACAGTTAGTATAGGCTATGAAAGGATGAAATAAAAAGTCCCTGAAAACCTGAAAGTATTAAAATAAAATAAAATCCTGCACACGTTTTATAATTACATAAAAAAACAATTTAAAAGAAGAAAAAATTCTTACCTTGAATCAGCACGAGCTCCCAGCTGCATCTCCGTCTGTGACTGCAACACGGCACTATTCCTTTATTATGCAACGATATTATGGAAAAAGTAATCTAATCTACTTTGTATTTTTATTTTGACTTTTTTCACTGCACTTTGTTTTAACACTCCAAATTAAGTGTAAAAAAAAAATTCTAGGCACTAAAAAAAGACGTTATTTTTGCACTTTTAGCCATATTTGTAATTGCTTTAAAAAAATTATTAACCGAAAAAAATGTTTTCAAATAACATAATTTTTTTATTTATTCAAATATTTTTGTAGCTCACTTTGACGTCACAAAAACATATTTTGAAAATACTGTTAACACTGCTTGACAGAAAAATAGCACGACATTTTTAAGTTTATTTCAGTTCAATATAACATTATTGTACAAGGTGGTACTTACTGAATTTATTTTTTTATTATTGAAATTGTAAAATTTTGCACACCAAAGTCAAACAAATTTTGAAACACCAAAAGTCACCTAGCAATTTTGACATTTCCGAGAATAATAAAAAAACACTGCTATTATTGACGACACTCGAATGAAAAAATAACCGAACCGACATCGCACCGCGCGACCGAAAAATATTCATTGCGGAGACGTGTTACTCCGCTGGCTGCTCGCGGCACACTGAAATTAGAAAGTTCCAGCTCCAACATTTTATACCGCGAAGCGCCATTGGCTTTCTTATTTTCACAGGACGGACGATGACTACATCTATGGAGACAACGATCGAAGCGTGTTTTATAAGGTGATTAAATCAGAAAAAAAACTAAAACTGAAAATATGTAAGCAAATAATAAATTATTTTTTTATAATTTTTCGTAATAAATTAATTTAAAATAAAACTTTATTTTTCACAACTTCAATAAGTGTGCATTATAAAAGTAAATGATTCCAAGCATTTTATCAATATAATCTATATTGTAGGATTTAATTATTTGTAATCTAAGTTGCAAAGAAATGTTAACAAATATGATTCATATTAAGTGCATGCCCACAAACAGACACGTGTAAGTTCGCACTTACAAATGCTGCATGTGTACTTATAAGTTAATATCCAAACCTAAAAAGAACATTAACCCTGCAACTCTTTTCGACCATCCCTGAAACAGGGGTGACATTGGCAAAGTGAACCATTTTTTATTTTAATAATGAGAGGCTAATAGTATAAAATAAGTACTTGATACCAAGATCTTATATTATCTTCAAATATGTTGAACTAAATGGCTTAAAAAGTATTTAGATTCTTATCCTCCTGTTAAAACTGTAAAAATTAGAGCGGTGTGATCTGGAATTCAAGTTTTTTGATGTAATTAATAGACGCTTGTTCCTCTCACATTCATTATTCTCGCACCCTGATGGCCTCTAGAGATAACACGTCCACACCTCATTCTTGGACAGAAATTCTAGACCCCGGTGTCTGTTCCAGCTAATTGATGATCACCTAATGAGACGGAATCTGGAACTGTTTTAACAAATTGAAGCAACATTTATTTGGCAACCTTGAAGAATTCCTAACGTCTTTTTGATGCAATAGCGTCACCATTAATATTAGTTAATTAAAAATAAAATAGTTAAGCAGACAACAAGATTATATTTGAGCCATTTCGAGATATAGGCTCCATATTTGGCAATCTGGTCCGGTCTTATACTTAGGCAGTGTTATTTGCAAATCATTTGATCCATGGGTTGTCGTTGTTTTTTGTTTAGAGGGCTCGTGACTACTCACGAAAAGGCGCCATATATCAGAAGTAATATTATGATTATATTATGCGAAGAAGTCAAAGGTCACAGCCAACATTTCACTTGCGTGCAAGTATTGTATCCTCGGATATCGCAGATTATCAAGGTCTGCTGACATGGCGCACTTACGAGCAATTCTTTATCTGCCGCTGACGCTAATGCTGGGCGCTGTAACATTGTGTGCAGTGCATTATCCATCACAAATGACTGATGAACAATATGGGAAGAGCAGTCAATTATCCAAAAGGTAATTGCAAGACGAAAAGTACAAGATTATTATGGTTTTTGAAGACTCAAAAATTTCTCAAAGGTATTGCAGTCTAACCAAAACAAATTTGTATTCACCTTATTCTGTTTTTTTTTTTTTCATAAAACAAAATTTTTCCATTTATAAAAAAAACGTGATTCCGGTCCAGTCCGGTTAGCTCAGTTGGTAGAGTGCTTGCATTCCATGCCGAGAGCTCGGGATCGAATCCCACCGATGTTGGTCTCAGAAATGATTTCCCGTTCCGGTGAAAACTACCGACAATGTTTACTCAGCCTTGACAAGAAATAAGTACCTGCTGGGAGACCGACCCCATTACCTGTAAAAATAAATAGTTCCCGAATCAACAAACGCCTTCTTTGAGGATAAAACCTACAGGCAAGAAATTACACTATGTATGTAGCTTATTTGCACGGTCCGCACACAAGTATATTGCGAGAGGCTTGCATAAAAGTGCACATGAAAGAAAATAAAAGCAGGTACATATTATATTTTAATACATTATTATGATTTTTGCGAGTGTTCGTAATAGAGTAAGTAATTATTGTTTGCCATCACAAAACTACACACAATGTGACTTATGAGAGGGTGCACTCGATATTCGTACACGACATTATAAAACGAGGAACGTTCAAATCAAGAACAAACTTTAAATAGGTACATATGCTGTATGCATTACAAGTAAGTACATTTTTAGTACCAATAGTCCTTTAACATTTTTTTATTAAATTTTATTAAGAAACCTAAAAAATTCAAAGTATGTAAGATCTTATAAGATAGCGTCAAAAAGAAAACACCAAAATTGAGCATGGAGTCGCATATAACCAAATGCGGTAGACCAGGATATTTTTTCGAAATGACATAAATATCTAGACGCACAAGGAATGTAATTTTATGGGCATTTACCTCATTTTCTACGTATCTTGGTTCGATACCCACAATTCACCAATAGATTCGAAACCAGTCCTGTTATAATGCAAAAATTGTAAATGGAAAAGTTAAAGGAGAAAAAACTCCTTCACTTATTGTGAGTTGGTATGAGGTCGACCACTCATACTGTAAAAACTGGTTCACTTTGCCAATGCCCCCCCTGTTTTGGGGAAAGTCGACAAAGTAGCATGGTGCATGTTTATTTGAGGTTTGTACATTTTTGAATTTTTAAGTACACATGGAAGCATTATCTTTGTGAATGGACTGTGTATTGATTTGTGAACTGACTGTACATTTTGTAAGTAGTTACAGAAGTAAGTACTTTTAAGTAATTTTGGGGATCGCGCTTTCCGGTTTGCGGGACCACTGGAGTGGAACAGACTGCCACGAGGAGCGAGGGTTTCGGAATCTGTGACATTTTTAAGGGAGCACTCAAACAGCACCTTTATAAAATATCTCATTCATGATTAGGAGGGCCCTTGAGGTGTGACACACACAAAAACGGCGCTCTTTTGTCATGTATTAATTAAATAAAAATAAATTATCCTCATATATATATATGTATATATAAGTACATTATAATACGCAGATCCAGTTACCTGGATTATTTTTTTTTACAATTTTTTCACCGCGTGTGGTCGAGTGCGCTATAACTTATTTTTCTACGTGCTAATCTTTTATAAAGTGCACAACCTCTTACCGTTGTCGGCTTTAGTACGCCCGAGTGTAACCTATCTTGGTTCACATGTAAGGAGTCCACATGCGGCATGTGGAAGCGCGAACTTATACGTGTCTGCTTATGTGGAATGCATATAGGTAATGTGAATCATCTTTCCTGCTCAGATTATAGATTCAGGCTTTTGCTATACACGCAGCATGTGTGAGCGCGATTACACACCTGTGCGCTTGTGTGCATGAAAGTGAACCTCTAAGTATTTAAATATATCCTTGCAACTTAGATTATAAAGTATCCACACACCAAAATAAACATGATTTCATTCAAGTTATTTTGTTATTAATAATTATCTTATCAATAATAATAAATGTGTGTCGTGTGGTGTATATAATAGTAATTATGTAATCAGCTGTTGATAGTGACGATGATGATGATTCATATTAAAGCAACGGTTATTTTATTTTCTCGCAACAGTCAACTGGCTCGTTGGTCTAGGGGTATGATTCTCGCTTTGGGTGCGAGAGGTCCCGGGTTCAAATCCCGGACGAGCCCAAAACATTTTTGTTTTTTCTATATTTTTTCTTTTTTTTTCTTTAACAATCTGATTATTTTCATTTCTTAAGAGATTGTATTGCGGTACTATTTATGTTCAAGGTAAATATAATTAGCAAATATAATTAGTAAATGCAACTAAGTTGCATACACAGTGCAACTTCTATCGCGTTGTTCCCTAAGTTGCAAAGATATATTAACATTTAAAATCCACATTAAATGCTTGCTTACTAACAGACACGTATAAGTTTGCGGTTACAAATGCTGCAAGGGTACCTACTTACAAAATAAAATTCGAAACCTCAAATTAATGTAAGCGCTGCAACTTTTGCCGACGTTCCCTGAAACAGGAGTGACATTGGCAAAGTGAACCATTTTGTACAGTATTGGTGGTTAGCCTCATACCAATCTACTAGTCTAAGAATATAAATACAAAAAAAATGCAACTAAGCTGCATATGAAGTGCAACTCCTATCGCGTTGTTCTCAAATGTATCACAGCTTGCAGGTATTTTTATTTTGGATTTGAAATAAACCTCGAATCGAGAATTCGTTTTGGACACCGTCAATGGAGAACGAACCCTAGCCTTCAAAGCAGGCATTCTTCACACTAAGCTACCGACCGGACAATATATATATATATTTTTGCAATGCGATTTTATGCGAACAATATGAAACAAGGTTGTGTAAAATTGTAACAATGTAAAAAATATATGGAAGGTATTAAATTACAAAGGAATAAAATTTCACCCCTTTTGTTGAAATAATAAAATAATCGGTTCAGATTTTTTTATTATCAAAGCACTATTATTACAACAATAAAACAGATGTATTCACAAGCGATACTGTGAGACTGCACAGCGCTATGCGTGAATTCCAAGCATCTGATTGATGCGGGAATTTTTAAACAACCAATCACTGACTTAGAATCCGACCATTAAAAAAACCTCCGGCTGGATGACGTCACAATATGTTAGCCCCGATAGTAAAAAATATGGATTCTAGGTTATCAGTTTTTTTGCATTTGGAAAAATGTGAACATTGACTTCCGATAACACTTTCGTAACACATGTGATAAATGCAATAGATATCGCTTTAGCGTCTTTTCAATCCACCTACATAATTTACTGATAACTATGTATTTATAGTATTATTGCGAATGTGTTTCTTTTGTGTTAGTCTGTGAAGTCTCTAGATGTAGGTACTTACATGATTGTATTTGCATGTGTTAGAGATTGTGTGAGTGTTTAATCGAATATTCTAAAAAAATGTTCTGACGAAATCTCGCATGTGCCAGGTCGCAATTTTTCGAGAATAACTCTTATTCTCATCTATAAATTGAGGCCGGGATGCTATGTAGTCAGACTAGTATCTAAATCGTCGAGCTGTAAAATTTAAAAGCAATCCTGTGTACGAGCCGAAGGTGAGCCGTATCTAAAAAAAATAGTGTAAAAAGAAGTAATCGTAGTTTGTATTAAATTGAACCCTGTAAAATCATACCAGTATTTTCTTTATTTTGTAAGTACGATTTTTAATCTTATCCCGTCGATAGCTCAGTTGGTAGAGTGCTTGCATTCCATGCCTAAAGCTCGGGTATCAGAAGTGATTTCCCGTTTCGGCGTTTCACATCCGTTTCACATCCAAAATAAAATACCGGAAAGGCTTACTCAGCCTTCACAAGAAATGAGTACCACCTATCTCAGCAGTAGGGTAACCCCCACTTAAACTGAAGTGGTTGGCGTTAGGCCTTCTTAGGCCTTTTTATACCTGTAAAAATGAATAGTCTTCCCTCGCCAATGCGACCCCTTCGGAGAAAATGCGGCAAGATCTTACACTATATGTGAAGCTTAGTAGCGCAGCGTACAATGACAATTACGTCAGGACATTGGAGTTCAGATTCTGAAATAAATGTTCGGACTCAATAAGTAAGTTGTCATAGCATTGTTTGTGAATAAGGATGAACAAGTATTCTCTTCATAGTGAACAGCTGTTTCGGGATAGGTAGGTGTGCTCAGGTTCACAGTGCGTCGACTGCCACAACAAAGCAGACAAAAATATTTTGACAGCTTCGTAATTGTTCACAATGTACCATTTTATTATTTCAGCATGCTAACACTGAAACTTGAGATGGCAGCTATTGTAAAATTATAAACACTTTCTATAGTGGGGCTGGAATAATACCAGCTAAAAATATTATTGTTGTAAAGATTATGTTTACAATATTTTGAGAGTAGTCACTTTAAAAGCATTATTAGATTTACACAATATATCGCACGTTTAATAATAAAGAGCAATAACTCAAAAAACATGAATGTTGGGAAATCACGTTTGAACTTCAGACAGCCAGTACAACTTGTATGGGATGAAAAAGGCGGCCGATGCTTTATCTCGGTCATCTTCGTCCAAATTGAACGGCTGTCGCATTCTACTTATTCTTCTCGCATTGTTCTTGCGTTTTATTACAAAATCTCGATTTTCCCAATTTTCCCAATTTTCGAGTTATTTCTCTTTATTATGAAACGTGCGATATGTACTTGAAAAAATTATGAGAAGAATTGTTAGTAAATCTAGAAAATGAGTGACAATCATTGGTAAAGTGATAACGATAAAATGTCAATCAGTGAAGACTGAAGAAAGGTTTTCAGTTTGATCCGAAAACAGAAAAAAATATGCTGATGGTGTTTTTTTTATTTAGATCGATGATGATGATGATGATGATTACATGGAAAGAGTAATAACTAATAAGAGACTAATGTCCACGACGGGATGTTTTTGAGTTGATGATGATGATGGATTTAGGCATAAATAATGATTTATTATATGTAATTAGAAAAAATTAGACACATACTTGATGTTTGATCTGGACTTGATTTGTCGTTTTGCATCTTTTAAAAAAATAACTAAGTAGGTTCCTACTCCATTTTTTTTGGGTATTTACACTACTCTGTAGGGAGTTCAAAATTACTTGTAAATTAAATCAATTACAAGTAAAGGAATAAAGTATACCTACAAAAATTCTTACCCATCTAAATGCGCTGACAGTATTACAGCTGTTGTCGAACTGCAACAATAATTGCAGCGAGGTTGGTTGGAATTAATTTGATGTAGCAAGAGCTAGGGCAGAGATGTGATGATCATCCTGTCACCAGCAAGTGGAAGACCACGCCGCAGCCAGGTTGTTACAGAAGACGTGAGAAGTCGGGAATGCCAAGCATCTGGACATCACAGCTATCTAGGCATCTGTATCCATCCAAGCAGGTGTGTAAAGTAAGATAGATTATAATCTATTTTTTTAGTTGTTGTTTGCTTAGAGCAACTTGCATTTTTGCTTCTTCCAATGCTTGAAAATTGTTGAACTTAGAAAAGTGACATATTTTTTTGTATTGTCAGTCGTGGACACATTGCACCGAGGTGTCAAAATGAAAATGATTTACCGTTTTGGTATGTATTTCAAATCACAAAATAAAATACTGGCAAGAAATACTCAGCCTTCACAAGAAATAAGTACCAGCCCCATCGGGAGCTGGGAAACCCCCACTTCAACTGAAATGGTTGGCGTAAGGCCGGCCCCCTTACCTGTAAAAATAAATAGGTTCAACTCGCCACATGCGACCCCTTCGGAGATAACGCGGCAAGAAGTTACACTATATGTGTTAGCTTAGTTGTGTTTTTAGTAGTTGCGTTGAGGCATTTTTTTGCAGTCTCATTCTACATCATTTATACCTAATATATCCAGAATCATTGCTGGTATATCTTTTAACTGGAGATGTTGAACTTCTTCTGTAAGTGTAGGTAGGTACTCCTTCATCAAACACAACATGGGAATTGTATACCATGATTCTATCAACATATTGTAGCCCTGAATGATCCCCGGACTATTGCATTGTGTGTTTTTGTTGCACTCTTGAGGATCACTTAAATCCTCCCTTTGACCGCATTCTGTAGAGTTGTGTCTCGGTGAATAGCCACAATCACAGAGGATATTGATCTGTATGGTGTAAGGTGTACGCAGTGGCGCGCCTGCAGTTTCTGCCGAGCGCATGCTGGACAGTTAAAGTTGCATGAATAATATCATAAATAATAAATTTTACCCTTTGTTTCTTTTCCTCAGTGTTTCTTAATTGCTTCAGACTTAAGATCCTCACAGGGCTATGCTAAACTATATTTTCACTAAAATTCATTGTATTTTAAAAAAAAAAGACTGTCGATCGCAAACAAGGAATAAGTCAATTATTCTGATACTCAAACAAAACGCACCTAGCGCGACCTATATTCAAAATACAGTGAGTTATTCATAAATTGGGAACCTGTAACTAGCTTCAGTTTGGAATTGTAAAATTTAATGTCCCGAAAAGCTAAGCCTCTCTTGATAATATTGTTATGTGTATTCGAGGCATAATCTGTGAATGAATGTGTTTCATTTAGAATGAGAAAGAGCTCATCCGCATTTGTGTTAACATTTTTTCTTTTATTTTTTAATAGATTTGTGATGAGGAATGTAATCCACCAACCTATTCTGCCTGTCCAGAAACAGGTAATAATATCATCAATTAGTAATTAATTATTGTTTATTTTAATAAATTATTAATTGATAATTACCCAATGACATAATATGTTGAACCAGGGTCAAAGTTATGGTCAAATGACCCAAGTGATAAAATGATAGGTACATAGTTAATAGGTATGTAGCTTTTTTGATAAGTTAAACCAGAGTTTTGTTCGTCAATGACTAATAATAATAGCCTACTGCCCCACACAAATGGCAGTAGCACGAATTATGTCCGCGGGGGAAATCTAAAAAGAAGAATGACGAAAAATATCTATAATCTACTAAAAATATTCATAAACCCTAAAAAGTATTAAAATGTTCATTATTTTTATTTGTGAGGGTACGCATGCTCAGCTTTTTATCTTGTACAATAAGATGGGCACGCTACTGGGTGTGCGTACCCCTGACATTGTGCATCACTATTCC
The DNA here is from genome assembly GCA_951799405.1 of Agapetus fuscipes. Taxonomy (NCBI): domain Eukaryota; kingdom Metazoa; phylum Arthropoda; class Insecta; order Trichoptera; family Glossosomatidae; genus Agapetus; species Agapetus fuscipes. Next base: position 17,042,295 of record OX637348.1, read on the forward strand.
CATACTGACGAGTTGACTGATGGAGCGCGGCTGTGGTGAATGAGGAATGCGGCCCCTAATGAGAGGAGAAAGGACTCGTGGTGTGGGACACAAAGGGACGACACAAAAAACTAATACCCACTCGAATGACGTCACAAGTAAGATATAGTATTTAAATTTCAACCCTTCTCAGTTAACACTAACCACCCTTATGCCATTTTTTTTTATATTGCGATAGAAATAGTGTCTTCATTCTATTATGGGTGGTTATAACTTCTCAATGATGCTTTCGATTTAACTTTTCTTATTTTGATACTTTTTGTGCTTTGACATGAAATATAAAGGGACGTCACCCGCCCGAATTGCTGAAGAGAAGGCTAACAAATATTTTGTAATTGGTATTGGTGGTGATTCTTTGACTTATAAATAGTTTGGTATGAGGCTGACCACCCATACTGTAAAAAATGATTCACTTTGCCAATGTCACCCCTGTGCAGTCAGGGAAGGTCGGCAAAAGCTGTAGGGTTTAAGTTCATTTGCGGTTTGGATTTTATTTGTAAGTACACATTCAGCATTTGCAAGCGCGCACTACACGTGTTTGTTTGTGGGCATGCATTTGATGTGAGCTTTAAATGTTAATATATCTTTGCAACTTAGATTATAGATAGGTTGCTAAGGATAGTAGTCCCATACAACGCTGGGGTTTGCTCACCGAAAATATGTTCTAATTTCACAAATGCTCCGAGTTGTTTTAAAAAAATGATAGATAAAACCACAATTTTGTGAATCCACGAAAAGAAGAAGAATAATGTGACAATATATTTTGGTGACGTAATGCGCGTGGGTCGACTTTCTGTGCTAAAGTTTTGGTTTGCGCAGTCTGATCTGACGTGTTATTTTGGGCGCAAGATCAATCGGCTCGTTGGTCTAGGGGTATGATTCTCGCTTAGGGTGCGAGAGGTCCCGGGTTCAAATCCCGGACGAGCCCAATGGAAAGTCTTTTTTCCTTTTATTTTTTTTATTTTTCCTGTTATATTATAGATTAATACTTATTTATTGGTATAGCTTAGTAGGCATCATGGGAAATAAAATTATTGAAGATTTTTCGTTATATGCAAATAAAACGTTTCTTAGATTAAGGCCTGACTGCAAATATATTGAAAGAGAAACCAATAACTGGTTGTAATGCGATTGATAATTGATAGCTCAGTGCTTGAGAATACATTATTTGATAGGGAGACCTACATATATAATGAAATCTTCTGTTGCAAGAAAAGATTTCCATAGAAGGAGGCTTACACGGCCTGGGGAGCTGCTTTCCTGGATCTGTCTTTCGTGGTCTTTGGGAGTTGGAGCTTCCGGACGTTTTGCCCATATCTACGATGGGCTTCTTCAGCAATTTTTGCGGACCTTCCCTGAAACAGGGGTGACATTGGCAAAGTGAACCATTTTTTACAGTAGTATGGGTTGTCACTGCAGGGGCGTGCATCCTATACATGCCCATGCGCCTAATAGGTAGGCAATACATGGAGTTTTAAAATTCAAAATTTAAGTTCGATTGGAGATATCGTTAGCACTTCATGGAGGAAGAAAGTTTCCAACAATACAGCCAACTTTTTTGTTTCACAGCACCACGTTATTGTGCCAATTTTTCAGACACATTGGTCTTTTTTTTTTAAAGAAATCCTGTGCGGGAGACTCCCTAGATTCTAGAGACTCAAGGGGTCTATGACACTTGTTGTAGTGCCGCAGAGGTATACGAGCTTGGTCATCGCTACGAAGTCGCAGTCCATTTCGAATGAGTTATTTTAAAGGAAAGGGGGAAAATATTTATTCTGAAATGTATTTGCCTATACTCTATGCACGCGCCTGGTTGTCAGTCTCATAGCAACCTATAAGTCAAGAAATACTTATATGTTGGTATGAGGCCCTACCGGGAATAAAGTCATCAACCCTGCAACTTTTGTCGACCTTCCCTGAAACAGGGGTGACATTGGCAAAGTGAACCATTCTCTTACAACTTGGGTGGTCAGCCTCATACCAACGAGTCAAGGGATATTCCGTTACAGTTAACTGCAGAATTTAAGATGACTGTAACTCTGTCGTCATTCCGCTAGGGGTGGCCAGAGCCTCTGCAGAGTTGCCTCCATTTTTTCCTATCCTGACATACCTCTTTCAATTCTTTCATATCCAACACGTTTTTCATGCATTTTGTTCTTTTACGCTCACTTTGTATATCCCATTCTTTCACAATCTCCTCAATCTGATCACTCCATACTTTTCTCGGTCGTCCCTTTCCTCTTTTTCCTTTCACACTTTCTTTGTACACATACTTCACACTAAATATGCCAACGATCAGAGTAGAATGAAGTGTCCACAGGGAAGCGTATCTAGATTCAGAGTTATCTTTCTTGCAGAATATTTTTGTTAAGCTAGAACAAGCAGGCAGGCCTTAACTTCTCTGAGATAGCATCACCCTGCTAGCACGTAGCGCAGTCTCTCCAGCAGTTTCTATTGAAGTTCAATATTTCCATACAACAGGGATGAGTTATGATCTTGCATCAGGATGGTACGTGTCTCGCTCTGCTCCTCCCAGCCTGTGATATCATCAACTAATGTTACTTCCAGGGTTCTAGTGAAGACTATCAGATGGCATCTTCATCAAGGGGCGTCCCTGCGAATATAAATACTTTCCTTCTTAGAAAAATATAATAAGTCTTCGTCCTGTTTGAACGTTACATTAAATTACGCTGGAGGAAAGTGATTGTAGAGCATTGAAGTGATTCAGATACTCGTAATATGTTTAGCAGCTGCTCTAAGCATAAAAAAGGTATGCATGCTGCAATTAGTTCCCCGTCAGAGTTAAATTTTTTATATTATTTAGATTTTGGGCAGTAACTTTGTGAAAGCACATTTTAATTAATTAAAATACTTTTTTAACTTTGTTACAATTCACTTGAGTTTTATTTTTTAAAAAACACAACCAGTTTCGGGAGAAGCAGTACCTCCCATCTTCAGGTGTAAATATCAACTAATATCAGATGTAAATATCAGATCTGAAAATAACCTCTTAAATAATATCCTCTTTCCCAACACTTCGCCATTACTTTCTTTGTTTCCAATTAAGCCCCGCCCCCCACTTACCCCCACCAGTACTACAAATTAAATCCTTGCTTAATTTGGTAATTTTGTATTTTATGTTAGTTGATATTTACACCTGAAGATGGGAGGTACTGCTTCTCCCGAAACTGGTTGTGTTTTTTAAAAAATAAAACTCAAGTGAATTGTAACAAAGTTAAAAAAGTATTTTAATTAATTAAATTTTTTATTCCTAATCATAGCAGATCTATCACTTATCTTTGATGTGATCACTTTGATGAGATCACTTGTCTCAGAAATAAAAGGGACTGTGTTTACAAACAACAAGGACCGGTCCGTAGACTACTATTGGTAAATGTAAGGTCGTGGGTATGAATCCCAGCGGAGCACAAAAATATATCAAATAAAAAATACATTTTCAAATATGCTTTTGCCTGGGTTGAAAAATTCATACACCTTTACGAAAGACCGGTCACCAAAGGTCCATTCAGCCTTACAGCAACTGGGCCTTGATTGAGAATTGGGGCTTTCTACAGCCACTAATAAGCTCGCAGAGGGCTCCTGAGGTGTAATTCACACAAAACCAGCGCTCGCGATAAAACATCCTAATATCAATATTAGGTATTAATACGAACATAAAATAAATTTATAAACCTTGTCTTTCACTTCTATGGTTGGCGTCTTCGTCTTCGTCCTGTTTGAACGTTACATTAAATTAGAACAGGGCTACACAACTATAGCTAGCTTACTATAGCTAGCCGTGTTAGAACACGGCTACACAACCCGAAAAAATTTTAAGATTGTGTCAAGTGCCGGCCGTGAAAGCCTTAATGTACAATCAAAATATAACTTGTTTGTCTATGTAAAAATGAACTAACTACACAAAAAACTATCTGACTTTTGAAGCGAAGTTCTTAAAATTTATCTGAAAAGGGAAGTATGCTGCAGGTAAGTCGATCCCTTATGTCAGATGGCTGCTATATATTATGTCTGCTATGATCACCGATCATAATGTTTACATAGTTCCACACAAAAGTGTTAAATAGACTCGATGTTCAGGAGAACTGTGACACGTGACGCCGTTCACAATACGTGACGTGTCAGAGCGTGACGTGACGTGACGTGATGAGCCATTGCAGCGCATTGTGCTCCTTGTCGTGGAATGCCATGACTGAGGTCACAACAGAGATGGCACGGGGGCTAACAACATGACATCAATGTCACGGGCCCAACTCTGTGAAGTTAAATATCTACAAGTTTATGATGAATGACAATAGCCATTTTTCTCTGTTCCTTTTATATTTATTTATGTGTCGCGGCAGTTATAGTCTATGGGTAATGGATACATTACATAGTTTAATTTTGTTCGTAGTTTTTAGTTCGTTTGTAGGTTTTTTCGTTTTGGACTGCCAGGAGATCTCTTGAAGAGGTTGATGAAGATCTGAAGGAATAATAATAATAATAATAATTGCCCAATTTGTAGTATAGCGCTGTTTATTGGCACTAGCCACCCCAAGGGCGCTTTTATGTGTTGAAGCTTCTGTTAAACAAATGTGAGCAACTTCCTGAAACTGCCAGCACTGGTCGCTGTTCTCAACTCTAGAGGTAGACTGTTTCAGCAGGATGGACCAGCCGAACTAAAAGCCCTGTCTTTTAGCCCGGTTCTGTTTGTCGAAGTGGCAGTTGAAGCCTGCTTACGGCGTCACTCTGTGCAGAACGAAGAGTGCGTCGTTTTCCCCCTATCTGATCGACTTTGCACAATTAACACAAGTAGGATGGAACAACTCAGCAACTCCTCTGAGGGCGTTAAAAACAGAAACACATATTTTGTACTCAATCCTCTCTGGGACCCGCAGAGAATGAGATTCAGCAATTAATTTTCCAGTATTTCAGAACCATGACAACTTTTGATAATCTATGTAAGTACTGTACGTAAATTCCCTTTACTCTCAATCAAACCCAGTGATTCTCAAGCAACTTCCGCCCATTACCCCTTAATGCGTCTATGAAAATCGTCGGTTAAAACGCAACTAAGCTACACATATAGTGTAACCTCTTGGCGCGTTATCCCTGAAGAGTTTCGCATGAAGCAAGTGGAACCTCTTTATTTTTACAGGTAAGGGGGGCAGCTTTACGCCAAACACTTCAGTTGAAGTGGGGCTTCCCAGCTCCCGAAGGAGCTGGTACTTATTTCTCGTGAAGGCTGAATAAACCTTGCCGGTATTCTATTGTGAGGTTTGAAATATGCCTCAAAACGGAAAATCATTTTGACGCCCTCAATGGGATTCGGAGTTGCAAACGCATATTAACATTTAAGAGTCATATCAAATGAATGCAAATGAATGACATGGTATTTTGAATGGGAGCAGTAAATCAAAATTGAAAATTCTGCCGAGTTTAGAAATGCCTAATAGTGCGAGTCCTACAGTCTTTTCACACGATATTGCATTCTGCCCATATTGTTTAAGGTTTTGTCTATGGATTACCGGGTAAAAAGTCTAGTAGCGTATGGGGATGTATGAAAGCTTTCACACAGTCTGTCCGGTAATCCATAGACAAACCATAAACAATCCGGGCAGGATGGTTCTCGAGTGAAAAGGGGGTTACGGTCCCATCCGCAAGAAAGCATGAAATTTGGCGGGCACGTAAAAAATAAGCGTAGAACAACCATGGACATCTTCAGAGTAAGGAGAAATAGGTGAACAACAGAGTAGGTGAGAATTAATTGTCTGAAATGAAAAAGCAGCGAGAGGGATGTATATTATGTTAGCAGAGATAATAGACGTAATAAAAGTGTGTCCATTAATTGATAATTAAGTGTGAACTCAGTTACTCGCTGGGGAGTGGAGTGTGCCTCACCATAAACCCCTCTCCATCGCGTAAATCTAAAACAATGTATCAAAACTAAATCACTCACTAGAAGTGCTCTCAGATGTTTCATACATTTTATTGATTTACGCAACCGAGGGGAGTTTATGTGAATGTTGTATAGGTACTGATGGTGGTGTCTACTAAGTTTTGCTCTGTGTCTGCTGTAATATGTCTGTTAATTATTTTAATGGATTAATTATTAGATAATCTGAACATAACGAGCAAGTCAGGAGCGTGTGATAGTAAGTAAGACTGTGAGGAAGATAGACGACTCAATTATCAATGCATCATTATGCATGCAATGTAGGAGCTCAATTTTCTTTTACATTTTAAGCGCACATAGTTATCAATAGACTAGTAATAAATTCCATAGATAACAAGATAGCAACGTCAGATGACTGGGTGGCTAGGGAGAGGCTAACAAATATTTAGTTAATTTTTGCTAAGTAATAGCTGTAATAATGGATGAGCTTATATTTTGTAGAAATTGGTATTTACAAGAACGACGTCACTTTTGGTACTCGTACATCATTTGCCATCATCCGCAGACCAGACTCCCCCCCGCTTAATGCGAATGACGTAATATATGGACAGCCCCTTAATAGAAAAATGTATCGTAAACTCGACAACACCCCTAGAGAGTAATTTCATTTTCATACATTTTTTTGACTCGTATTACAGGACTGTAATTATATAAAATGCCACACGGCCGAGTTCTGGGGCGAAGAGTAAAATACATTTTGGTATTGGTTGCTTAGAACCCTAGTTACATAGGCCTGTTTGCGGTTTGGCCGTCTAGAAAAAAAACATTTAAAATTTTATACCGAATTCCATCGCTTATTTATGTTGCTAGCGCCATCTGACAAAACTTCTGATAACTTCATTCTGCTACTTTGGTTGAAAAATCTGTAGTACACTTTTCTTCCAATATTTTATAATATGTGAACGATGTTTCTAAAATGAAATAAAAATAAATTGTACAGTGGACTGCACAGGACTTTATAGCACAAAATACGGTCATGTTTAGGTCATAGCCAATTTTCATAACAAAACATTTAGTTGTGTGTAAGTAATGAAGCTAATCTTTTTTAGCAATCGTCTTTTTGCAGTTTTATCATTGATCCCGTTTGTATTACAACTAACACTTTGTTTGGTGGGTACCTATACTTTTCATTGATATTTTGGAAAGTTATGATTGATTATTATATGGGTACAACTTACTAGATTTTAAGACTCGTAGCCGCGTATTTTATATAAGGCGTTTTAGTACCAAGAATATTACAATTATTTTTGTATTAAAATTTGTCACTTTGTATGGTGGCTACACCTTATAATATTTATTTGAAAAAAGTATTGATTAATGTATGTAGGTATATATAAGAGCTTTTCAATTGTAGAACATTATTTTTTAGTTAACCCGTTCTCTGCCGGGAAAATTTAAAATATTGTTTTCTCTTGTATGGCAGCCCCCAAAACAAAGAGTATTAAGAGGCAATGCTTAATTTTGATACATAGCAATTGATTGAGCGAATTGTTCTGTAGTTTTATTTATGGGTATTAGACGTTGTGCTACCAAAAATATTACAAAAAATTTTTGTATGAAAATTTGTCACTTTGTATGGTGGCTATACTTTATAATATTTTTTTAAAAAAAGTAATGATTCATGTATGTAGGTATATATAAAAGATTTTCAATTGTACAACATTATTTTTTAGTTAACCCTTTCTCTGCCGAGAAATTTTAAATTATTTTTTTCTCTTGTATGGCAACCCCCAAAACAAAGTAAATTATGAGGCAATGGTTATTGTTGTTACATAGCAGTATTATAATGACGATTATGCAGAAAAAATAAAGAAAATCGTAGGAGCCGTTTTTGAGAAAATCTCATTTGAAACTTTCAGCTGTTCGGAAGCCATCTTGAATTTTCTAAAATTTGAAAAATGTTTCACTATGAATTATAGTGATAAAAAAGTTTTTTCTGATAAAGTTAAGAAACATAAAAGTTTTTTGCGTTCTGATGGGTTTTTGTAGCCTTTTAATTTCAATTTTTGATATAATGTAAACGGCACTTTATGTTTTAATTTTCAAAATTTTTATTTAATTTTTATATAGAATTTAATCTCACGTATAAAATTGTAGAACATATCTTTTTTGTCAACGCTTTCACTTCTGAGAAAATCACAATTGTTTATTTTTTTCATATGGCAACTCATAGACGCAGATTAGTAAAAATGTTGCCATACCTAAATTTGGTAAGAATGTATCAAGCAACTACTTTACTGAAAATTTAAAAAAAATCGCTCGAGCCGATTTTGAGAAAATCGCATTTGAAGTTTTCTCCTCTTTGGAAGCCATCTTGAATTCTCAAAATAGTGAAAAACAAATTATAGTGCAAAGAAGTTTATACATTTTTCTTCCTTGTGAACCGAAAAAAAGTTTTACAAAACTACGTTTTTATGGGTCTTTTTAATATTTTCGATGAAAATTTTGAGATCGTGTAAACGGTACTTTAAGTAATTTTTTTTTTAAAATACTCTTTAAATTTTGGTAGAAATTAATATTGCGCGTAATATTGTAGAAATTTTTTTTTGTGTCAACCCAGCCATTTCCGAGATAATCACAATCGTTTTTTTCTTTCATATAGCAACTCATAGACGCAGGTTGGGAAGAGTGTTGCCATAACAAATTTTCTTCGCGACAATTTAAGCAACGACCACACTGAAATTTTAAAGAAAATCGTTAGAGCCGTTTTTGAGAAAAATGCAATTTTATGTTTTTTTTGTATGGCAGCCATCTTAAATTTTCAGGTTGGTGCCATGCCGATCGGCCCATCAAAATCTGTGGTTGTCAATTCTCTAAATCCAAAAATTGGTGTCTCTGCGATTAGTAGTTCCGGCTGGGACATACATACATCCATACGGACGGACGGACGGACGGACGGACGGACGGACGGACAGGTTCGACAAATTAGGTTTTTTTGGATGCCCTGGTGCAGGACAACTCATTTCCGTTGAAACCTCATTTTTTTTTTTCGGACGAATACAATACTTTATAACAGTCCTTCGGACTGCTATAAAGTAAAAATTGTTGTAGGGTTTCTAATGCTGAGTATTATTATTTAAATTATTATTTCAGTTATTTTAGGTATTTATAAACAACAACAAAAGTTGGCAGCCATGTTTGTGTTTGACATTATTTTGACATTGTATGGTTTGAGGTTATGTCGTAATTTCTATTTTCAAACATATTTTGTTGTGTTGTCATCATCACAACAGCTCTCCAACGATGTAAAGCAACAGTCACTTTAAAATTGTTGATAATGTTGAGTTCCCGCGCGTGGAAGAGCCTGCATCTCCTCGCTAAGAACGATGGAGCACAGTTGCATAACTGCTGGTCAGTTTTGTTTTCCAATCCGAATTTCCGAGGAGTTTTAGTGATTTGGTTTGATAAGATTCACGCAGGTCGCGGGCAAGATAACACAGCTGTTGTAGACGCCATTGATGATTTCACTAGTAAGCTGGTGAAAGAGAAATCCCAGAAATGGCGGTTCAAGTCTTGCGTGGAGATGATGACGCAGACAGACAGAGAGCTGGCGCCGTACTACGCGTGGAAGAACGAGATCAGGAAGACGTTTCAGCAGCTGTCGCAGTACGATAAGCTGGACATCGATACTTCCCTGCTGTCCACGGCGCAGCTGGACTCCCTGGTGCAGAGCGCGCTGAAGGCGGAGAGACTGGATGATGTGCATCATCTGCTGCAGCAGTGTGGCCAACGGGAGAACCAGGTTCGTATGCACTGCGTTTGTTTCCTGCGGCGCCATTTAATGGGCCAGGACCATCTCAAGGGCGCCATGGCTTCTAGGAAAAAGCAGTGTCTTCAGTCCCTTTCTGGAGGAGGTGGTGGGTTGGTTCGTTTGAACATTGACGGGCAAATTGTTCCAGGAAATTGTCCCGGCTATCGCAAAGCTCCTGTCTGCAAAATTTGTTGTGTTTGATCTTTTAGGCACTATGACCTTGTTGACAGCAGTGAGGGCGTAGTGGTCGTTTTGAAGCCTCGTCGACAGAACATAGCTCAGCGAGACATGGGGGTGCCGTGCCGTTCAGGGCCCTACGTACAGTGAGACACAACTTAAACTCTACCCTCTCTCGGACCCTCAGCCAGTGCAGCTCTCTCAGCAATTGCGAAATATGACAGCTCTTTCCCTGTCCTGGCAGCAGCATTAATAGCCATTTGTAGTATGCGGAACCTCAATTGCGTAAATTCAAAAAATGATTGAAAATGGTGTTGAGTTCAAATATCCGTTTTTCATTCACCCACAACCCCAGTTAATTGACCATGTTAGAGTGTATGTCTCTGTCTACTCCAGGTGTCCCCCCCTGTGCTGCTGCTGGCCCTGCACGCTCTGGTCTGCCGCAGCCCCCGCCCCGCTTCCCTGCGCCCCCTGAGCCTGCTGCTCCAGAGCCTGAAGACAGCGAGCCCCACCACTAGCACGGAGCACGCCCACTACGAGCACTTCCTGGGCCTCGCGCACTGGCACAAGGGCAACACAGAGCTGGCTCTCTCCAAGCTGCTGCAGGTCTACCAGCAGCACCCACACCTGCGCTCCAGCGTCAGGTTGCTGCACCAAACATTTATAACCATACCATGATGTGCCGTGCCATAGAGCTACGTTTAACGATGACGAAGAAGTCGTTTGGTAAGGGGTTGGTGGGGATGAGAGATGCTCCCATAACCATGTAACCATGGAAGTGAGGTCACCACTTTCAGGAGTCATTAAATTTGACTCGCGTGTTCTGAAAGATAAGAAATTTAAATTATGGAAAAGAAACACTTTTATTCGGTGCATAGGACACATCGAAATATATTTACGCGGAAAGTTACAACACATTATTTCGCACGTTTAATAATAAAGAGCAATAACTCAAAAAACATGAATATTGGGAAATCACGTTTAAAGTTCAGACAACCAGTACAACTTGTATGGGATGAAAAAGGCGGCCGATGTTTTATCTCGGTCATATTAGTCCAAATTGAACGGCTGTCGCATTCTACCTATTCTTCTCGCATTGTTCTTGCGTTTTATTACAAAATCTCGATTTTCCCAATTTTCGAGTTATTTCTCTTTATTATTAAACGTGCGATTTGCTTGATTAATATTTAATGAATTAGGAAATATAGAATTTACTAGGAATAAATGAGTGACCTTTAAAGTCTAATTACGGATGTTGGAACGGGTCAAAGAATTCACAACACAATATTACCGCTTCAGGGGCAATGCATTAAGAAGTGCAAAGACCGGTCCGTAGTTCAGTGGTAACACTTCGGACTCTGAATGGAAGGTTGTGGGTTCGAATCCTGGCGGAGCACAAAAAATATACCATTTATATTTTCAAATTTGCTCTTCGCTGGGTTGAAAAATTCATAAACCTTTACCAATGACCAGTCACCAAAGGTCCATCCAGCCTTGCAGCAACTGGGTCTTGCTTGAGAATTTGAGCTTTGTAGCAACGACGACCAAGCTCGTAAAAAGGGTGATAGCTCAATTGGTAGAATGCTTGCATTCCATGCCGAGAGCAAGGGTTCGATCTCAAGGTTTACTCAGCCTTCACAAGAAATGAGAACCAGCCCCCCCCCCCCTGGGAAACCACCACTTCAACTAAAAGTGGTTTGTGTGAGGCCGGCCCCCTTAGCCGTAAAAATAAATAGGTCCCGAATCGCCACATGCGACCCCTCGAGTATTACTAAATGTAAGTACAGCTATATTGCATGAGGAAAACAAACTGCCACTATCAAACCTATTAGTTTCAGTACGCTGAGTGTATAACAGTTTATACTAGAGGCGCTGGTGTAAAGTTGTTACTTATTCAGGTGGGAACATTGAACAGGGCCGGATCGCATCCAAATCTGACCACCAGAGGTGCTAGTCTCTCATCCATACAAACCTTTTTTATCTGTTGGAGGTTAAATCCTACAGTAGGGGCAACATAGCTTGACCCGTGTAACGTGGATCAAAATTTCACCAACATAACCTGTAAATGATGTCAGCATAGTTTATTTATTATGCTAAGATTTATGTTCAGTGTACACCTTTGTTGTAACCAATAACAATGTGCCTAAAATAGTCACACTTTTTGTAAAAGTAAAATGATTTTTGAAGGATTTAATGAGTGATTTTAATATGCAAGAAATTCAGTTTTAAAAGTATGTAATTTCACATAGAAATTTCACAACCTTAAATATTTTCTACAATTAATATCAGTATTAATGTGTATTTGTGTGTATTTTATTTAAAAAATAAGTAGTGTGTTCTTTGACTAAATAAATGCTGTAAGCAAAAATTCCCTGATTATCAGGAATTCACTATAGATGACTCCCATATTATTTCAACCCTACAGGATTGATTGTTACATAAGAGTTGGTAAATAACCATGAGTGCATATTGCAGGAGCATGCTGCGTGAGGTGTGCGCGAGTGGGGTGGCCCGGGGCTCGGTGGCCAGCCTGCTGCGCGTGCTGTCCTCGCTGCAGCAGCTGGCAGATGCGGGGGACCTGCTGCCCCTGGCGCACCTGTGGCAGTGCTGCTGGTGCAGCGAGTGGTTCACCGACCACCAGCTGGCACAGAAGCTCTTCCAGCAGCAGCCCAAGCTCAGGGAGGTCCTGGCGCCTAGGTGATACTCACATTCCTGTCAACTAATCAGAAATATAGAACCTTTGTTACCCGGTTAATACAATTCTGAAACATAATACAAAAATGGCTTCCATGCTTTTGCAGTTCCAGTTTATGCATTTCTTTATGTTTGTATTGCTTAGTCATAACTAGTAAGTCATTGAGTGATTACATTGCAGTTTTGACCAATACAACTACAAAGCTTAACTTTAAAAATTCAATGTCTATAACCGGAACTGTCAGAAATTAGCGGATTATCTGAAATAATTTCATGTTGGTATCCGAAACTCGAAAAATATTATTCCTATACCCGTATCCCTATCCATATCAAAAATTTCATATTACCAGCATCCCTAATTTACACGAGGAAAAGCTAAACTCAAGCAGTAACATGTAGTTGTATGTGCAGGATGTATGTGCTATCTGTGCTTGCGCTGCGTGCGGACCAGGAGGAGGCCGTGCAGCGCTTGCTGCAGCTGCTGCTCCAGCACAAGATGGCCGCGGAGTACACCACCACTGTCAGAGCCCTGCTGGACCATAAGTGTGAGCTGTGCATCTTGTTTTCCTGTCATTTGTCTCATGGCCATGGATCAAAATCATCAACTTCAATATGAAGGACTGGAAACTATTTAAAAAAAATATATGCTATATCCGTTTTAACCCATCTCAACACAAATCTTTCTCAAGGGAACAAAGAAGCTCCGAGTGTTACTTCCTTATTAACAGGCAAAGGTTAGACAGGCTACAAGAATAATCTGCAAATCTTTGCAAAAAAAAATTTCCACTGACCACTGTGATGCATTGTGGAGATTTTAAATTATATGGCATATTATCCTTCTTATCTTTTTGCTCTGAGGTGACTACATGCTATTCTGAGTAGAACCTATCATCGACTGACTTTGTATTCTAGTCACAGAGCAACTTAACAAATTTAACTTACCATAGACTATCAATCCATCAGAAACTTTTTGTTTTGCTTACTTTTTATGTTACAACTATGTCCCCATGTGTGCGTTGAATGTTCCAGTGTGTCAGGAGGACGTGCGCAGCTGCACGGAGATTGTGCGCAACTGTGCTGTACTAGGAGTGCCGCTGCTGCCCCGACAGCAACACAAGTACCTGTGTCTGTACGTGGGCGGGAGGAGCGGGGCGCAGGACGTGGGCGCGGGGAACAGTGCAGAGAAAACCAAGCCTAACTCCTTCACACACCACTTCTGAGGAGGTGATTGTCTCATGAAATTTGCTGTTATTTTTTTTAAGCTTGAAGAGGGTGTCCCAGGATGTGGACGCTGCTGTCGTCTTCTTGTTCTCGAAATACCACTTCTAATGAAAATTGGCGATAGACGCTGACATCAGCTCGGAGAACGCATCTAAAAACCCAACTTAAACGCAACTAAGCTACAAATCAGTGTATCTTATTGCTGCGCTATCTCCGAAGAGTTTCTCATGTGGCGAGAGGTACCTATTTATTTTTTACAGTTAAGGGAGCCGGCCTTACACCAACAACTTCAGTTGAAGGGGGGGTTTCCCAGCTCCTGAGGGGGCTGGTACTCATTTCTTGTGAAGGTTGATTAAACCTTGCTGTTTTTTATGGGTTTCAAATAAACACCATAATGTGAAATCATTTCTGACCCCCTCGTTGGGATTCGAACCCGAGCTCTTGGCATGAAATGCAAGCACTCTACCAACTGAGCTTTCAAATATCACTTGTGAGGAGGTAAAGAAGATAATGAAAGTTATTGGTTTCAAGGCTTAGTGTTCCTCAATGCCTCTCATTATCAGTCACATTACAACACAGAATGGGTTTGGCCTCCTTGATTAACAGTAGCCAGCGCTGCCTGTGCACCGCCTTCCTCCTCCAGGCCCATATTCCCACCACATGACAGTCCATCATTACTCCATCCAGCCATTTTCATCTGGGCTTGACTGGTTGGGCTTTTGGATCGGTCTGTAGTCTAGTGGTAGCGCTTTGGACTCGTAAATGGAAGGTCGTGGGTTTGAATCACGACGGACCATAAAAACATGCCATTTATATTTTCAAATATGCTCTGCGCTGGTCTTAAAATTCATAAACCTTTACCAAAGACGGATCACTAAAGGTCCATTCAGCCTTACAGCAACTGGGTCTTGCTTGAGAATTGGCGCTTTCTATAGCGACGACCAATCTCGCTGAGGGCTTTTGAGGTGGGATTCACAGAAAATCAATCGCACACTAGAGGTTGAAATACAAAGCATGCACATGATACTGTAACTGTAACTCTGTCGCCATTCCGCTAGGGGTGGCCAGAGCCTCTGCAGAGTTGCCTCCATTTTTTCCTATCCTTACATACCTCCTTCAATTCATTCATATCCATCACCTTTTTCATGCATTTTCTTCTTTTACGCTCACTTTGTATATCCCATTCTTTCACAATCTCCTCAATCTGATCACTCCATACTTTTCTCGGTCGTCCCTTCCCTCTTTTTCCTTTCACACTTTCTTTGTATACATACTTTGTCAGTCTATCATCATTCATTCTTTCCACATGTCCAAACCATCTCATCACATTCTTTTGTACCTTAACTTTCACATCCTCTTTCAAATTACATTCTTTTTTTACCCATTCATTCCTAACTCTATCCCTCAGAGTTTTTCCTGTCATGCTTCTCAAATGCTTCATTTCCACCGTACATACTTTACTCATTTCGCTATCGTTCACTGTCCATGCTTCACTTCCATACAACAAAGTCGGTAACAATATGCCATTGTGTACCGCCATTCTCAGATCCATCGTCAATCGCTTGTTCTTTGCTATTCTTCCTGTTGCACCGACCACTTGTTTTCCCTTGCACACCCTATTCTCAAGTTCTCTTGTCATCTTTCCATTCTTCTCAAACATACTTCCCAAGTATCTAAATTCATCCACAATTTCAACTTTCGTACCATTCAACAAAAACGTGCATTCTTCTTTTTCATCCGTTCTGTCAAAAATCAGTACTTTCGTCTTACTTGCATTAATTTTCAACTTGTTCACACACAGAGCATGGTTCAGACTAGAGAGCATTGCCTGAAGCTCTGCTGCTGAATCAGCAATTAGTACTGCATCATCAGCATAAAGCAGAACTCCGACTTTTCTCTCTCCAATCTGTATGCCATGCCCTTCCAGATTCGCTTGTTTAACACAATGATCCATAATTATATTGAATAACCACGGGCTCATTATGCAACCCTGTCTCACACCCTTGTACACATGATGATGTACTTAAAACACATGTTTATAGTGAATTAATATTGGATCTTCCAGGAACCGGGAAAAATCCAGATCGCTGGTATTTACACAATGTTTTTTATACTTAGGTGTATACTTCCTGGGAATATTTGATAAGCCGGTGCTCTAACCATTAAGCTATGGACCGCTGTTATGTTATAATGGAAAGGTACCTTCAGGATGTACCTACAGGATACTCACTCCGGCTAGCTATCATCGGCATCACTCTCAGGGCGTGGGGTTCTTTCTTTGTGTTGCTTACTTTGTACTTTGGGAAGAGCTGTATATTGATAAGACAAGAGCTAATGTTAACAAAAGAGATTAAATCAGTTAAAGTCAAATATAAAAGTTAAATCAATAAAAAGGGAAAGGGTGGAGAAAGAAATAGCCAGACCTGTATTAACCAACTCTAACACAATCACAGTTCTGGCGGCTCACTTTCATGAAGCACTGATCTGTAGGCTGGAGTCCTAGGCGAGCTTACATTAAGCTTGGGAGGTGATGTTCACGGCTCGGGGCTTCGCCCCCCGAGAGCCGCAGTCCATGAGGCGGATGCCTCAACAAGTGGTGCCCCAGGGTGGAGGCTCCTCTGCACCAGGCTCCGGTCCATAAGGCGGGTGCCTTGGATGGCGGATGCTCCATGTATACGTCCCCACGTGGAAGCCTCACGGCCCCACGCGGAAGTCCACGGGGGCCCCACCTGTGAAACCCAGGCAGTAATTGCCGCCTCGCAAGGCTGTGTGCGACCTCCTCCTTCGTGCGCGCGTGATCCCCGACTGGCATCTTGGGTTTCTGAGTCACGGCGAGTGGAGCCTCGAAAGCCCTCGGTAGAACTCGGTCGTAGCTTGGCTACCGCCACGCCGACGTAACTGCAGTCGTCTAATTTTAATGTTATTTAAAAAAATAACATAACACCGCTGCTGTAATAATACCCTGCTTGTAATACAGTTTTATTGTTGTTTTCAGGTTACTATCTGGAAAGTATTGCCACAAGCTGACACGCCAATTCAACTGTCATCTCAAGGGTAACATTTTTATATTGTGACAAAAGTAAATGATTGTAAATAATAATCGTAGGACATTGTTACCGTTTTACAAAGGAAACAGACTGTGGTAAGTCTTAGTTGTAAGTAGCAAAATTAATTTGTTTGTAAAGTTTGTTGTCATTTGTAATAAATGATTTATTGTAAATATTATTATAAAACCAAGAGTATTAAAGCAATGAGTTGAATTTTTGTCTTTTAATTAATTCAGATTTCAGATATTTTAGATTGTTGAATGAATAAACAAGCATTGAAGACCCACCTTTATTTAACAGAAAACTATTGTCAAAAAGCGCAATTAAAAATCATTAATTACCACAAAATTGTAAATATTGATTTTACTGTAAGAATTTTTGTTTTTGATGAAATGGAAGCAATTTTGAAATGTGAAACAGAATTGAAAGAAAATATACACCGATTACTAAACACATAGATTGATTTCTATTAAACTTTATAAAAACTCTAATTACTTACTTTTATTAAAAGTGTGAAAATAGAACAGTGTTTTATCAGTGTTCCATAAAGTTTCATAGAAATCAATCAATATGATTTTTCAGTGTTAATAGAGGTGCAGAATATAACTATTCACATATTATGTTTTCACTGAAATTTGAAAATATTATAAATTGTAAAAATCATATTGTCAATTTTCTGTTACAGATTACAATTCAGTTATAGCATTCCCTTTTGCCAATGCCAACCCGTTTCAGGAAAGGCGGTAGGAGTTGCAAAGCTAATGTTCATGTGAGGTTTGGTTTATTTTGTACGTACGCGTGCAACATGTGTAAGCGCAAACTTACATGTGCCTGCATTAAATATGAGCCTTAATGCCAATTTATCTTTGCAACTTGGATGATAGATTATTATAGACATGTATTTTAGGTTATGTTTTACTTTCAGCACGTGATGGATATGAAAGATAAGAATTATAATAATGACAATCTTAAGGAAGATGGGGAAGGAAAATAAAACAAACTTATTAAAACACAAATATCAAAGATTGTAGAATAAGGCCGTACCTTTCTTTATTTCAAACAGAAAAATACATCAAATCGCCACCTTAAAGGTAAAACTGAATAAGTGCTGATTCACTGTTTTGAGAAATCGTGGATACAACATTTTATTGGGTGTAATTTCTCATAGTGAACTAATTATAAGGAAGAGCTCAAGGTAAACTTCTAAACAACAGGATTCTTTTACATTTTTTGTGTTTTCTCTTGTAGAAAATAGGAAAAGATGTGCATTTATCTGAGAAACCCATGTTAGCTTAACATGCCACTTATTCAATTGTACGTTCAAGGTGTCGAAATGGTTTTATAACAACATAAAATATGTATTGTAGGTTTTACATTAACATTCGTAAACTTAAATTATTCATTACCAAGTATAAAAATATTAAAATTACTTACAAGTATTATCACATGATATGAAGAGCAACTTAGTATTCATTACTTCCTTATTTCAAGACTTCATGTTTGAAGTTTATTTTAGATTCGCTACTACTAACGCTACTGAGCTACACATATAGTGCAACTTCTTGCTCAATTTCCCCCGAAAGGATCGCATGTGGCGAGTGGAACCTATTCAATCGGTTTTATTCTCATACAGTCATGGCTCATCCGCAGCCAACAGCGAATTTTCCATATAAAAAATTGATGATCCGTAGATCAGCTATAGATCAAATGTTTAGTGAATAGCAATGAGAGTGTGTCCTATTTACTATAAATCAGCTTAAAAACTAAACCTTGTGCTTCTTATCTCAACAGAATAAGGGGGAATTCCTTATTTTTTTGCCTACCCATGTTTGAAATGCTGTGTATGCCTTGAACACGTATTTTCGTCCTCTCAGTAACTTAAGTGCAGATATCTCCCTAGTGTTGTCCTGCTCTATGTGTCACATGGCTGTGACTTGGTTATGGTAAGCGTGCTGCTCCTTGCTGTCGCTGGCTTGATTCTTGCGTTGGACTCGTTTGGTGATTTTGTACATGTACCTGTAAAGCAATAACATCTTAGTGAGGTTCATCTGTAATTTACTGCTAAGAAATAAGCACATAGATAACTCTGTCTAAATAATTTGATCGGCAGCCATTTGCAACTCGGCATTTAATGTTTGAGACTCGGAATCAGAAGTTATGGGTTTGATTTCCAGCGGAAAATGTACAAAGATAAATTTACCATTTATCTAAAAAATTTAATTATTTAAAAATGAAGGGTTATAAAGTAAATGCCTCTGGATAGCAACGAGCAAAGTAAGGCTTGCAGAAGGCTCTTGAGGGGTGATTCACACAAAAACAGCGCTCTCCAAATAAATCAGCAGGTTATTTATCTTAAGCTGTCTTAAGTGTTTATAAAGCTTTCTAGATTGATTATTTTACTGAATTTTGGTGTTAAACTATGAAGAAGAAGTGCTTAGTGTTTGACTCACAAGAACACGGCTGCGGCTGGGAGGATCAGCCCGCCGTACAGGATGTTGAAGGCTCCGGGGAAGACGCCCAGGGTGTGGATGTAGAAGGCAGCAAACATGGGCGCGTACACCAGCACCACCACCGCGTCCAGCACACCAAACAACGAGTTTATCTTGCCTGAAACATGACATGTTAGTTCTCATACCTGCACACTTCACTATGGAGGATTGTGAAAAAAATATATGGATCCAAAATATCTCTCAATGGGATGACGCCATTGGTCTAAGGTGAATAAGGTCCAAGTGGCAGAATCTCTTGATAAATTTCATTGATTGTAGAAGCATTAACTCTGTTATCTTTCATCTTAATGGTTAAAAAATAAAACAAATCTTCTTGATAATCTATAATCTATAATCTATAATCTAAGTTGCAAGGATATATTCATTTAAAGCTCTCAGATGTATGCCCACAAACCAACAAGTGTAGTTCGCGCTTACAAATGCTGAATGTGTACTTACAAATAAAATCCAAACCTCAAATGAACATAAGCCCCACAACTTTTGCCGACCTTCCCTGAAACAGGGGTGACATTGGCAAAGTGAACCATTTTTTACAGTATGGGTGGTCAGCCTCATACCAACCTATAAGTCAAGGAATATGAATAATAAATTACATTTAAATATAAAAAAGAACAAAACCTTACAAAGAAATCTATACAAAAAAAGTCAAAAATTTCCTATGCAAAAAATGTAGCAAATGAATACACCAACATTAGAAATCAACATTGCAGATTAGCCGCCACTTCTTCCTGTCCTTGCATACTTCTTTCATTTCATCCAGAGTCATAACCTTTTTCATACAAGTCCTCCTTTTATTATGACTCTGGATATCCCATTCATTCGCTATTTCAGAGATTTGATCCTTCCATACTTTTCTCGGTCTTCCTCTACCACGACATCCATCTATTCTAGCAACATATACTTTCTTCGTCAATCTTTCATCACTCATTCTCTCCAAGTGCCCGAACCATCTTAACATACTTCTTTTAATCTTCACTTTCACACTTTCCCTTACACTACATTCTTCTCTTACAAAATCATTCCTCACCCTGTCACTTCGTTTTTTCCCAATCATACTTCTTAGATAGTCCATTTCTACTGTATGGACTTTACTAATTTCCCTTTCACTCACCGTCCAGGCTTCACTTCCATACATCAAGGTTGGCACTAGTATACCACCGTGCACCGCCAATCTAACATTTTTTGAGAGATTTTGGTTCCTGGCGATGCAAGCGGTCGCACCCAGTACACACCTGCCTTTCATTATTCTTCTTTCAAATTCACCGGCCATTCTTCCATCTTTTTCAAACTTACTTCCCAAATATACAAACTCATTTACAACATCAACATTCATTCCATTAATTTTAAATTCATAATTCATATTTTCATCATCTCTTTCAAAAATCAAAACTTTCGTCTTTCTTGCATTCAACTTCAAATTATTACCTTTCAAAGCTTCGTTCAATCTAGAGAGCATCATTTGCAATTCCACTGCTGAATCAGATACAAGGACTGCATCATCCGCATACAGTAGAACGCTTACTTTGCTCTCTCCTATCATTAATCCACAATCATCAAGTCTAGCATCTCGAACACACTTGTCCATGACTATGTTAAATAGCCATGGGCTCATCACACATCCTTGCCTTACACCCTTAAAAACTTCAAACCATTCACTATACTCACCATCAATACGAATGCAGGCCATACTATTCTCATAGTTCGCATGCACCGCATTGAGTAGAGCTCCATTCACTCCGTATGCTTTCAAAACATCCCACAACATACCTCTGTCTACTGAGTCAAAAGCCTTTTCCAGATCCACAAAGGCCGTGAATAGTTTCCCCCTCACCGACAATTGTTTTTCAACAAGTTGTCGTAGAGTGAAAATCTGATCAACACAGCCTCTACCGGCCATAAAGCTGGACTGTATATCGGAAACCCTTTTGCTAGTAGTCAGAATCACATTTTTTATAATCACCTTACAGAAGACTTTTCCTGGTATACTGAGTAGACTGATTGGTCTGAAGTTCTGACAGTCTTTTTTGTCCCCTTTACCTTTGTAAATGGGAACAATGACTGCCTTCCTCCAATCCATCGGTACTACTCCTGCATTCACACAAAGCTTACATAATTCAAACATCCAATCTATCACACATTCACCTCCTGCTTTCAACATTTCACCATAGATAGAATGATAGACTGTTAGTATTAATATCCACACTCAAAGGGCTCACTCAGTACGGCGCAAACAGACTGAGGACGTGCCAAAGAGCCATTGAAAGGAGAATGCTGGGAATCAGTTTCAGAGAAAGGGTTCTAAACAATTGTACAGCGAGTAGTCCGCTTAAAGTGCCGCAAGTCACGTCGCAAGGTAAGACTATGACAGGTGGTCAAAAAAGATTGATCAGTGGCGGCCCAGAATGTCCAAGTAGGGAGACCCCAACTGAGGTGGCTGGACGACATCAAGGGAACTGCAGGCAGAGGATGGCTGAAGACAGCAGCCGATAGACAAACATGGAGACGATTGCAGGACTGAGAAAAGCTGAGGATGAAGGAGAAGAGCATGCGGAGACTCACCGACTTCATCAGGGTCCACCAGCTTGGTGGCCAGCGACCTGATGGCTATGATGGCTGTGCCGCCGATCATTTCCACGGCCGGCGCCAGGCAGAACCACGCCCTGGAGGGGGAGAAGGCGTACAGGAAGGAGGCCAGGAACTTGCTGACGCAGCCGGCAGAGGCCAGCAGGCAGTCATCCACCTGGAAGCGCCGCGTGAGGAGTAGAGCCACGCCCATGCCTAGTTAAATATAATAAAAATAATAATATCAGGATGATTTATTTGGTGAGCGCTGTTTATGTGTGAATCGCCCTCTGCGAGCTTGGTCGTCGCTGTAGAAAGCACAATACTCAAGCAAAACTCAGTTGCTGTAAGGCTGGATGGACTTTGGTGACTGGTCTTTGGTAAAGGTATACGAATTTTTCATCCCAGCGAAGAGCATATTATAAATGATATATTTTTTATGCTCCGCTGGGGTTCGAGCCCACGACCTTGCAGGCAACAAACTTGGGAAGTCATAGTCGTTCCAGGGAAAATGAAAAATTAGCTTTTATTTCAGTGGGTAAACGTCACATAATCATATGTGAAAAGGGTCTTTAGCGCATAATAACAAAATATTAGTTTGCCTTTTCCTTGGCATCCCAGCCATGTGACGTCAAAATTTTGTGTATATGTAATCCGCGCCAAGTCCATTGTCCATTTTGTCAGTTTTCGCTTGCATATGTTGCATGAGTTCTTACAAAATAGAAACCCAAACAGGCATTATTTTTAAACATGACATGTGCAATTATTGGGTGTCGAAATACAAAATAGAGGAAGCAAGAAAACATTGGATTTCACATGCTTTGTATGACTACACCACTGCTGTGTTTGACAGGACTGGGGACAACTGTGCCCCATAGTATGTATCAATACCGTAAGTTAGCTTCCAGTCCTATAAATTGTAACTCAATAATCTGTGCATTAATTTAACAATATGTTGATGTTCATCATATTGTAAAGTCCAGACTTAGATTAGATTAGATGTGACATGAGTTCAAGGAAATAATTTAATATTTGTCAGATTACTTTTATTATACTCAGCCAAAATTTGTAGTGTAAACAATCATTTATTGCAATAAACAAAAAGTATTTATTTATGTATTGAGTAATACTCAAACTTCCTAGTACTTTATTGTGAAAGAGGTGATAACATCTTGTGTGGACTTAACATTTACAATTTAAGAATTTTACCAAGAAATTCCAAATTCAAATGAGAGAAACAAACAGAAGTGTGACCTCAATAATTATCATTGTATTTCATGATATCGATGATTTAATGCTTCCATCTTTTTATTTTATTTTATTTAAAAAAATAAAAAAATAGATTTGTGAAAAGGAATGCAATTCACCAACCTATTCTGCCTGGCCAGAAACAGGTATTAATATCATAATTTAATAATTCATTATTTTTTATTATTCATGAATTATTAAATAATAATTACCCAATAACATCTGTTGAACCAGGGTCAAAGTTAAAGTCAAGTGACCCAAGCGGGGATCGAACCAACGTTGTTCCATTCGAAACACGCTAGAACGATCAGCCCTCTTGGCCCCCGCGGCTATAACCCCGACAACACCTTTTCAGATAACATCTTTTTCATATTGATATCTTAGTGGTAAAACTGTATAAGTGTCATGTTAAGCTAACATGGGTTTCTCAGATAAATGCACCTTTTTCCAATTGTCTACGAGAAAAAAAACTAAAAATGTGTAAAAGCCATGTAGTGTAGAAGTTCTTCATAAGCACTTTCTTACAATTAGTTCACTTACTGTGAGGAGTTTCCCAATCAAATGTTGTACCTATCCACAATTTTTCAAATCAGTGAATCAGCATTTATTCAGTTTTATCTTTAAGGTGGCGATATGACAAAATTCAAGCTGTTATTTGAAGATACCCTGTGCAGGAGTTTCACCCAGGCTTCCTGGGCTGGAAGTCTCATCCCCCCGGTAATTCTTACTTACCGAATATCGGTAATATTTGTATGAAGACTAATCAGCTGTTCACTTGCGGCCAGCTTGGATTGCCAGGTCGTCATACAAATATTGATATTCAGTAGGTAAGAATTACCGTGGTGATGAGACTTCCAGCCCTGGAGTAAAGGGAGAGCGCCGCAGTGGTCTTGAAGAGGAGCAAGCTTGTATCTACTTCATTATAAGATCTATTGAACTGGGGAATGTTAGGGTGTTTACCTATGGAGTGCAGGACGATGGTGTAGGAGGAGTAGATGCTGAAGCTGATCTCCGTGAAGTTGTACTTCTTGCGCGCGTACAGGTAGTACAGCTGCCCGGCTCCTGGGACATACATCATACAAGCACATCAACAAACTGTTAAATTGGGATTCACTAAAACTTCCAATCCTAAAAGTAGTACTTAAGATGACCTTTATTCTACAGCATGTGTTTCAGTGTGTGGTGAGATGCTACATCTTTCCCATTGTACTCTATGGCATGTGGCAGAATCACTGCGCCTTTCAAATGTGGGTCTACTGACGGATATTCAAGGTTGGATGGATGGATTTCCAGAGCCGATCTCCTGATGTCCATCAAAAGGTAAAAACTGGTTTCTTGCGGCCACATACTTAATGAGAAATTAAAAGTATTCTCTCCTGCATCTTATCATAAAAGGAAGCATTGAGGGAAGACGAGCTCCAGGTCGAAGGAGAACATCTTGGTTGAAGAACCTGAGACAGTGGGTTGGCAGAAGCACAAGATCCCTTTTAATGCCGCAGTAACGAAGGTGCCAATTGCTATGATGATCGCTAATCTTCACTTAAAAGACAAAGGAAGAAGAAGCAGTGTTTCAGTGTGGCTGCTGTCACGCCCATTCTGTACCACTCATATTATGATGTGTGCAGATCCGCATGAAGAGCGACTCGAGCGGCGCGGCCGAACCATCAGGGCCCTTACGGCCAAGACGTTTTGTAAAAATATTATTGTATGACTCATACTTTTTTTACTCTCGTTGTCTAAACTCGTTTATGGTAGGCGAGGATGAAGGGGTGGGAGTAGGGGAGAAGGAAGTTGGGGTACCTCACAGTGGCGAAAGGTGCCATACAAGCCGATTCCCATCGATTTTCCGTTTAAAATGAGGCAAAAATAATAAAGTAGACTGCATGGTTTCAATGGGGAAAAAATACGTATTGTTTCTTTGGTTTTAAATGTATTTTTTTTACTTTGTGCCTAAATTTTTTAACTACATTGTTACATCATTTTAAAAGGGAAGCCGATGGAAACCGGCTTGTATGGTATCCTTCGCCACACTACCTCATGACTTTCCCCGCACCAGGGCCCCCAGTGGTATTTATCCGGGCCACTATATAAGTGTGTATAGATTGAGAAATATGTCAAAGTTAGGTGAAAAGAAAAATAAATCTTTAGTGGAACGATATCAAATGTTAATCTCTTTGATCAGCTCGAAATAAGTAAGCGAGCCCTCTATCGTGTAGAGATGACAAATAAAAACTCTCCCACCATGTAGGATATCGCCCCGCATTCGTTAAGACACGCCCCCAACCAATCACAGTGAGAGAAAGTCGCTGAGCAAGAGAAAGTACTTAAATATAATCTCGATCGCATTACCAGCAGTCTGTGCTGGTACGGCAAGCAAGTCAGCGGTGTTTCCGCGCTCGATTTCGTAAATGTGAAGTTCGCGGGTAAATGTTTTTTTTTCAACACGTTTTTTGAAATGTTGAAAAGTGTACAATAAATAGTGTAACTTACTATTCAAATATAACACGTTTGTGTGTTTTAAAATAAGGGTTTGATTAATAAAAAAAAACAGTGAGAAGTGCACCGCTTTCTTTTTTTTCTTCTGCATTGAACTGAGCACCAACATGAAAAAGCTTGCATTGAAATGCGATTTTAATATTTTTTCTTTTAAAATAACACGTAGGACTATAAAATATTTTATATTCTAAATCAAAGTGATGGGAATTTAGTGCTTAAAAATATTTTCAATGAATTACGTACTTGAAATAAAATAAAGTGCCATGTGAAAGTCAAGATAGGAGCAGCAGCCGGGAGCTTGCGCTAGCACATGTAAATTACTATTTATTAATACTCGTGTAAAGAATATAGTGTGTTCCAGGGGCGGTTTCAGAATAATGTAAGTCATTTTGAATTTATAAAATGTTATAAAACATGAGATTTTTTGTCTTTTATTCTGTGTTGACCTTTTTGTTTTTATTTATTTTATATAATGAAGGTTCTGTTAAGGAATCCTATGCGGGAGGCTCCCTATTTCTTGAAAGGCGTGGGGGTCTAGCGATCGAACCAGGGCCCCTGCGTCTTAGGGTCCCCCTAGACGTTTTAGAACAGTAAACTTAATTAATTTTGTGACATAAATTTGTTCGAGGGCTCATTTTTTAAAAAAACATTCACGACTACGCCCTCATAGACTTTTTTAAATCAGTTTTTAAAGAGATATTCACTTTAATTGTTTTTGTGGTCCGAATCAAAACCAGCCTTCGAGACCAAAGACGCCAATAGCGACTTATGTATATAAAATAACTCTAATGTAATCGCCTTTAAAAAAATGTTTTTTACTGTTCCGCCTATGGCTACTGTCACTTCGCTCGATGCTCAGAGTTTAAAGTCCATCAGTCCTGCTACTTAAAATTCTTTATACTTATATTAACTTTTGATTTGCATTATTTGTTTTTTTTTATTATTAAATATTTCTCGAATTTGTACTTGTATTATACATCGTTTTATATTAATTGTTGTTTTGCATTGTTTTTTCATAAATATTTTTTGTATTTGTAATATGTTTGTAATTACTTACTTATTAATATTAATTTTGATTATTTCAGATTTTGTTTTTTTTCTGTTATCACATTTGTATTTATAATATTATAACTTAATGTATCAAAACTGTTTTAAAATAAAATTTATTAAAAAAAAAAAAAAATTGTACAGAAAAATATTTCAATACATTTTTGTACAAAAAGGATAAGACGAAGCTCGCTTTAACAAGTGTCATAGACTTCCCGGAGAGGTTTCCCAAAAACAAACTCAAAGAGCTGTCGCTAATCGTTTTGGTTCGCAATCTATAATCTAAGCTGCAAGGATATGTAAGCATTTAAGGCTCATATGAAATGCATGCCTACAGACAGGCACATGTAGGTTCGCGCCTACACATTCTGCATGTGTGCATACAAATAAAGAAAACCTCACATGGACATAAACCTTGCAACTCCTGCCGCCGTTCCCTGAACGGGGTGGCATTGGCAAAAGTGAACCGATTTTTACAGCACGGGTGGTCAGCCTCGTACCAACCTATCAGTCAAGAGCAATAAGTATACATTTATTTGTTGGCGCGGGGAGATGTTGGAGGGAGGGGATAGAGGGTTGGGGGCCGCTGACTTTTCCCCCAGTGGTCTTAATCCGGGTCTGCATGTGTGTGAAGAAGGGGATAGAAAGGGTCACATCATGTCGACATTAAATATCGACGTGCTATGACAAAAATCTACATTCTTAAACACGTTGATACCTGTTTATGTGCTGGCAAAATAGGTAGGTGAATTGCATTCTTCTTTACAAATCTAATAAAAAAAAGAGAATCATCTTCAGACTCACCCAGTGTGGGTCCAACAACAGTGACGTAGCAGAGCATGACCAGCAGCGCCATGAGGCGGCGGCTGTCAGGGCGCGGCTTGAACAGCACCAAGAAGGTGTCCGTGATGTGGCTGAAGGAGAAGAAGCTGCTGCAGCAGGAAGTAGGAGGGGCAGGAGTAGCAGCAGGATCAGCAGTGGGAGCAGGAAGGTCACTCAGGCAGCGCCACGTGTACAGCATGCCCAGCACCTGCACGCCCAGGCACGTGGCCAGCACGCCTAAGTAGCCCAGAACGCGCAGCAGCACGCCGCTAAGCGCCGTGCCCACCGGCACCGCCACAGAAATCACAATATTCACCACACCGATGCGGAACGTGCGCTCCTCAGGAAGCGTGCGGTCCGCCAGGAAGCTGAACACTGCCATCAGCATGGTGGCCGGGCCTCCTGCTAGGGCAGGGATGATCTCAGCGGCTGCAGCCACTTCTACAGGCCAGGCCAGCCAGTTGACTACACACAGCATCAGAGCCAGCGTGCTTAGGATCTCCCCTGCCAGTGGTACCAGCATGCAGGGCCTCCTGCGCCCCGTGCGGTCCGACCACCCCCCCGCCAGGATGATTCCCACCATGGGCAGGCCCCCCGCCAGGCCGAGCTTCCACGCGCCCAGCTGCGCGACCAGCTGCTGCACGCGCTGCTGCTGGTCCTCCTCCCCGCGCTGCTGCATGAGCGCGTCGCACGCCTCCTCGCCCAGCGCGAGGTTCACCCTACACGCCTTCTCCAGGTTGAGGTTCTGCACGGCCAGCGCGCTGAGCACGCTGGGCAGCAGGTAGCACAGCACCAGGGGCTCCACAGTCATGCTGGAGCGCGCAAGGCGGCACCTCTCCAGGAAGCTCTTCTTCTCTCCTGCAGACCCTGCCTGCTTATCCAGAACCTTCTCCCCCTTCTCATTGTCCACGATGTTTAGCTTGCTTCCGTTTTCATGCATGCTTTTCTCCATGTTTATGCATGAATATTAAGTACGTCGTAGTCTAGTGATGAATTAATTAAAAGGTAGAAAGTTCGATTATCAACGTAGCACATAAACTCATTTAATTCACAAAAATGATCTACGCTAATCGGCCACATAGGTTTATCCGCAGTGCAGCTGCACAACAACTGGTTCTTGAGGTGGGATCCACACAACAATAGCACTCACTAAGTCACAAACATAAACCACATTAAAATTGTTTGATTGACTTGGTCATCGAAATGTAAAGCAAATGTAGAGTTTGCACTCTTATATCTTGCTATCTTTATTTCACCCCAAGCGAGAGTCTAACTGTATTATTGTGTAATTAAATTTGTTTGATTACACTTTAATGCAAATACAATTAAAGTGACTCTTCCTCAGAGTCAGTGTTGGAGTTTAATGATGACTATGAGGCAGGAGGGCCGCGGTACAGAACACAGACCATCAATACTTAATGATTTTCTTGCTTCACCGATTCCTCGGGACTTTAATTGTTCCCTGATTGTCCTTTTGATGAACACAAGTCGATATAATTAAATTGCTCGAACTCTGATTCGCGGAATTTTCATTAAAATAAAAATCCACGACTCGCAGAACACGCGAAAGTAATCGCTTGATTAATATTTCATTAAAAACAACCTTCACTTTCCTGTTTACTTTTAATTGAGTTTAAACAAAAATCTACCCACATTTTTTAGTTGATTTCTTTATATAAATTTATTTATCTTTAAAAGAAAATACAACATTAAAAGCTAATGCTAGCTTTTAAGTAATAAAATTCCTAAATTGAGAGAAGTTTATGTAAAAATTAAGCAAAGATTTGTGAATATAATTTCTTAATGTACCTTCAGAAAAACGACACAATTTATTTGTTTGAAGTTGTAATCATTTCGTGGTCATCATATTTGTTAATTTTAAACTTATAAGAGTTTGTGTATTCACACATTAATTTTGATGATAATTATGTATTTAAAAAAAAAACACATCTAGTTTGTTTGTGTTTTGTTAACTTTATTATTGTTTTTTTAAACTAATTTATTATTTTATGCACAACCACAATTAGGAGATTGAAACGCTTTTCACAAAACTATAATAAATATTACAATAATCATATTAGCTCACTTTTTGTAACAATTATATTTCGTACAATTTATTCATTTTAAAATGAATGAAACTGTGTCACTTTGTTTAGCGAGTTTATGTGTGTCATCATCGAACTCTATTTTTTATTATTTTTACTTCTACAGATTATTTTTGTATAATTCTGTATATTGATTTGAGTCCCTCCTGTGTTCACACAAGAACATCAGCAGCACTGTTTCTAGGCACACTCCGCACGTTTTGCTTGCCCACCCTGGACTGACTGAACTGCTGGTGCTTGTGTTATTGTTTTGGTCGCCGAAGATCTGCAGATAGAATGTGGCATGTATGCTGGCCGTGTACGTGTATATGCGAGTAATTATATAGATAGAGGATGTTAGTTTTGGAGAGGGAAAGGGTGAGGAAGGTGTTGGCCTGAGGGGAGGGGGGCTGATACTAAAGCCGTAACTACAATGATGAATCTTTAAGTGATTTAAAAATAAATATTTTTTCTAGGAAGATCATCTTGATCCTAATCTAATCTTATCTAAGCTGCAAAGATATATATCTAAGATTTATATTAAATGCATTCCCACAAGCAGATATGTATAATTTCGCGCTAACACATGCCGCATGTGGACCTACAATATAAAAACCCAATCTCAAATGAACATAAGCCTTGCAACTCTTGCCGTCCTTCCCTGAAACAGGGTTGACATTGGCAAAGTGAACCATTTTTTACAGTATGGGTGGTCAGCCGCATAACAACCTATAAGTCAAGGAACAACATCCTTCTTAATCTTAATATTGGATTGCAGTCATGCTTTAAATATTTTTCACCATTCTTAAATAATAATATTAATCTATCTTTAATCAAAGTGGCAAAGGGAGATATTAAAAGATAGAAAAAATTAGTACAATTTAATCAGGTTTTATCCAAAACCAACATCAATCGCCACTTCCTTGCAGCGCCTCACGACAGAAGCAACAACACAAGCAACAACTCTGCGGCATCCTTCCAGGGTGACATAGACCCCCAAGACTCTCAAGAATTGAGGAGCCTTCCGCACAGGATTCTTTAAAAAAAGTACAATAGTGTGAAAATAAACAGTTTTTTCATTAGATATATAAAGTTTAGTCGAAATCAATTTAAATTAATTTTCACAGTGCTAATACACAAACTATACTAAATATAATTTAAAAGTCGTATACGATAAGTACCTATAAGTTCGCGCTTACAAATGCTGCATGTGCATTTGCAAATTAAAATCCAAATCTCACTCTGCAACTATTGCCAACGTTCCTTGAAACAGAGGTGACATTGTCAAAGTGAATCATTTTTTTACAGTATGGGTGGTCAGCCTCGTATCAACCTATCTACCAGCCCTCTCCCTGCAGCACATTATGCACGATTGACAATTCAAGAAAACGTTTATACGAACTCGATTTTCCAAATGCAATTAATAATACGTCATGATGTTTTCTCCTACACGTTAATATTGATTGGATCAGTAGGTTCTCCTTTACTTTGTCTTCACTGCCATCATTAAAAAAATGTAAATCCTTCCTTACTAAAAACAGCTCCCTACATCATCATCATCACTCCTCCCTTCCCTCCCTCTTCCTCTTGTCCCCCCTGACCTCCTACTTGTAGTTTTTTATCCCTCAACATGTTTCATCCACAGTAAATAATAATCATCGTTCTTTTTATCTCATATTATATATCCTGGGGTGACCAACAGCTTCTGAATTAACATTATTTTTACAGAAAATTGACCGACAATGTTACTCAGCCTTCTCAAGAAATGAGACAGTGCTATTTTTTCGTTTTCGATTAAAAAAATGTTGCCAATGATTGGCCTTGAAGAAGGTTTTTGAATTATGATGTTGTAAATAATAGTCAAGATTTTTCTGATTTATTTCCTGAGAAGTTCCCTCTTGCATATATTACTAGATGTCTTTCCTGAGAAGTTCCCTCTTGCACATATTACTAGATGTCTTTCCTGAGAAGTTCCCTCTTGCACATATTACTAGATGTCTTTCCTGAGAAGTTCCCTCTTGCAATATTACTAAATGTTTTTCCTGAGAAGTTCCCTCTTGCACATACTATTACTAGATGTCTTTCCTGAGAAGCCAATTTGCAAATGTCACCCCTGTTTTAGGGAAGGTCGACAAAAGTTGAAGGGTGTATGTTGATTTGAGGATTTTAATTTGTCAGTACACATGCAGCATTTGTAAGCGCCAACTTACATGTTTGTGGGCATGCGCTCAATATGAATCCTAAATGTTAACATATCTTCGATACTTAGATTATAGATTGAAGATTATATTATGGTGTTCTCTATTTTAAATGGTTTTCTTATACTTGCTTCGGTACTTGCTTAAACTTTGAAGTTAACGGCAGATGTCAAGGCTTAGTGGCGCGCTAAGATTCACCCAGTCTTCATTAAAAGTACCTCACAATAAGCTGTCGGTCGTATAAGTCAATGTTGGCATGCCGGCTCAACCTTCACCTGAGCCAGCAGTGTCCAGCATAGTGTGCAGTGTACCCGGCTAACGTGACAGTGCTCGAGAACGTGCTCGCATCAACAACAAGGCGAGTCTTTAAGTTAACCATTGTCTCGATGTGTGGTTACGGAGAAATAGTGCTAAACCAAGGTTGCCTATAACTGGCTGCGAGTCGAATATTAAACCTCAGTAATCGTATGCGTGATAATCAAAGCATTCGAAAACTGAATCCAAATTGCTGTCCATCAAAGCTTGCAAAATAACTGAGAGAGGATGAAAATGTAGTTCAAATTAAAAAAAAAAAACATTTGACATTTTTACAATTGAATCAATAATAAATTATTTAACTTTGATGGTACGCTTTTCATGTAAAACACAAAATAAAATACTGGCAAGGTTAACACATACTTCACAAGAAATGAGGGCAGGAGAGGAGAAACCCTAACTTCAACTTAAGTGGTTGGCGTAAGGCCGGCTCCGTTACGTGTAAAAATAATAGATTCCACTTGCCACATGCAACGCCTTCTGGGATAACGCGGCAAGAAGTTCACTGTATGTGTAGTTTAGTCAAGCAAGGTTTGATAAGTTTATAATCTGTATCAAGGACAGACTATGCATAAAAATGTTATGAGTCAATAGAATTCGCACGGTGGGTAAAACCAAAAATATTTTTTTTCAAATTTGCAATTTTGCATCTTTACTGTGTTCTTGCATTTTTTCTGACAATGTAGCCTTGCGATATTGCAAAAAAATGTTCATAAACAAATAAAACATCACCTATGTCTGTATTGCAAAGTTGTTAAAAAAATATGTACCAGTGAAAAACGAAGATTTCGTCGAGCCCACATCTTGTGTCAGTGTTCCATCAACGTGAACTGCAAGTAGATCGGAAGCTTGATAACATGGACGAACTTCTAAAATACTAGACGTCTTCATCCAATAATAATTAACGAAGAAGGTTATCGATGTCGATCTCATCAATTCAATTCAGGAAGCAAAAATAATAGACAAGTCATTATGAAACCAGTTCGTTTATTGAATTAATCATCACTTCAAGGAACCAGTTTCTGGTAGCATTTACATGTTTCCGGTTTATTTGGGGAAATTTTAATACACAACTTATAATATTACTCTGTTTCTACGTCGTATTTATTTAAAATTGCTTTAATTTATTTGGTATTGGTTAGATTAGTGTTTGAGTTGCTAGGTAAATTTGTCATGAGTCACAGGCTTTGAAATTCTTCAACCATTCTTCTCTCTCGTTTCCATCTACCAGCATGCGATAGTATGAAGTACCTACTCGCAGGTCATCACTGACTGTGACAGCGGAGGGAGACTAATAATTGTAGTATCAACAAATTGTGAAATACACAAACCCAAGCAGAGCACATCAGTGGGACTGGTGAGTCTTTTACATTTCATCCTTGACTTCAACCCTTATTCCAGGGTGGTATTTGATTGAGAAAGATTTGCCTTGACCAGGGGTGGAAGTCTTGACGACCGTCGATAGATCTTACCGTACCTACCTATTTGAAGTTAGGGCCGAATAAAACATGGCGGCGTATGAACAGCTGATCCATTTTATATGCAATAATGACCAGCTGTTCATGAACCACCATTTTTTATTCCGCCATATCTTTAAATAGATATAGTAAGATCTCGTCCCCTTAGTGCTTGTTTGTCCTAAGTCCAACAGAGGTAATTTCACATGAGCAATGTTGTATGTGTACTGGACCAAAGTGTCTTATGAAAACTGGAAATTTATTTTACAAATATTCAAAACAAGTCTCACATTATCGTGTATTGCGTTTTTTCTTAGCTCGGATTGGGTAAAATGTGATTCTTAAGACAGTGCCATTGAAAGGTCCTCTTGAATCAATTGGTAGATAAGCCAAACAAACACTGGGGGGACCATCTATCGACGATCGTCGAAACTTTCACCCCAGCTCGTTTAACCGCGGAAGACAATTTCATCAGAATTTTAGAATCAGCACAACCTTGTTCCTTATTCATTGGAAGTAACCTTGGCTCACCAGTTAGTGTCTCTGCATATTTTCATCTCAGGTGCGTTCGTGATCCAAGACGTGCGATAACTGAGGTTATGATTCCACAATATTGACTATGACTGAGTTTCAGAGAAACAGAGATAAGAATTGATGAACTTCTGAAACAATGAACAATAATAATTAATCGCGTGCTCAGCCACGGACTAACTAAGGGCTATCTTATAATTGAATACAACAATGAGATGATCCTTCACTAAGCCTCTGACACATAAATGAACTAGCTAACTGCAAACTGTCGGATAATTTCCATAGAAAATGGTTTGAAGGAAATGGAGACATGAATTCATCATTTATCCGCCCGTATTTATAGAACATTCAATAAATTGTAATAATGAAAATAATATTAGGATGATTTATTTGGTAAGCGCTGTTTTTGTGTGAATCACACCTCAAGAGCCTTGTGCGAGCCTGGCCCTCGCTATAAAAAGCGTCAATTCTCAAGCAAGATCCAGTTGTTGTAAGGCTGGATGGACCTTTGGTGACCGGTCTTGCGTAAAGGTTTATGAATTGTTCAACCGAGCGGGGTTGAATCCTGGGGTTCGAATCCACGACCTCGTAAATACGAGTCTGAAGCGTTATCACTAGACTACGAACCAGTCAGTATACTTGTACTACTGAATGAATCTTTTATTTTCTTCTTAAATCTAAGTTGCAAAGATATATAAACATTTAAAAATCATATTGAATGCATGCGCTCAAACAGACACGTGTAAGTTCGCGCTTGCAAATCCTGTACGTGCACTTACGAATTACAATCCCAACCTCAAATGAACATAAGTCCTGCATTTCTTACCGACCTTCCCTGAAACAGGGGTGACATTATCAAAGTTAACCATTTTTTACAGTATTGGTCAGCTTCATACCAACCTATAAGTCAAGGAATCGACCATTGATTTCATTGATTATCTACTCATATTAATTGTTCAACGTTTGGTCACCCGATGGCTTCCTAGTACACGCGTGTTTGTTTTTGAAGTTAGATGCCCGGCCAGTTGTTTGGGAGCTGGAGGACAAAAAACCTCACACCAAGTCATCAAGAGTAGCAGAGTCAACACTGCTGAGAAATAGCAATCACCAGCATCATCATCATATTCCGGGTGTACTGGAGGTCGAATGAAAGCACTGATGACGTCACGTTTGTTGTTGTATGAAAGTTAACTGATTAGCTGTACGTGCTAGGACAATGTGATATTCACTTCTGTAATATATTTTACTGTTCAAGGTCGCCCTTTTCCACTGTAACGGAATGTAATTGTCTGACGACTGTACATTCCTGATGCAGATTCCTCATGCATGGCTTTTAGATGTAGAAGACAATCTAATCTAAGTTGCAAAATATATGTAACATTAGAGATTCACATTATATGCATTTTTACAAACAGGCACGTATAAGTTCGCGCATAAACATGCCGCATGTGGTTCTACAATATATAACCCAAATCTCAAATGAACATACACCCTGCAACTCCTGCCGAACTTCCCTGAAACAGGGGTGACATTGGCAAAGTGCACCATTTTCTACAGCATGAGTGGTCAGCCGCACACCACCCTATGAGTCAAGGAACATACACAACAAACAAACAAAACAAAGACATCTATCTATCTATAATCTAGAATCTAAGTTGCAAGGATATATTCATTCAAAGCTCTCAGATGTATGCCCACAAACAAACACGTGTAGTTCGCGCTTACAAATGCTGATTGTGTACTTACAAATAAAATCCAAACCTCAAATGAACATTAGCCCTACATACTGAAAGATAAAATAACTGAGAAAACGAAGATAATAAAGAAGAAGAATAAGGGTTTTATTCCCACCGAGGGTGTCAGAAATGATTTTTGAGTCATGGACGGTGAATGAAAGAGAAGTAAATAAGGTATGCACCGTAGAAATGGCTCATTTAAGAAGTATGACAGGAAAAACACTGAAAGATAGAGTGAGAAACGAATGGGTTCTGAATGAATGCGGAGTAAAAGAAAGCGTGAAAGTGAAAGTTCAAAGAAGTGTGATGCGATGGTTTGGACATATTGAAAGGATGAATGAAGACCGACTGACAAAAAGAGTGTATAAAGGGAATGTAATAGGTAAGCGTGGAAGGGGAAGACCTAGAAAAGAATGGATTGATCAGATAAGTGAGATTGCGAATGAATGGAATTTACAGAGTGGAAACAAGAGAAGAGCATGCATGAAAAGAGTGATGAAATTGGATGAGATGAAAGAAGTATGCAGGGACAGAGTCAAGTGGAGGCACTTATGTGGAGGTACTGGCCACCCCTAGAGGAATGGCGGCAGGATACAAGACAAGACAAGACAAGTGTCTTTTTTAAACCCAAAATAAATACCGGCAAGGTTTACTCAGTCTTGATAGGAAATTAGTACCAGCCTCGTCGGGAGCTGGGAAACCTCTACTTCAACTGAAAATGGTTGGTGTGAGGCCGGTCCCCTTACACGTAAAAATTAATAGATACCGGCGTCCATACAAACCTACGGGGATAACAAGCAAGCAAGAAGTTACGCTATATGCGTAGCTTAGTTGCGTTTGCGTTATGCGTATGATGTTATAGACAGAATGTTTGAAGAGACTGTTATCACTTGTAACCCATCAGCTGATTAAATTGTACATTGAAGCTTTCACGGCCGGTTCTTGTTGACACAATCACTAGAACACCAGATCCTGTCAGAAGATCACAGCGACTAGCCAACCTCTGATAATGCCCATCGGAGCAATGGGCGAAACTGTCCGGAAAGAATTAACCAGACCACGGCTACATAGCCCGAATAAAGTGATTGTGTCAACATAAGCTGATTGTCCAATTAGCATGTTTGGAATATGCAAACTATTGACGTCTCACTGTTTAATGTTTTATTTTTCTGCCGAAACCAGTGTTTTACGATTCTGAGAACTTCTTAGCAGAAAATAAACACAAAAAGTTGCGAGAATAAAATCATTACTGGGTTTTTAATTGCAGCATCATGCAAATATAATCATAATGTAAGATGTTCACACGAGCTGAGCCCCTAGTATAAAGCATCGCGCACAGCTCACCTCGATTGCGTAAATCGAAAAAAGTATGAAAACTATATCGCCCTCTAGGAGTGCCGTCGTTTATACGATACTTTTATTTATTTAAGCAATCGAGATGAGTTTTACGAATGTTTTATGCACAGAGTTGAGATCATAATATCATTATGGTATTGATTTTAACATCCTGTTAGATATTTTTAATTGTTGGTAGGTACTAACTTTTAGCTACTTTAGTGGTTAGCACTACAGACTTCTGATCAGAAAGTTGTTGGTTCCACTCCCAGCGGTTTATATTGCGGTTGAATATTTTTGTACATTACCTGAAAGGGAGACCCATCCTTACATTATAAGCACGTTGGAGCAAAACCGATGTTTTTCTGTTCAAAACTATTACTGGAGTGAGTTGAGTCACAAAAGTGTTAAGTGAGTCAAAAAAGAAAATAATTCTTGAATCGGAGTTCTTATCTTACTTTCGACGCAGTTTCATCAACGCAACATTTCCTTGGCGCTTTCTATACCGATGACCAAGATCGCACAGGGCTCTTGAGGTGTGATCTACACATAAAACAGCGGTCACCAAATAAATCATCCTAATATAACGCAACTAAGCTACACATATAGTGTAACTTCTTGCCGCGTTAGCCCAAAGGGGTCGCATGTGGCGAGTTGAACCTATTTATTTTTACAGGTAAGGGGGCCGGCCTTACGCCAACCACTTCAGTTGAAGTGGAGGTTTCCCAGCTCCCGAGAGGGCTGGTACTCATTTCTTGTGAAGGCTGAGTAAGCCTTGCCGGTATTTTATTTTGGGGTTTGAAATAAACACCGAAACGGGAAATCAAGACACCCTCGGTGGGATTCGAACCCGAGCTTTCGGCATGGAATGCAAGCACTCTACCACCTGAGCTATCGACCGGACAATAATATCTAATATTATCATTATAAATGCCTTTCGGCGACCTTGAGTATTTTCTTCTTAATTTTTCTTTGTTTGAGCAGATGAACTGGTTTTTTCTAGTGCTGATTTGTTTTTAAATCTGTTGCTTAAATCTTTGCAAGGAATATAATCTCATGATTTATTTCTTCCCACATTGTTTATTTCAGTATCATTTTTTACCATCAGCTTGAGTAAGTTAGATGCATCATTATGACCTCCAGCAGGGCTAGATTAAGGGCGGTCTAAGTGTTACGAGCGCACCAGGGACCCGGAGTGCAAGGGGACCCCAAAGGCTTAACAAATAGTAAATATATCATCCGAACGTTATTTTCTTCTAGAACCCTTTAGCTACATATCGCAAACTTAAATTAAACACTGAATAAGTGCTGATTTCACTGATATGATAAATCGTGGATAAAACATTTTATTGTGTGTAACTTTTCATAGTAAGTGAACTAATTATAAGGAAGTGCTTATGACAAACTCCTAAACTAAAGGATTTTCACACCATTTTGGTGTTTTTCTCGTAGAAATGAGGGAAAAAGGTGCATTTTTCTGAGAAACCCATGTTTGTTTCAAATGACACTTATTTATTTTTACATTTAAGGTATCGATATGAAACTTTGACTAAAATACAAAAAAAAACAGTTGAAGCACTTCCAAGTAAACAAAGCCTTTTTAATCGGCCCTTAAAAATTATGATTTTTGTAAGTTACCAAATTAATGTACTTCAACAGTTTAAATATGTTTAAAAATATTCACTCTGCCAATGTCACTCCTGTTTTAGGGAGGTGCGGCAAGAGTTGCAGTGTTGCGAATCGAAATATTACAAATTTCCTTGAAAATTAGTCATTTGCTATTAACGAATAATTCTGACCGGTCCGTAGCTCAGTGGTAACACTGCGGACTCTGAATGGGAAGGTTGTGGGTTCGAATCCCGGCGGAGCACAAAAAATATACCATTTATATTTTCAAATTTGCTCTTCGCTGGGTTGAAAAATTCATAAACCTTTACCAATGACCGGTCACCAAAGGTCCATCCAGCCTAACAGCAACTGGGTCTTGCTTGAGTATTGGCGCTTTGTAGCGACGGCCAAGCTCGCACACCTCTGCGGCACTACAACAAGTGTCATAGACCCCTAGAGTCTCTAGAAACTAGGGAGTCTCCCGCACAGGATTTCTTAAAAAAAAAAAAAAAAACGAGTACAGGCAATAAGTATAACAAGGAGGGGCCCATGTTTATCTCGCTCCAGGGCCCCTGGTGGACTTAATACTTATCTGACTCTCATACCATGTATTCTTTATGCTCATAGATCTGTTGTATTTATTTGTTAATAAAAAACCTCCGAATAAATATCCTTCTCAAGACGAGTCATTATCTGGTAATGATGAAATAACTGCCGGCCATTCAAAGTAATCATCTGGCCAAATATATTTCTGTATGCTCACTAAACTGCGCTCAGAGACCTTGTGCGCTTTTTGCACCAAGTTTTTATATCTGACTTCAGGTATATCCAAGCTACACGTGTTGTTCATGTAGCTAGCAGCTTCTAATCTTATCTAATCTAAGTTGCATATATATGTAACATTAAAGATTCACATTATGTGCATCTGCACAAGCAGACACGTATAAATTCACGCTTAAACATGCCGCATGTGGACCTACAATATAAAAACCCAAATCTCAAATGAACACACACCCAGCAACTCCTGCCGACCTTCCCTGAAACAGGGGGGACATTGGCAAAGTGAACCATTTTCTACAGCATGGGTGGTCAGCCGCATACCAACCTACAGGTATAAGTCAAGCTTCCTCCTGCTTTATTCCCAGAAGTAAGTGTAGCATTGGCTTGTGGAACCTATTTAATTTTACGAACAAGTGACGAAAATTCAATGGTACAAATTAAAACGCTCTATTGGGAAACCATGGTCTGTTTTTTAATGATTCTTACATACTGGCCAAACCTGTAAAGAAAAGCCATGGAAAATAAACAAAAAACAGTCACAAAAGGAAAGAAGAGAGTTTAAGACTGAATAGAATGTGGTTGCCGTCTCTAGAGGGAGTTAAGAGGAGTCTTTTTGCATTGTGTATTAATTTGACCTCATTGCAAGAGCAAAAAAAAAACGTTAAAATGAAGATGAAATCATGTAGCAGCAGAGCTCCGAAGCAGTTACACATAGTATTGTCACGAAACGTATCCACAAAGAAACAACAATGGATCATGTTCCTTGACTTATAGGTTGGTATGCGGCTGACCACCCATGCTGTAAAAATGGTTCACTTTGCCAATGTCACCCCTGTCTCAGGGAAGGACGGCAAGAGTTGCAGGGTGTATGTCCATTTGAGATTTGATTTTTATGTTGTAGGTTCACATGAGGCATGTGCAAGCGCGAACTTGTACGTGTCTGGTTGTGAGAATGCATGTAGTGTGAATCTTCAATGTAACATATCCTTGCAACTTAGATTAGATTAGATTAGATCATGGACAACAATCAGAAGAGAAATATCAAACATTTGAAATAAATTTTCGAATGATGCGATGTAGATGGTTAAGGTTATACGAGAGCTTAAGAAGATTATTAATATCGGGACTAAAGAACCTCTTTAATAAGTTTTATGAAACTAAAATCGTAATTTTATGTCAAATAACTTTGACTGATCATGGCCAGATGTCGTTGCTGAAGTATATAACTTAATGTTCTTACTCAAGCATTACGTTTCATAAAAAAATAATGTAAATTATCTTGACACTCTTAGCGAGCGTTTTAGTTTTTATAAACTTGTGTTTAAACGCTATTGTTGAGTATTTACGACCGCATGGCTCATATAGTAAGTTATGCATCAAAAATTGCAAAAAGAAATGATTTTGACACAAGTATTATTCTATGTTAGAATTATTTAACTTTTTTTGCATTTTGAATCGACACGAGGAACGTGTGCCCAGAGCATGTTTTGTCGTTTTAACAAAGGCATGCCAAAGTACTGTTTCGTCTATCTCACACAATATATTATGTGGATATTTTTTTTCATATATCGCACGCTTCTAATTAAAGAACAATAAGTCCAAAAATAAGAATGATCGGAAATTACGTTTGATGTTTTGCATGTTTGACTTGTTGCACTAATGTACAAAAAACCGGTAAAATGGCCTTTTTTTCTCAAAATATAAGAAATGAATCTAAAAGTAGATTTCAACCTTTAATTTTGTATAGCAATTACCATCACTTGAATTTACTTAACTTTTAGTAATAAACTCAGATTAAAGTTCTTTACAGATCACCGAAGTTAAGCTACATTGGGTGCGGATGCTACTTGGATGGGTGCCCGCTAGGTACACCGCGTGTTGTTGGCATTTCTTGGACCGGTCCGTAGTCCAGTGGCAACACTTCGGACTCGTAAATGGAAGGTTGTGGATTCGGATCCCGGCGGAGCACAAAAATATAACATTTATATTTCCAAATTTACTCTTCGCTGGGTTGAAAAATTCATAAGCATTTACCAAAGACCAATTTTACAACAACTGGGTCTTGCTTGAGAATTGGCGCTTTCTACAGCGACGACCAAGCTCGCAGGGGGCTCTTGAGGTGTAATACACACAAAAGCAACGCTTACCAAATAAATCATCCTAATATTATTTATTCTTGTTAATGTACCTATTCATATTCGTCCAAATTGAACGACTGTCACATTCCAGCTTTTCTTTTCACATTTTTATGGCGTTTCTACATCAAAATCGATTTTCCCAATTTCGGAGTTATTGCTCTTTACGATTAAGGGTGCGATGCGGATCTTTTGTATATGTACGTATTTTTTTTATATTTTCAAAGTGTAGGTCCTAGCGATAGCAAACCAGTGTATTAATAAAGTTTGGCCATAAAAATATTTTCATTTTATTTATCACTTTTTATCTTCTTTTATATCTTATCAGTCCGTAGTGCAGTAGTAACACTTCGGACTCTGAATGGAAGGTTGTGGATTCGAATGCTAGCGGAGCACACAAAATATACCATTTATCCTTGTAATTTATCCTTTGTCGGGGTTATAGCCGCGGGGGCCAAGAGGGCTGATCTTTCTAGCGTGTTTCGAATGGAACAACGTTGGTTCGATCCCCGCTTGGGTCACTTGACTTTAACTTTGACCCTGGTTCAACAGATGCTATTGGGTAATTATTATTTAATCATTCATTAATAATAAACAATAATGAATTATTAAATGATGATATTAATACCTGTTTCTGGCCAGGCAGAATAGGTTGGTGAATTGCATTCCTCTTCACATTTTTTTTTTTTAATTAAAAAAAATATATATATGACGTATGTATATATATAACCAGTAAATACTAAATATACCAGATCCTCGATTGATAGATTGGTTGATTTTAGGTTTTGGTTTCAATTTGTAAATACACATGCAGCATTTGTTAGTGCGATTTTACAAGTGTGTGCTTGTGAGAATGCACTTTATATGAATCTTAAAGTTAACATACCTTTTCAACTTATATTATAGATTGTGGTTATCAAGCGCAAAACTTTGCCGGTTCACTTTGCCAATGTCACCCCTGTGTCAGGAAAGGTCGGCTAAAGTTGTAGGGCTTATATTCATTTATATATTCAATGTCTTTCAAATTTCTTCAAATACAGTAAAAAAGTACGAAAGTTCAATAATAATCTGCAATCTATAGTGCAAAGATATATTAACATTCAAAACACATATCAAATGCATGCCCACAAACAGACACTTGTAAGTTCGCACATACAAATGCTGAGTGTGTACTAGTAATTAAAAATCAAAACCTCAAATGAACATAAGCCCTGCAACTTTTGCCGACCTTCCCTGGAACAGGGGTGACATTGAGCAACTGAACTATTTTTTACAGTATGTGTGGTCAGCGCCATACCAACCTATAAGTCAAGGTATGCGTGTAATTAATAACATTCTAATCTAATCTAAGTTGTAAAGATATGCAACATTGGGGATTCACATTAGATGCATTCTCACAACACGTTTTACACGCAGAACCATTTTCTACAACATGGGTGGTCAGCCGCAAATCAACCTATAAGTCAATGAATATACACAACAAATTACATTTAAAAATAAACATCTAGATAATTTACAATTTCCAAAAAAGGTTTTCGATCTCTATAATAATTTGGAAGCTCCCATGCCAATAGAGTAATAATAATAGTATTATTATTTGGTTTCAAAGCTACGCGAACACGTGAAAGTTAAACTCCAAGTATGAAAGTCAACGTTTTAACTGAGCCGCGGCGCATACACATAATGTATCAAGAATAAAGCAGCACCTCTCACGAGCGTCTCAATTTCTATATATTATAATAAAATGAACAATGTTTTACGTTTAAAACACGAGAACTCCTGTGTTAGCAGAGTTATAGGTATATTAGAGTTATATATTATGTCAATGTCGCTATGTCTTTTCACATATGTAGTATGACATTTTACGTTTTAACTCAATCATAACGTAAACAAAAAACCTATTAGGTCTTATACAGCGCTTTAAGTTTGCGTTATAATTTTGATGTATTTTGACAAAACGATTTATTCGAGTAACAACGTTAAGTTTTATTTTCTTGAATATGAACTTTGTAAAGCCAGCGAAATAAATTTTGTTTTGCCAATGCTCCGCGAATAATTATTATTTTCTAAGGTTCCCGGAGCGGCCGCATGGCGCTGAAATCAGTCAAAATTGTGTATGGAACTCTTTCTTTTTCCATTATTAAATATTACTTGGAGGAGAAAAAATAAAACAAGTATTGCATTACAAACATAAAAAATATTACTTCAAATCCTAAAAAGAAAATATACCATTATAATGCAATTTTAGCTACACGATCGTATGCAAAATTTGGGTACTTTTTAAATAATTATAAAAAATCAATGAAAAGTTTAAAAAAATAATTTTCATCTAGAAAAAATAAAACTAGAGAGGGTTGAGCAGACTAACGAGAGGGTTAATATTTCACGGGCAAGTTGCCAACCTGTACCTATTCTTGTATAACATGGTATAGTCTGTGTGCGCTGTTTTAACAATAGGCCTGGCAACTGATATTAAATGGAAATGTAAAAAATGTGGTTCTTTTGTAAACAAAAGGAAAATGTTGACTAACAGAAACTTAAAACTAGACTTGCGTCTGCGTATGGTGAGATGCTACTTCTTTCCGATTGTACTCTATGGCATGGAAGGGTGGACAATTACACAGTGCCTATCTATAATCTAAGCTGCAAAGATATGTTAACATTTAAGGCTCATATTAAATGCATGCCCACATATATGTTACATGTGCATACAAATAAACAAAACCTCACATGAACATAAGCCTTGTAACTCCTGCCGCCTTTCCCTGAAACCGGGGTGGCATTGGCAAAAGTGAATCAATTTTTACAGCACAGGGGGTCAGCCTCATACCAACCTATAAGTCAAGGAGCACAAAAAATTATAAATCTTTTAATCTAAGTTGCAAAGATATGTATCATTTGAGGTTCTAATTAAATGCATTCGCTCAAACAGACACGCATAATTTCGCGCTCACACATGCCGCATGTGGACCTAAAA
The DNA here is from genome assembly GCA_951799405.1 of Agapetus fuscipes. NCBI lineage: Eukaryota > Metazoa > Arthropoda > Insecta > Trichoptera > Glossosomatidae > Agapetus > Agapetus fuscipes. The sequence continues at coordinate 17,087,018 of OX637348.1, forward strand.
TATAAAAAGCCCAATCTCAAATGAACATAAGCCCTGCAACTCTTGCCTACATTCCCTGAAACAGAGGTGACATTGGCAAAGTGAACCATTTATAAGAGTATGGGAGTGAATACTACAATATGAAATGAGAAGTATTCACTCCTATATATCCCATCATGCAGAGAATAATTAAGGGAAGACGAGCTCCAGGTCAAGGTGAACCTTTTGGTTGAAGATCCTGAGACACTGATTCGGCAGAAGCGCAAGCTTCCTCTTTCATGCCGCAGTATCGAATTGAAAAGGCACGGAAAGGAGAAGAAGAAGAAGGTGTTTTGTTTTCTTTAAGGCCACATAAGCTACCTTGCAGAAGCACACTCTGTGACTGTTTAATACTCTAGTGTGACTATTAAGTAACTTCACTACCCCCTGCAAGTCTCGCACCTTAGTTGCGGATTAGCTAGTTAGTTGGTAGTCACTACAGGCACCGTGTTGTTGTCGTGACTTTGTTAACATGTAGATCTGTCACGCGTGGCAGACTACGTGACAAGTGATACAACTTTCACAGCACTATAAACAAATGGGAGAAACCCCAGCAATAGTGTGCGGAGGTCTCGGGGGTTGCCGGCTAAGAGAGCGGAAAGGTCTATAATCTAAGCTGCAGAGATATGTTACATTTTAGATTCACATTAAATGCATTCCAACAAGCAGACACGTATAAATTCGCACTTAAATTGGACATGCTCATGTGGACTTACAATATTAAAACCCAATCTCAAATGAATATAAGCCTTCTAACTCTTGCCGACCTTCCCTGAAATAGGGGTGACATTGGTAATGTGAACCATTTTTTTACAGTATGGGTGGTCAGGCTTATGCCAATGCCAATCTTAGAAAATAATATGAATGCTTATATGATGCTTATATGATGCTTATAGATGGATGTCGCGGTAGAGGAAGACCGAGAAAAGTATGGATGGATCAAATTTCTGAAATAGCGAATGAATGGGATATCCAGAGTCATAATAAAAGGAGGACTTGCATGAAAAAGGTTATGACTCTGGATGAAATGAAAGAAGTGTGCAAGGACAGGAAGAAGTGGCGGCTAATCTGCAATGGTGATTTCTAATGTTGGTGTATTAATTTGCTACATTTTTTGCATAGGAAATTTCTTAATTTTTTTTGTATAGATTTCTTTGTAAGGTTTTGTTCTTTTATATATTTAAATGTAATTTTTTATTCATATTCCTTGACTTATAGGTTGGTATGAGGCTGACCACCCATACTGTAAAAAATGGTTCACTTTGCCAATGTTACCCCTGTTTCAGGGAAGGTCGGCAAAAGTTGTGGGGCTTATGTTCATTTGAGGTTTGGATTTTATTTGTAAGTACACATTCAGCATTTGTAAGCGCGAACTACACTTGTTGGTTTGTGGGCTTACATCTGAGAGCTTTAAATGAATATATCCTTGCAACTTAGATTATAGATTATAGATATGAAGAATACCATCAACATTTCCTTTACAGTTTACTGTATAGTACGGAATGAATTGCTTACTTAAGATCAATGACTTTTAAATATATGAATGGTTCCTTGACTTATAGGTTGGTATGAAGCTGACCACCAAAACTGTAAAAAAAAGGTTCACTTTACCAATGTCACCCCTGTTTCAGGGAAGGTCGGTAAAAGATGCAGGGTTTATGTTCATTTGAGATTTGGATTTTATTTGTAAGTACACAATCAGCATTAATTGTAAGCGCGAACTACACGTGTTTGTTTGTGGGCATACATCTGAGAGCTTTGAATGAATATATCCTTGCAACTTAGATTATAGATTTATAGATAGAAGACATATACATACCATAAGGTTTTTAAATTTAAAATGAACCTGAGACCCTAGCCTTGTTTTTATTTTATTTCTGTCTGTATTAGAATATCAATCTTTGGGAACCTTGATCAGAGGTTTTTATGGCCCATCATTAAAAACAGAAAAAGGATCCATCTGTGCTTGAACAATATTTCATCTCGCTACAGTTTATTTGGATCTGCGTGTTTTGTTTAGGCCGCATTCACATTGAGGTTGGAAATTGTTCAATTCAACCTGAAACAACAATGACCAATTCCATTCCCGGCGTTGCTTTTCCACTAATTGTCGACAATTCACTTCGTTCACTCAAACAATGGTTCTGCTTGGGGAGCTAAACGGTGGTGGAAAAAAAAACATTAATTATTTTTTTGATATTTCAACGTTTTGAATGTAATGGAAATTGAGATAAAAATGTAAGTAGGTACAAACGATTTTTTAACTGGATTTTTTTTGTGTTTTTTTTAAGGAATCCTGTGTGGGAGATTCCCTAGATTCAAAAGACTCTAGGAGTCTATGACACTTGTTGTAGTGCCGCAGAGGTGTTGATGATGTGGCAGTTGATGTCTTGATCAAGTTGCAGGGGGCGTTAGCTGCGCAGTGCTGTGGTGTGTGTTGCGTTGCTTTGTTTTGAGACACTGAAATCAAGTAGCAATTGATATTTGTTTTGAATAGGGCAAAACTAAATTGGGTTAGGAAACACAGGTACCGGTAGCTCATTCCATAAGCGGGCAGTCTGGCACAGGAATAATGGAAAAATTTACTGAAAAATGATTTCAAAGTCAAATGATTTTTTTTTATATACTCGTATTTATCCAGTTGAAATGAGTATTGAGTTTGTAAAGTTGTGTAATTTAATAGAAGTGTCTCAGTGCTATTCGTTAAATTTTGTAGATCTCTCACGATCAGTCAGATGAATATCGAGGAGTTGAAAGTAACAAGGCAAGGACAGAATACAGTGGAGATAGGTATATCAGCCGAGGTACTGGCCACCCCCATTGTAATGTACATTGGAAGTACAACTAGAGTGGTCTCGGACTAGAGACTTTTAAGCATAAAGTCATGGTGAATGTTATATGTTACTTCCCACGTACATTAGAGCTACGAGTAGTGTTGTTATATGTGTGAAAGCGCGCTTTTTCCAGCTAACTGTGAGAGGGAGCAGAGTTTTAAGACCTCGCACTACATTAAAACGCTCCCTAGCTGTTCTTCAGGTATGTGATCCCTCCCTACTACAAGAATTTACTACTGCCCGAGTATAAAGCACTGCGGAAACTCCTCTCGATTGCGTAAATTGAAAAAATGTAAGAAAACTTAATCACTCATTAGGAGTGCCGTCGTATATGTAATACATTGTCTTTTTACGCAATATTTCAGGAGTTTGTATAAAAGCGCTATACTAGGCGCACTAGAGTGCTTTCCTCGTAGTTCTGCTCCCTGATTGCGGCTCTGAGCGCTGCCCACTTCCTCAATAACTCACCTGGGAAGCTGCGCAGACGGGGATAGCAAACTACGTCTACTTTATTAAGATAAATCCCTATTTTTCCCTGATCAGAATCAGGTATTCACGTTGTAAATTAATAATTATTAATTACCCAATCTGTTGAACCAGGGTCGAAGTTGTCTTGAAGGTGCCCGGTGGGTCTCGAATCAGCGTTGTTTTGTTTTAAACAAGCTACTCAACGTGACCGTCTTGACTTGTTTGATTTATTCTCATTTCACAGAGCTGAACTACAATTGTTGTTCTTGATGTATTTTATCGATCATAAACCTGCTGTTGTCTTTAGTTGATCAGCCTATCCCGTGGAATACCTGTATCTCCCTCTCTTCCCTTCTAGGCTACCGATCACAAGCAATGATTCCAGGATATCCCCATAGCCCAAGACACAGAAGAAGTTAACCTTACGCCATCCACTACCAGGCAGAGTCATGTCTAGAGAGGAGGCAACATCGAGTAAATGATTTGTCCAGTATGCCTGATCCTATCCTGGAGCGTTCTGGATACGACTACTTCAAATAGGCCTAAAAATAAAATAAAAAAATCATCGCCTACCAGGCAGAGACATAATTATTTGGGGAGGCCTCCTGTATCAAGTACATGCATTTTGCACAAGTTTAGCTAGCTGATCCTTTACAGGAGCGTCCCTTTTTTAGCTCCACGGTTCAGATACAAGTGCTTCTGCAAAGCATCTCGGTCTCTATTTATAGGTGTATAAAGGTAATTCTGGCATATGAGAGACCACGCCAGAATATTCGTGTAAATACTCATACAATATCGAACAAATACAAGTACAATCATACAAGTACCTACATATAGGGACACAGACACACTCACATAAGTAAAAACACACAGACAGACAATCACATATTCGTAACAATACGATCTTTTTACGTAAGTTGCATGAGATATGGAAAAATAGAAATAAAATATATAGCATAGAGTTCTTCAGATCAACACACCATAAATTTGTGTTCCCAACCCGTCCTTTTCAGGAAAGCGGAGAGTAAAATGTTGCCTCCAGTATATTATGCCTGGTCGCTTCAGACAAGTTACCACTACCCAGCTGTCCTACAGGGCTTGCAGATTAACTGTCTGGGTGTGACGCCCACAGAGCCGTTATTTCTGCCCCAGTGGCAGATTCTGACGTCCTAATGGAGGAGCCGCTAACTGAGGCGAGGCAGGAGCTGTGGAGGGACTTCCAGCTCATGCTCTTACATGGGATCACAGCATCATGAGGGGAATGCTCCACACGCGTTTCATGTAACACATTAACAATTATATTAGTGGTTTGGGATTTTCCTTCACTAATAGGTTGAAAAGGATCCTTGAGGGACATCCGGGTGGGAAAAGAAGAGTTGGCAGACCTAGGCTGAGATGGGAGGATGAGGTGAGGAAGGACGCAAACCAAGTACTGCAGGTGACAGACTGGAAAGCCGCAGCGGTAGACAGGAGTTGGAGGCGAAGGCTGATGAAGGCTGAGGGGGATATGAGCTGTAGGGACATCGAGGAGAAGGAAAGATTGAAATGAGGATAATACTAATAATAATATTAGGATGATTTATTTGGTGAGCGCTGTTTTTGTGTGTATCACACCTCAAGAGCCTTCTGCGAGCTTGGTCGTCGCTGTAGAAAGCGCCAATTCTCAAGCAAGACCCAGTTGTTGTACGGTTGAATGGACCTTTCAGTGACCGGTCTTTGGTAAAGGTTTATGAATTTTTCAACCCAGCGAAGAGCACATTTGGAAATATAAATAGTATATTTTGGTCCAAGAGGATCTATCTATAATCTAAGTTGCAAAGAAATATTAACATTTAAAGCTCATATCAAATGCATACCCACAAACAAACACGTGTAGTTCGCGCTTACAAATGCTGCATGTGTACTTACAAATAAAATCCAAATATCAAATGAACATAAACCCTACAACTTTTGCAGACCTTCCTGGCACAGGGGTGGGATTGGAAAAGTGGACTATTTTTTAGAGTATGGGTAGTCAGCCTCAATTTTGTTCTCAACTAAGTACGGCAAGCGCTTTTTGCATTTACTGAGGTCTCGCCACTGTTGTTTGCGGATTAAGTATCCATACTTTGAAGCTTGCGAAGTATAATCTAGATGCTTGTTAGTCCAAGTAACGTTTCGTCACTGGATGTGTGTGATTTCTTCAGAGTATGGTCTACAAGCCCAACAGTATGAATACTTCAAATTCTTCTTCCTCTTGCTCTTGTCATAGATCTGACGATGTGTTTGTATATTTTATTTATATTTCGAATGTTCTCTTCGCTGAGTTGAAAAATTCATAAACCTTTACCAAAGACCGGTCACTGAAAGGTCCATCCAACCTTACAACAACTGGGTCTTGCTTGAGAATTGGCGCTTTCTACAGCGACGACCAAGCTCGCAGAGGGCTCTTGAGGTGTGATACACACAAAAACAGCGCTCACCAAATAAACCATCCTAATATTATTATTATTATTATTATTTATATATTTTAGGCTCATACGTCTGAAAGCTGAGATATCTCATGAATAAGTGTGTGAATAGCAGTCAGATAATCTGGTAAGAGAATCTAAGGACGCCATCATTCAAGATTTGGGTAAATGGAGTTCTGCGTATATAGCGGTGCTTGAATAAAAAATGTGAGGCGCTTAAGCACATGTGGGAGATGTATGTATGTGTGTGTGTGTGTATGAAAGAGATTTACAAGAGAAGTACATTAAATACATTCGGTATTGTAACACACTCTTTATAAAATGGATTTCTCTGTTACACCGAATCAAGCAACATTCATCTATAAATTTACGATAATTTTTTTAGTTGTTGTTAAAATTAACCCTTGAAAATAACCTGAAACTTGAAGGTCGAAAGTACTCGAGGCAAATAAAATTAATAATTGTGAGCATAAAACTACGTTTTGGAAAAAATATTTTTATTTGGAATTGATTTATAAGGTAATTCATTAAGCTAGCGTTTTAATGTGAATCATACTTTCAGAACCCGCCGCGAGCTTGGTCGTCGCTTTAGAAAGCACCAATTACATAAGCAAGACCCAGTTACTGTACGGCTGGATATGAAGATTTCAACTCAGCAAAGAGTATATTTAGAAAATTAAATAATATATTTTCAACTACGCCTGGAATCGAACCCACGACCTTCCGATTACTGGTCCGTAGCGTTAAAAGCGCAAGATCATAGATACGGAATAATTTCATAAAAATAAATGATTCATATTCTGATCGAACGTTTGATGATAAACTTGTTTATATTCCAAACGAAAGCTCTGCCCGCGACTTTGGCCGAAGGGAAGCCATTAAAATGTTAGTGTTTTTGCAAGCCTGAAAAATCCCATAAAACCTTCCACTACCCTCAGCGCTGTGATGGGGTGAGGAACATAAATTTAGGCGCTGTGACGTCACTGGAGACTCAAATCCTTCAGGATCGGGAAATCGCGAGAAATATGAATTTGTGATTTGAAAACATTGCGTCTGCATTCAACGAAAAGTGTGTGGAGAGTGAGACGTTCACTAGAGGCGTTGCTCGAGGTTATATGCATTTTTGGCAAACGCAAGAGTCCAGTTTAATCACGTAGACTTGCAGAGAGTAGAGTAGAGCACGCTCTGCTGGTTGAGCTGTGAATTATGTACGAGGACACAAATACTTGATGTCGGTGAAAAGTGGTGGGTTAATATGTAATGCCGCCCCTGCAGGACCTCAGTACGACATATTCCAGATATGTGAGGAGATAACACATAATATAACAATATTTTGATGATTTATTCGGTGAGCGCTGTTTTTGTGTGAATTACACTTCAAAAGCCCTCTACGAGCATGGTTGTAGCTTTAAAAGTATCAATCAAGACTCAGTTGCTGTTTGGCTGGATGACCCTTTGGTGAGCGATCTTTTGTAAAGTTACGAAGAGCATATTTGAAAATATAAATGATACATTTTACCTACCGCCGGGATTCGAACCCACGACCTTCAAGTTAAGAGTCCAAATCGTTTCCACTAGACTACCGACCGGTTGTATCTGCAACGGGTATTGCATTTGCAATTGAAACTAAATTATAAAATTTAAGTTGTTAAGTGAAACTACTACTTACGTGGGTCAAATTTCAGAGCAGGTAAAAATAAATCTGTACACAACAAAAGACGGGATCTTTCTGTAAATAAGAATTAAGACACAGAACACAGAATAAAAAAGCTTTGTGTTTTTATATGTTTTTTTTCCCCATATAAAAAACACTCGATTGCCGCCTTTGGTTCTAAACGACTCAAATAACAATCAATTTACAAATAGACGTGAAGTTGATATTCATTGTTCTCTTTTACAATCAGTAACAATTATTATTCCTACAGCTTTGAAGCAAGCGGGTCTTGCTTGTGTTGGCGGTCTGTATTGAATACAGGCAAGCCGCTTTAAGGTGTGATTCACACAAAAACCTCGCTTGTCAAATAAATCAGTCTTACAATGAACGAAATCTAGATTGGTTTAAACATTTTAACAAAAATTCAAAGAGAAGACTAAAAGCTGTAAGGGATTTGGAAGCCGAAAATAGCAGTGAATGCAGAATGGAAGGCTTTTAGAAATGCGTGAGAAATTGTGTTGTAAAAGTAGTGAAGTAAGTCTCAGTTGTTGTTTTAAGCTGTTGTGGATCACATCAGCCGCGTCACGCTGGTCTGTGGTGTGAAGTTCCCTGGATAAGGAGATGAGGTTTTTGTTGCTATTCTCCCAATGTACATACAATTTGGATTTTATTATTTAGTGATGTATAAAATGTAATTTGTCGTGTGTGTGTGTTCCTTGACTTATAGGTTGGTATGCGGCTGACCACCCATGCTGTAAAAATGGTTCACTTTGCCAATGTCACCCCTGTCTCAGGGAAGGACGGCAAGAGTTGCAGGGTGTATGTCCATTTGAGATTTGGTTTTTATGTTGTAGGTTCACATGAGGCATGTGCAAGCGCGAACTTGTACGTGTCTGGTTGTGAGAATGCATGTAATGTGATTCTCCAATGTAACATATCTTTGCAACTTAGATTAGATTAGATACATAGACTGTGTTTGCCTCGGATATTTTTATCATTAACTATTCCAGAAATAAATGTCCTAAGTGAGGATAATGAAACACGATCTCATGGTATAGACGTTACATGATATAGTCATGCTTTTTTAGCACAGCCTATTTTGGAATTCCCTTGAAGAAGGCATTGACAGTAAAAAACCTATTTTTATTAGACCTATATTATATAGACCGGTCCGTAGTTCAGTGGTTTGGACTCTGAATGAAAGGTTGTGGGTTCGAATCCCGGCGGAACACAAAAAATATACCATTTATATTTTCAAATTTGCTCTACGCTGGGTTGAAAAATTCATAAACCTTTACCAATGTCCGGTCATCAAAGGTTCATCCAGCCTTACAGCTACTGGGTCTTGCTTGAAAATTGGCGCTTTGTAGCGACGACGACCAAGCTCCTTAAAAGGTCGATAGCTCAATTGGTAGAATGCTTGCATTCCATGCCGAGAGCAAGGGTTCGATCTCAAGGTTTACCCAGCCTTCACAAGAAATAAGAACCAGTCCCCCCGGGAGCTGGAAAACCCCCACTTCAACTGAAAGTGGTTGGTGTGAGGCCGGCCCCCTTACCGGTAAAATAAATAGGTCCCGAATCGCCACATGCAACTCCTTCGAGGATAACGCAAGCAAAAAGTTACTCTAAATGTGTAGCTTAGTTGCGTTAGCAAAATAAAAATCCTTGTAAAATATATGTCCAAAATTGTAAGTGAATAGTTCCGTTTGCAAAGTGTAAAATGAGTTTGACTGAAAATTTTTAATTACAAAAACCATGTAACTCAGAAGCTACAAAAACCTACGTGATCTTCTATCTACTGTCAGGGAGTTTATCTAGAATGTAATCTGATTATATACCCAGGGCGCCGCAATCCCGGCAAGTCATTACGAATCCCGGCAAGTAATTACGAATCCCGGCTCTAATCCCGGAAACCAATCTCCATATAAGGAAGTGGCGCTTCCTCTCAACAAAGAGCAACGAGCTTTTTAATGATTTCCCTGCAGCAGGGCGGGAACTGGATCAGAGAAAATGGAGTTTTCCTGATGAAAAGTTTTTATGTTAAAGGAATGTTTTATCAGCGGAGAGCTGGCGCTTTGCAGCAGAAACTGAAGCGGATTCCCGCGCAATTCCAATGCAGAGGAATGCAACAGACGAATAATTGAAAAAAGGAACAAGAAGAAAATACCTCATGAGCTGAAAACAAGCAACGTGCCGCACAAAAGACTCGCAAAATTCTGCTTAGTTTTCAAATCAAAACATTCAACCTGAAGTGTCAGCAAATATTTTCTCCCAATCATTTCAAATATCTAAAATCTAAATCTAAGCTGCAAAGATATACATCATTTAAGATTCATATTGTTACGATTTTAGGGCTCAAAAGTCTTTCAATTAAAAATGCTCTTCTTATACAGTTGTTTATTTTACACTTTTAATAATTTATTTTCACAAAGATAGTCTTGACTATTCCATTACACTTGGTTTCTGTTCACTGGTTAAGTTGGCTCAATGTAGTTGTAAAGCTCGTAGGATACTGGCTCTGCAAGCAACTTGCACCCTTTTTATACTCTTCAAAACAGTACAATCTAGAACTATATTCGCTAGACAGTTCCAGAAAGACGTAGAAATCATTATTTCTCGATGCTTCCAAGTATTTTATTCAATGATTTCTACCCACACATATTTATGAGGATTCTTATTACATAGTCATAGCTAATACCTATTCTTATATTTACATAACAATATTAAGCGCATTCCCACAAGCAGACACGCATAATTTCGCGCTCACACATGCCGCATGTGGACCGACAATATACAAATCCGAATCTCAAATGAACATACACCCTGCAACTCCTGCCGACCTTTCTTGAAACAGGGGTGACATTGGCAAAGTGAACCATTTTCTACAGCATGGGTGGTCAGCGGCATACCAACCTATAAGTCATGGAACGTACACAACAAATTACATTTTTTGCATTAAAAAACAAAAAAAAAATCCCCTGTTAAAAATTCATAACGATTAAAGGTTATAGATGTACAGAATAAAGTGTATAGACAAACTCAAGAGCACTTTCCGGAGTTGTGAGTTTGCAAAGATGTCCATTATCCAGCTTCCTACCATCATTCCCGCGCCTTTAACAAATTATCCACATTATCTCAGGGCAGATTCCTCCATAATAATTTGTCAGTCCCCCTCCTCATCCCACTCTATCCGCTCCCTCCTCCCACTTGGTAGCGCGCGTATCGCTACGACCTTATCAGATTTTCGTTTGAAGCTAAAAATAAAAACGAAATTATCCCAGCCGGGAACCCTCTCGCAGAAGGTGCGGGTCTTACACCAACTGAACAAAATAAAGTCACGTTTAAGAGCTCCTTGACAATCGTTTCTACATTTCACCCACCCTGCTGCACAAAGTTGACTGAAAACTTTGCAAGAGACTTCTCAATAATCCAGGAGTTTCCTTCTCTGTTGTTTTTGTCTTGTTTTGATGATATCTTCAGGATTTCAAGCGTGACTTGAAGACTCGAAGAAAGTGACCGAGCGCGGTTGTTAAATGTTTAAAACCACAAACTTCCAATAGGAAGGGGAAATTCATCGAATAAAAGTGTTTTTTCTTCTCATTTCACTAAAAAAAAAAGTTTTACAAACTGTAGCTGTTGGAAAAGCGCGAATCTAAAATCTAAATCTAAATCTAAATCTAAATCTAAGCTGCAAAGATATGTATAATTTGAGATTCATATTAAATGCATTCCCACAAGCAGACACGCATAATTTCGCGCTTACACATGCCGCATGTGGACCTACAATATAAAAAACCCAATCTCAAATGAACATAAGCCCTGCAACTCTTGCCGACCTTCCCTGAAGCAGGGGTGACATTGGCAAAGTGAACCATTTTTTACAGTATGGGTGGTCAGCCGCATACCAACCTATCAGTCAAGGAATACAAGCAATTAATACATTCAAATATATAAAAAAAAAAAACTCTTAAACAATTAAACAGTAAAAAAATTAAAAAAAAAAAAAAAAAAAAAAAAAAAAAAAAAAAAAAAAAATTAAAAAACAACAAAACATATTTAAAAAATTCAAATCAATGATTTTTTATAATTCATAATTGAACCTACATATTTTTTAAATAAAGCATTTTCTTACAAAAACACTAATTCTTTTTAATTGTACATTAAGGCTTTCACGGCCGGCACTTGACACAATCTTAAAAAAAAAAAAAAAAAAAAAAAAAAAAAAAAAAAAAAAAAAAATAAGTTTAAGAATAATAGACGAATAAGTTTCATTAAAGTTGTATTCAATATCATCAGGAGTCGCATTTTTTTTATCAACGACAGGACACTCGAAAGAAATATATATGATAGAAATGACTTGCCGTTTTGGTGCATATTTCAAACCCAAAATAAATACCGGCAAGGTTTAATCGGCCTTCACAAGAAATGAGAACCAGCCTCCTCGGGAGCTCGGAAATATCCACTTCAACTAAAGTGGTTGGTGGTAGGCCGGCCTCTTTACCAGTAAAAATAAATAGGTCCCAAATCACCACATACGACCTCTTCGAGGATAACGCTGGAAAGAAGTTACACTACATGTGCAGCGCAGTTGCGTATTCAAACTGAAAGCTAATTTTTTATTGGTTATCTGTATCGTTATATTTTTAGTCTCCTTTGAATGTAAGCCTTTAACCCTTTATAGGCAATATCAGTACAAATTGTTATGAAGCTAATGATCAGCCAGGCTCCGGATTGTCTTCTGTATTTAGCAACACGGCTGACCTTTTAGACTTCCTTTGCTTCACTTGTTCCGCGGATAAAGAAAACATGGAGGCGGGCGCTCATAGGGAAACAAAGAGAGAGAGAGAGAGGGAAGAGAGGGAAGGGAGAGACAGGTGCATCAGGGGGAGGAGGGAAGGACAGGAAGTCTGTGGGGAACAGAAAGAAGGATACTATTTATGACATAGTATTTAATTTATTCATGAAACCTATCATAATCAAAGCTACATAGATAAATACATATTTAAGATAAAATTTCAATTCATGATGCAGACAAGATAAGGTTCGCGCTTATACATGCTGCATGTGAACGTATAAACTAACCCGAATCTCAAAATAAAGTTCTGCAACTCTTACCTCATTTTTCGGGGCGCGTGCGTTCCATACACGCATATGCGCCTAATGGGTAGGCAATATATGGGGAAAAGCGCATTTAAGCTTGCTTGAGATTTAAAATACAAAATTTAAGTTTAATTGGAGCTTTCGTTAGCACTTTAGTCAATTTCAAATGAGTTATTTTAATGTAATGGTTGAATTTTGTTTATTCTTACATATTTTTTAATTGTTTGTAATAAATTCCTAGTTCATTTATTTTCCTAAGTCTATCACATTTTTTATTTAATTCTTGCTACGCCTCACCAAAAAGAGACTCAGCTCTTGTGTGTGGTGAGGGGTACTTACCTTTACTCTATGCATGCGCCTCAACAGGGGTGACATTGGAAAAGTGACTATTTTTTTACGGTAGGTTGGTGAGACTCGTAACAATCGTCATTTAAAAAAATCTTACAAATACATTAGGAATATGAATACTTATTATTTAAGACCTTATGTATGGGCCAACTAACCGACAAGAAAAATTAACAGTTTATTTCTGTTTTTATTATTGCAATACTTAAATACAGTACAAGAAATGGAAAGAAATTTTCTGAAAGCCTTTTTCCAGAAAATTCCCTTTTAAGCTTAAATAACATCATTCATTTTACAGAATCGCTTCATGAATATCTGCTAGTAATAACTCGGCTACATTTCACAACGAGTGAGGGCTGAGTAAGTCACCAGACAGTAGACACACGCGCTAAAGCCCGGGCCTCACATTCACTTTACAGTCACGTCGACAATCTCGGCTTCATGTGAATTTATAATCACCGCTTTATTTATTATCTCCTTGCAAACAACATAAATCTTATATCTCATACATAATACAAAACAGCTTCAAACGTGCTTTTGATATTCCGTTTTATGAAGTTTCATTATTGTTCACATCTCCATGTTTTCTAAAACCAGAATATTCAATTTTATTTTATTGTTTTCGACTTTCCAGCCCTGAGAGTTGTCTTCTTCGCAGGCTCGTCTTTTGATTCTGAACTGATTTTCCTTCAAATAATTCTCCATTAGCTCCAGGTACTTATTTAATATTTCCATGTGTAATGTATTATATGACAAGCTTCCACTGTCACTGGTTTTGTTTCTCCTCACACAAAACTCGTTTCAAAGCTTTTGTATTCACTTGCCTCGCAAATTCTGTATCACTTTAAATTGTGTTTGCATACATGGGAAATTATATCAGTCGTTTTATAATAAATTTACTAGATGTAGGTTTCATAATCACAGCTAAAAGGTACACTTTTCGTATACACGATATATTAATGATATAGCTACGCAGCCGGATACTGAATATCCGGGAACTAAAAGCCGACACTTCCTTTGTGTTGACGATATAAAATGCGAAAGCCTTTTATTCTCATTTTATAGTTTATTTTTGTTTGCTTCACTTACACATGAAAAGGTCAAGACACTGAAAAGTTTTACTGGTTGTATATTGTTGACATAAGAGTTATTATTAGTAAATTTTGAACTCTCAGATTAAAAAGGCGTGTGCAGTCCATCTGCTTATAAGATACAAAAAGTATCTCACATCAACTGTTCACAAGTATAGTTTTAAGAAAGACATACAGAAAAACAAGTTTTTACAATTTCAGGTTTGTTGGAGCCAAGTTTAACTCCACCAGGTACCTACGAGAGAAGAAAGAAGGCTGCGTGTTGTTTCTAGATTAAATTAACGTTTGAGCAAACTGATTCCAGGGAAATCGGCCAAAGCCGCAGACCATCAGGAACAAGGATAGGAAGCTGGAATAATCTGAAAGGACTCACCTAACTTCCAATTGGTCTTCTTTCAATTGTTTCTCCCTTTCGAACGCGCGCGACTTGGGATGCAGCCAAAGAGACTAAACGCGTCTCTTTGCTCTCGAGAATTAAAAAACAGGGACTCTTAACAGAATAAACCGGGCTAATAATTAATAGACCACAAGAATAAGGAATTTAACGGCGTACAATCATAGAAAAAAACTACCTATTCACAATTCGCTCAAACAAGGTTCGAGCATTACGTAAATTCCCTTTGGTCGCGTAAATATGAAAATGTATGGAATATAATATAACAGTATATATAACCCCTATCGAGGGATTAAATTTTCATTCATATTTACACGATCGAGGGGAGTTTATACAAAGTTTTGTACTTAAGTTGAGGCAAATATATAAGTTTGAACGAAATGAATTTTCTATATTTTATTTAAGTTCATCTAACCGGATAGCTAACATTATATGTAAATATCCTAATATTGGTGTGTGGCCGGATACTGGCGGCATCTCTAGAGAATTCTGTACAATAATTAATTATTGCCGGCCGCACGGATGATGGGAACTGAACCTCGGTAATTTAAATAATAATGCGCTTAATGAACTCTCTCCCGGTCCAATTATTATTTAGCTGGATCCCAATACAGCAGAAAACTGCGCGGGGTTATTGGGAAAGCTAATCAGTGTTTATGTGTGTCCGCCATGCCAGCTGTTCCCGCCCACGGCCAACCTAGTAAAACACAAACCAGAGAGGAAACATTCCGCCACTCTCCAAAGCTGGATTACTTTTTACTTTTACTCGTTTTTTTACTCGGAGCATGAAGCGTTCACGGCGTACACATCTTTCTCGGTTTTTCCGACAAGTGTTTTTTCATTCCTACCCTGCGCGCCTTTACAATAAGAAACCCTTCCATCTATATTATAATCTGTAGCTGCTGTTGTTCCTGAAAAAAGGTTCCCTCACGTTTCTCGGGCAAATATTCATATATGTATCTTTAGGAATATACTATTCAGAAAGGCTCCGTCAGCCTAACAGTCTCATGGGATATTCAGAGCTATCTTTAAAAATCTATAACGCTTATCATCTGCGTACGTTTCTGACTCTTTTTATTATAATACACGCTCTGACTTGAATTTCATTCAGAGACTTCTTCAAAGTACCTTTAATCTAAGTTGCAAAGATGTTTACATTTAAAATTAATATTAAATGAATTCCCATAAACATACAGTTCACGCTTACACATGCCGCATGTGGACTTGCAACATAAAAACCCAATCTCAAATGAACATTACCCCTACAACTCTTGCCAACCTTCCCTGAAACAGGGGTAACATTGGTAAAGTAAAACTTTATTTTACAGTATGGATAGTCAGCGTAATACCAACCTATAAGTCAATGTAATACCAACCTTTAACCTACGGTCTTAAAAGTGGTTATTCGTTCTTAATATTTTTATATCCATTAAAAAAATAGATAAACAGCTTTACACATATAAGAGCTAACAGGGACAGCTTGGGAGAAACAGATGTCTGAACGAAGGAAGAAACGAATTATCCACAAATGAAATTCTTTCAATATCAACACATTAAGTTTGTCGACCTCATTCAGCCTGCAACAGCCTTCGTAGGAGAACTCGTTCTTTGCAAATAAAATAAGCCATTGAATTCTCTAATGAAAGTATTTTTCAGAGTTAATGAGTAAAACGAAAAAAATAAGTAATTAAGCGCGTAGGTACTTGGATGTATTTTACGCTCTGTGTGTAGCCCGCAGAGAAGTGGCTCGTTCTCCCTCCGGCCACTTTGTTTCTGTTAATAAGATCTCCCTCTCTCTTTCCTCTCCCTCACTACCCTGCTGCCACCCTTAGAAAAATAAAAAACAAAGCTAGAGCCCGTCCTGTCATGGGAAACCCATTAATTATTCGTTTGAGTTCACTGCTAAAGAGCTGCTGTTCATTTGTATGGAGGTGAGACTCGTGAGAACTGTCCTATCACAACATCGCGACACACAAGGTGGAATATAGTGCCTATATACAGTAGTATATGTACTGAGGAAGCTTTTACAAGAAAACACAATACTTCCTAATTATAATAATGTATCCATTTTTAAAGTGTCGTTTTGTGTATTCACAGCAAGAGCACAAATACACACTTTTAAATTTGACTTAAAAACATTCGCTCTCTTCACAGCCCCCAGTTTTCACGGTAAGGCATTTTACAACAAAAAAACCGGCAATGCAAAAGGCACGATCCAAAAATATCTACCTCGACGATTTTGAGTTTGTCGTTTTCTAGCAGTGGGAAATCGTTAGGGTAAGATCCGGTCGATACCTCAGTTGGTAGAGTGCTTGAATTTTATGCCAAGAGCTCGGGTTCAAATCCCAACGAGGGTGTCAGAAATGATTTCCCGATTCAGTGTTTATTTCATACCCAAAATAAAAGTATCGGAAAGGTTTACTTTACGAGAAAGGAGTAACACTACCCTCGGGAGCTGGAAAACTCACACGTCAACTTAAGTGGTTTGCGTAAGATTGCGAACTTACCTGTAAAAATAAATAGTTTCCACTCGCTACATGCAAAAAGTCACACTGTATGAGGCTTAGTAGCGTAAAGTAAGTAAAAAAGTCAAAAAGATTAAATAATGGGAAATGACATCTGTACTAGGTAATCATTCTTTAAGCTTTATTTCACTCCTTGAAACGAGAAGTTACACTGAAATGACAAGAAAGGAGAGTTTGGTCCTTGGCTGACTGAATAACAATATATTACATATGTGTGGACCCCAGCACGCGTTCCATTCTCTTCACCAGCATTGTCAGTTACTTCTTGTGGTCTTCCTCAGCAGATCTGGATGCAGGGGAGTTGAAGGCTGCGACCGCACCAGGGCCTCCGCGTCCATGGGGCCCCTAAAGACTCAAAAATTAATTTAAATATAGTTTTTTTCGGAAGCCTAAAACCATTTTCACACAGAACAAATTCTGTCTGGTTTGTCTATCTATCTAAAGGTTTGGTTTCTTCCATCCATTACCGGATCGAAAGTCTAATATTGTATGGAGATACATGAAAGCTGTACACGATCCGTAACCATAGACGAATTGGGCAGAATTCATACTGTGTAAAAAAAGCATAAAGAATACTCATAACTTAGCAATTTAAAAAATTCAATATACATCTCTTTAGGGATTCCTTCCTAAGTAAAAAGTAGCACGAGTATAAAACACTGGCAAACGCGTCTCGATTGCATAAATCTAAAAAATGTTGACTTATAGGTTGGTATGCGGCTGACCACCCATGCTGTAGAAAATGGTTCACTTTGCCAATTTCACCCCTGTTTCAGGGAAGGTCGGCAAGAGTTGCAGGCTGTATGTTCATTTCAGATTTGGGATTTTATATTGTAAGTCCACTTGCGGCATGCTTAAGCGTGAACTTATACGTGTCTGCTTGTGAAAATGCATATAATGTGAATCCTCAATGTTACATATCTTTGCAACTTAGATAAGATTAGATTATATTTCAAAACTGAATCACTCATACAGAGTGCCGAACTTAATTTCAAACATTTTCGATTCACAAAATTGAGGAGTTAATGTGCATTTTGTATACTCTGGTACAGGATTATTTTTAAGTCTGCCATTAAAATTATACGAAATATTTGCAACTTATTTTTGACAATAGGTAAAGTGAACATATTGGAAATTTGCCAAAAGTAAATTAAATAGATTGGCACTACAAATATGAATGTGTAATCGTTAATCTTGAACGCTACGCCGTAGTTAGTACTCAGGTTATTTTTGGTTCACAATAAGAAAATGCGTTGGGCCCCTATGCTATTCCCTGCACCAGGGCCCCCGGTGGACTTAATCCTCGCCTGTTCCTGTGAGTCCCGCATGTGCTGGTGATTAATGAAGTCCTGCCAGACGCAAATCCTAACTGAGGTCCTGCAACTATTCATCTTCACGTGCAAACTAAAACAGAGCGTGCACACAAATTGTGTGGAAGCTTAGCTCTCAGTAGAGGCGCTGTTTTAGTTTACGTGTTATTTTTGTTGTGTGAGGATTATATTGTTTGCTTGGAGTGCAGATCCTCCCTCTTCCCTAACAGCTGAAGAAAGCGTGAAGAGCCTTCAGGAGGGAGGACTGGGAGTAATTTATTACCCTGCTTGAGGTTAAGTTATGTTTCAGCATGTGGGAGAAAACTTGCAAAGTAATAAAATGTTTACTGAAACTAGAGATAATGACCACGTTTGCCAATGTGAAGTTACCCATTATAAATGAAAAATTAGATTTCCGAAAAATATTTCTGTAAATGAAACTGTCACTCTGTCGCCATTCCACTAAAAGTGACCAGAGCCTCTTCAGATTTACCTCCATTTTTTCCGTATCCTTGCATAACTCTTTCAATTCATTCATATCCATCAACTTTTTCATACATTTCCTTCTGTTATATTCGCTTTGTATATCCCACTCTTTCACAATTTCACCAATCTGATCCAGCCATACTTTTCACGGTCTTCCCTTTCCTGGTTTTGCCTTCCACATTTCCTCTGTATATACACTGTAAGTCATTCATCATCCGTTATTTCTACATATCGAAATCATCTTATTCCATTATTGTGTTAAACCTTGAAAATTCTCATTGACACCTGGGAATAATGTCGGCTTTAACTTCAAGGAAAACCAATACAAAAAAAATTAATCACAAAAATAACTTTCAAACTAATAAATAACTTTTCCAATCAAATCTTTTCCATGTCATATAATATTTACATTTAGTTGTAGATCCTCCTTCCATCAAAATTAAGAGCTTTTATCCTTAATGGACTTTTTCCTGTTTCTTAAATATTATTTTCTTTTTTATTACGTCAATCAATCACTTAATATTGAAACGTTAACACTTTTATTTTTAAAGCGGACGTCATTGTTCACGTCTTTTTCACGTTTATAGATGAAGCGAAAATATTCCGCACGTTTCCGGTTTTTAAATCAAATCAAGCATTTCATTTTCCCGCCTCTCTGCATGAGCAGCTGAACACAACATTTCATTTCATGGAAATCCTGTATTTTTTCAAGCATTACAAATGAGCGCGCCTTTTCCTTTTCACCATTTCAAGAGGAATATTAAATTGTGATATTGCCAACAGTACACCAGCCTCACTTGCACTGTACAGCTTTTAAATTTTAATTAAAGATTCACATGAAATTGAAATGGGAATACTTTTCTATGTAAAGCTCTCTCTCTCTCTCTCTCTCTCTCTCTCTCTCTCTCTCTCTCTCTCTCTCTCTCTCTCTCTCTCTCTCTCTCTCTCTCTCTCTACTGGCGTTTGCAACAACAGAGACGAAATAAAAAATGTAATTAAATAAAACAAAAAACAATTGTTATTTTAGGTTAGTATTTAAAATGTTTCATTTTGCATTTTTTCACAGTAACTCAACAAATGTAGCCGAAGCTCTGTCAACATTCCACTAGAGATGCCCAGAGCCTCTGCAGTATTGCCTCAATTTTATCGTTGCTTTCTTTCTTTCTTACCATAATATGTTAATATCCGTCTTTTTAAGTAAGCATTTCCTTTATTTTACTTTCATTTCCTTGACTTATAGGTGGGTTTGAGGCTGACCATCCAAACTGTAAAAAATGTTTCACTTTGCCAATGTCACCCCTGTTGCAGGAAAGGTCGGCAAAAGTTGCTGGGCTTATGCTCATTTGAGGTTTGGATTTTAATTTGTAAGGACACATTAAGCTTTTGTAAGCGCCTCACACGTGTTTATTTGTGGGCATGCATTCAGTATGAATCTTAAATATATATTAAACATATCATATGATCACATGACCGGTCCGTAGCTCAGTGGTAACACTGCGGACTCTGAATGGGAAGGTTGTGGGTTCGATTCCCGGCGGAGCACGAAAAATATACCATTTATATTTTCAAATTTGCTCTTCGCCGGGTTGAAAAATTCATAAAACCTTTACCAATGACCGGTCACCAAAGGTCCATCCAGCCTTACAGCAACTGGGTCTTGCTTGAGAATTGGCGATTTGTAGCGACGACGATCAAGCTCGTAAAAAAGGTCGATAGCTCAATTGGTAGAATGCTTGCATTCCATGCCGAGAGCAAGGGTTCGATCTCAAAGGTTCACTCAGCCTTCACAAGAAATGAAAACCAGCCCCCCCGGGAGCTGGGAAACCCCCACTTCAACTGAAAGTGGTTGGTGTGCCGGCCCCCTTACCTGTAAAAATAAATAGGTCCCGAAGCGCCACATGCGACCCCTTTGGGGATAACGCAGGCAAGAAGTTACACTATATGTGTAGCTTAGTTGCGTTTTTTTATATCTACAATATATCTTTGAAACTTAGATTCGCTTAAATTAGACCCTGCCATATTCCATTATTTAACAATATGGTGACTGAATATCAAGCATCAATATGTTTTACCATATATTGCCTACCTATTAGGCGCGTGTGCCTGTATGGGATGCACGCCCCTGACCAGCACCCTGGGGCGTACAGCTTACACGGATGTGTGTACACTTGCTTAAAGTATAAGATACGAGAAGCTTAAAACATTTCAGGAGCCCGTCTAACATGGACCCAGGATTACTGTTACTGTGACCCTGTCGATACGCCACTACGACCTCTGCAGAGTCGCCTTCACGTCTTACATACCTCCTCTTTTGATTCATTCATAATCATCATTTTCAGCAGCTTTATCAAAAGAAAGAATTTAATATTTGGATGTTACACATGAAGGTAATTTTTTTATGTAAAACTCATTTTAAATAGATCTCACTTGCTAAAATTTTTGAATGAAGTATAAATGATCAACTCTAATCTAAGTTGAAAAGATATGTAACCTTGGGGATTCACATTGTATGCATTTTCACAAGCAGACACGTATAAGTTCGCGCTTAAACAACAAACTTACAATATAAAAACCCAAATCTCTAATGAACCCTACAACTCTTGCAGACCTTCACAGAAACAGGGGTTACATTGGCAAAGTGAGCCATTTTTTACAGCATGGGTGGTCAGCCGCATACCAACAAGTCATGGAACAAGGACAACATTTTTTTTTAAATAGATTTGTGACGAGGAATGCCAGCCAGCCTATTCTGCCTGGCCAGAAACAGCTATTTAGATCATCAATTAATAATACATTATTGTTTATTTTAATGAATTATTAATTAATAATTATCCAATAACATCTGTTGAACCAGGGTCAAAGTTATGGTCAAATGACCCAGGCGGGGATCGAACCAACGTTGTTCTATTCCAAACACGCTAGAAAGATCAGCCCACTTGACTCCCTCGGCCATAACACCGACTGAATTTTAAAATCAACTTAGCAAAAATACAAATTAATTACCTTTGTTAGTCATGGACTCTGTGCTGCTCATTGCCTTTGTTTTTCAGTTACACTCCAGCCACCTTCCTCTGGGTCTTTCTTCTGCAACCTTCGAAATCTTTCAAGGTCTGCCATCACGACAATCCTCTCCAGAATCTGAGGGTTTATTTACCATGTTCCAGCCAATACATGTATAAACCTTTTTCAAATGGTGTAAGAGGGTAAAACTAAGACCTATATCTGAATTCTCAATACATAAGGATGCTTTCTGCGCACATAATGTACTTGTGATAATTATTATTAAGCATGAAGTACCTACTTGGTTGCTTTCACTTCCTGTTGTTGATTTCCCTCTCTGCCTGTTTACACTTTAGATTCACTCACAGATCGATGAATAAATTCAATAAAAAAACATCAACGAGAGTGAAGCGTTTGACGAATAAAAATCCTAAAAACAATTTAAATCTGTGAGCCTTTGGTAAACATTTATTCACACGAAATGTATACAAAGTTGAACTTTGTTTGACATTTAGAGGTGATACATTTAAAAAAGTGCAAAATGATATGCCTCTAAGCTCGTCACGAATTCCATGGACAAGTAAAAGTGAAATCACATTAAAGATACAAAATAGCTTTGTTTTTGATTACGGGGAGTATATTCATTTCTACGGCCGGTTTTGCAAACAACTTACTTACAAATTATATCCGAAACCTCAAATGAACATGGGCCCTGCAACTTTTGACGGCCTTCCCTGAAACAGGGGTGACATTGGCAAAGTGAACTATTTTTTACAGTATGGGTGGTCATCCTTGTACCAACCTATAAGTCAAGGACTCCATTGGCTGCCCCCAGACATGTGTGATAGGAAAAAATTTGAATCCTTCAAACGGGGAATGGAGACCCACCTTTCCGCCGCGTCAGAGCTGAAAGTGACCTTATAGTGGCAGAAGTTACGAAACGGCGCTCTACAAGTCATCATCATATTTTAACCATAATGTAACATCACAGTAGGTTAGCTTTAACGATTGTTTATCCGGTCGATAGCTCAGTTGGTAGAGTGCGAGCTCGGGTTCGAACCCCACCGAGGGTGCCAGAAATGATTTCCCGTTTCGGTTTTTGTTTCAAACCACAAAATGAAATACCAGCAAGGCTTACTCAATACTCAGTCTTTACAAGAAATGAGCACCAGCCTCCTCGGGAGCTGGGAAACCCCCACTTCAACTGAATTGATTAGCGTAAGGCCGGCCCCCGTACCTGTAAGAATAAATAGGTTCTACTCGCCACATGCGAAACCCCTATGGGGATAACGGGGCAAGAATTTATGTACACTATAGCTTAGTTGCGTTTTTTTTGCGTTAACTCTCGTTGCCTACTTTTGCCTGTATGGAATGCTCGCTCCTGCGAAGCGTGTCCCCACTAAATTAAAGTTGTCGTGAGAGCAGTTCCATTAATTACGGATTTGTGTGTCCAGCAGCTCTCCCAGCCGCACAATGATGGAGTCGGGTTGTTATGCGGCTCGGCTGGCCGTTCCCAGAATTTGTGAAAAAGTAATAACGTGTCCTGTCGACAAACTAAATCCCTGACTCCCTCGTCCCTCCCACCTCCCCGCTCAGTGCTCACTCAACCCAGCGGAGAGATTACGAGCAAGCAGAGAGGGGCGCGCACTCAATCTCGAATCCCGGCTTTCTTGCAATTTTTTTTATGAGACCCTGTGTGGGAGACTCCTTAGATTCGAGAGACTCTAGGGGTTTATGACACTTGTTGTCGTAGTGCAGCAGAGGTGTTGGTGATGCTGCAGTTGATGTCCTTATTAAGTTGCAGGGCTGTTAGCTGCGCATTGCTGTGGTTTGTGTTGCGTTGCGTGTTAAGTTGTTTTGTTTTGAGACACTGAAAGGAAATGGCGATTGATATTGGATTTGAATAGGACAAGCTTGAATTGGGGTGGAAACACAGATACCGGCAACTGATTCCATAAACGGGCAGTATGGCAAAGGAATGAGTCGTGAAAACACCAAATTCTCATAGTTTTGATCATGTATTAGAATCAAGAAAAGAAAAATATGAAAAATTGTATTTAAAAAAAAAAATACCGGTTTTATTCCTGAAATGTTCCTATCAGTGACATCCCTATCCTTAATGTGTGCACTGTTAGGGAGTGTTACAGCAAGGCTGTGCTGACAAGGCCAGTGGACAGTGGAGCAGACAGCGGGCCGCCATGTGGGCAGTGTCCACTGCTGAGCGCCCATTAGGCAGACTCTTCACACCAGCAGTGTGGACAGTGCTCTCGGACAGTACAAGTGGTCAGTCGTCTAATGGCGGCCAACACTACACAGATGGAGGGGATGTGAGAGCTGTCAGACGTGGACACCACTGAGTATCAATTAAACAACAATCAGATACATTCGGCAACTGGATCACTGGGGAGCGCTTCTGCTTGCTAAAGTGGATGTCACGAGCTTGAATCCGAAACATTGCGGTGTTCTTGTATACAATTGTAAACAACTATTTTATTGTATACTGGTACCAGGAACTGAGTTGAAATCATAAAGGAATGTGAAATGAAATAAACGCTCTTCCGTGAACAAGGATACGAGGCTTTCCGTAGAAAGGCACAAGCAAATGGGCTTGTTCATTGCAACTTTTTCCGAGGAATTATTTAATTTTCAAGTGAAAACACTATTAAGGTTTTTATATTCACAACTGGCTGAAATTTCATTTAGTGAGGAAGCCATTCACGGGAACAGGGAATAACAACCAAACACAGTACTGACGAATAAGAGGTCAGTTGGTAAAGGAAAACACCGGGTACAATTACTTTGCGAGCCAACATCTTATATTATTATCCATAATTTTTTTTAGTACAAATAAAATGTGAATTATTTAAGAATAGCTTTTGTGAAACGCATAGTATTATTTTCACATTTTTTGAGTCAAATTGCGTAAGCGCTATCGGACTTTATCCGACCACCTTCAGAGGCTAACTGAGGTACAAACAAAAAGATCAAAATTTAAGGCAGGGAGAGAAATCTGGCGGGTTTTTTCAGGCATGTACTGCTAGTATGGGAGAAGGACGAGGTATTGGTTTATTAATTATGTTGTTAAAAAATGATAACAAACTTTGTTTAGTTCTACTTTATTTATTTTTATTTAGTTACAAACAAAAAAAACGTTATTTTTGTTTGTAACTATTAAATAAAAATAAATAAAGTAGAACTAAACAAAGTTTGTTATAATAATAATATAGGTATATATAATAATAATATAATAATCTAAGTTGCAAGGATATATTCATTCAAAGCTCTCAGATGTATGCCCACAAACAAACACGTGTAGTTCGCGCTTACAAATGCTGATTGTGTACTTACAAATAAAATCCAAACCTCAAATGAACATAAGCCCTACAACTCTTGCCGACATTCCCTGAAACAGGGGTGACATTGGCAAAGTGAACCATTTTTTACAGTATGGGTGGTCAGCCTCATACCAACCTATAAGTCAAGGAATACGAGTAATAAATAACATTTAAGTATAAGAAAACAACAAAACCTTAAAAATAAATCTATACAAAAAAAGTAAAACATGTCTTATGCAAAAAATGTAGCAAGCCAATAAACCAACATTAAAAATCAGCATTGCAGATTATCATTTTTTAATAATTAAATTTTGTAAAAATAAATCCATACAAAAAAAGTAAAAAATGTCTTATGCAAAAAATGTAGCAAGCCAATAAACCAACATTAAAAATCAGCATTGCAGATTATCATTTTTTAATAATTAAAATGGAGTTCTACAATGTTTCCGCTAAAACTTTTCAATTTTTTTTATTATATTGTCTATATTGTTGCCCATTTCTAGGGTTTCGAGGGCAATAAGCTGTCTTCTTTTGCACCCTGCGAGGAAGACCTTAAGAGGACAA
This sequence comes from Agapetus fuscipes, assembly GCA_951799405.1. Classification (NCBI taxonomy): domain Eukaryota; kingdom Metazoa; phylum Arthropoda; class Insecta; order Trichoptera; family Glossosomatidae; genus Agapetus; species Agapetus fuscipes. The sequence goes on from OX637348.1 coordinate 17,112,592, forward strand.
ACCCTAGAAATTCACAATAATGTAGATAATATTATTAATAAATAAATACCTAGACCCTTCTTCCCTACTAGCAGTAATCTAATCTAAGCTGCAAAGATATATATCATTTAAGATTTATATTAAATGCATTCCCACAAGCAGACATGTATAATTTCGCGCTAACACATGCCGCATGTGGACCTACAATATAAAAACCCAATCTCAAATGAACATAAGCCCTGCAACTCTTGCCGTCCTTCCCTGAAACAGGGGTGACATTGGCAAAGTGAACCAATTTTTTATATTATGGGTGGTCAGCCGCATAACAACCTATAAGTCAAGGAACATACATGACAAATTACATTTTTTAAATCAATTAATAACAATATATACATGTACATAAAAAAACTAAATCATAAAAGTACATCATAAAAGTACATGCCTGAAAATCCCATCCACTTTCTCTCCCTGCCTTGAATTTTGATCCTTTTGTTTTGTACCTCAGTTAGCCTCTGAAGATGGACGGATAAAGTCCGATAGCGCTCAGGCATGTTAAAAGAATGTGAAAATAAAACGATGTGTTTCACAAAAAGTTGTTAAAAATGAACTTTCACTCCGTAAATTACAAACTTTAAATGTGTATTTATGATTTCAGAGCTCACGCGAGAAATATGAAACTGAAAACAATTTTCTTGTGCAGATAGATTACCAGGGAAGCTTTTGGATCATCTATCTTAAAATGGAGCCGGGCAGACATGTGAGCAGATGCTCTGATAGTGGGAGGACAAAAACATCAGACTGGCGGTAACTAGCTGGCAGAAGAAGTGAGGGATGATCCTATGTATATTCTGGGATGGTGTAAAGAATATGGGTGCTGGAACAGAGATGAGCTGAGGATCAGAGGGCACTGGAGAGGTCAACACCCAATAATGTACACAAAAATGCTTGAAAATTGTATAATAAACTGTCGCAAAGTTGAAATACGTGCGCTTATACACGCACACAACGTAAAACGGAACCATCTGGAAGTGATGGTGAATTGTATTAGTGTGTGTACATAACATTCTGGTGGTGAAATGATCTAGTAAGTGCGAGAAAGATCCCTCTGGTTTATTATAAAAGAGGTCAAAATAGTACGGACAGCAGTCGCAAGAGAGCAATTCGCTAAGTAACACCCATACACATAAACAGTGATTGTCAAGTTGTGAAATAAATTGTAAATTGTAAAAAATAAATTCTGTAAAATGAAATTCTGGCATTTTAATTAAAAGAGAATCCAGCAGAAAACGTAACAAAACAATATATACCTATGTGTGGCTAATCCTTCACACTCGTAATCGGAACGCAGTGGGTTAGTAATAAAGTGGTTCACAAAATGCTTCTTGCTGTGACAAAAAATGCTAAAACGCTTATTCAAAAGCGTTCACAAAGGTTCATTTAACTTAACAGTAACTGGGTGCTTCTTGGGTTAACACTCTGTAGTGGCGACCAAACTTTGCAGTGGGTTCTTGAGGTGTAATTTAGTATTCACCTATCAGTCTGATATTCACTAACTCGCGTGTGAGAAAATGAAAATATCGCCCCCTTAGTGCTCGTTGGCCTTATGTTCATCAGCAATGTTTGTGTGTGTACTGGACCAATGTGTATAATGAATGCTGGAAATTGATTTAAAAATGTTTGAAACAACTCTCGCGTTATAGTGTTACGTTATTTTGTTAGCTCAGATTGTGTAAAAAATGGTTCACTTTGCCAATGTCACCCCTGTGTCAGGGAAGGTCGGCAAAAGTTTTAGGGCTTATTTTCATTTGAGGCTTGGATTTTATTTGTTAGTACACATTCTACTGCACGAACTACACGTGTTTGTTTGTGGGCATGCATTTGAGAGCCCTAAATGTAAATATATCTCTGCTACTTGGATAATAGATTATAGATATAGTGTAGAATGTGATTCTTAAGACAATTTAATTGAATTATGCCAAACAAGCACTAGGGCGACGATATGTAGGTTCACTTACGGGATGGAAATCCATATTGGGAATGAAATGTTTACGAGTCTGGTGATGGAGGTCTGGTATGTGAAGTAACTGCCAAGGCGTATGGAGATAAAATCTAAATGTAATAAAATTATTGAAAAGGGGAAGCAAGAGTACAAACATGTTTGCCTGTTTCAATATCACAGAACTCACTCAAATTCCATCGATGGAGATAAACAAACAAACAAACAAACAAGAGATGCTGGTTCAATATTCGCATAAAACATTTCCCGAACAAACTGAGTAAAAGAGCTTTTTATAAAAATCTCAAACTTATAACAATTAATCTAATCTAGATCAAACATGATAAAAAAAGTATCAGTTGTACTTTGGGATAACGGTCGTTTTTTTTTTTTAAGAAATCCTGTGCGGGAGACTCCCTAAATTCTAGATATCTATGACACTTGTTGTAGTGCCGCAGAGATGTACGAGCTTGGTCGTCGCTACAAAGTGCCAATACTCAAGCAAGACCCAGTTGCTGTAAGGCTGGATGGACCTTTAGTGACCGGTCTTTGGTAAAGGTTTTATGATTATTTTCAACCCAGCGAAGAGCATATTTGGAAATATAAATGGTATATTTTTTGTGCTCCGCCGGGATCCGAATCCACAACCTTCCATTTACGAGTCCGAAGTGTTGCCACTGGACTACGGACCGGTCAAGACATGTTTACAATTACATACAATAACTACCGGTAATAACCGGTCCGTAGTCCAGTGGTACACTTCGGACTCTGAATGGAAGGTTGTAGGTTCGAATCCTGGCGGAGCACAAAAAATATACCATTTATATTTTCAAATTTGCTCTTCGCTGGGTTGAAAAATTTATAAACCTTTACCAATGACCGGTCACCAAAGGTCCATCCAGCCTTACAGCAACTGGATCTTGCTTTAGAATTGGCGCTTTGTAGCGACGACGACCAAGCTCGTAAAAATGTCGATATATAGCTCAATTGGTAGAATGCTTGCATTGCCTGCTTGCTTGCTTGCATGCCGAGAGCAAGGGTTCGATCTCAAGGTTTACTCAGCCTTCACAAGAAATGTGAAACCCCCACTTCAACTAAAGTGGCTAGTGTGAGGCCGGCCCCCTTACCTGTAAAAAATAATAGGTCCCGAATCGCCACATGAGACCCCTTCGGGGATAACGCAGGCAAGAAGTTACACTATATATATGTAGCTTAGTTGCGTTTTTTTTACTGTTAGGTAATCAAACTTTTCAGATATTGAACGACCCGTTAAGGGGGAAAACTTACAGAATTCTCGGCGTTTCTTTGGCGACGTAGCCAACGTTTTCAGGAGACACCATGAGAATTAACTCACGCCAACGAAATTTTGAGAATGATATAAGTTCTCCTAAAACGGTTCGTGTGATATCTGAAATGTTGAATTGCCTAACTGTGTAGCTATTATAATTTTTAATATGCATTATTTTAGTGTTGAATATTTTCTCCAATATTGATCCATGCGATCGATGAAATGAACGAGCTGGATGAGGAGTGGGTGCTTGTAGCGAGGCCTGCAGGTGACAGAGATGTGACAGCTCCAACATTATGAAAATATCGACAGTAATTCCCATTATTCACAAAGTGCTTTGACAATTACGTCGTCATCATTATTTTGTATTTCAGCTAATTTAAAGTGTTAACAATATTACAATAATGTAGAAACAATAACAGATTTAATGTTAAAGTAGCAAACTCAAAGGTAGACATACAACAATATTAACATCCTCTACTGTTGGTATAAGCTACTTTCCAGTCATCATTGGCAAGGGTGAGAAAGCTGTTATATCGTATCTACGGATCATTCAGGTAGGTAGAAAGCAATAAAACATGGCGCCCTCTTGATCTGGAGGTGAGAAATAGTCTCCTAAAGTGGATGAGCCGATCCATAGAATGTTCAACTGCGAAATATCAGGAAGGCCAGGGAAAAACTCACCATACCTGTTCTTTTTTTGTAGTGTCACTTCTATTTAAGATCGGCGATCATCATGGATATTTTGATCTTGGATGCTGCTGCTCGAAACTGGGACTTGGTGCTTTTGTTGATACATAATCACAGGTTTTTCAGCCACGATGTCCTACGGCGTCCTTGAGCTCTTCTATTAGCACACTATTAAAGAATCTTAATAATCTATCTATAATCTAAGTTGCAAAGATATATTACATTTAAGATTCATATTAACATGCATTCCCATAAGCAGACACCGCATGTGGACCTACAACATAAAAAAAACAATCTCAAATGAAAATATGCCCTGCAATCTTGCTGACTTTTCTTGAAACAAGGGTGACATTGGCAAAATGAACCGTGTTTCTCATTATGGGTGGTCAGCCTCACGCCAACCTAAAAGTCTAGGAATAAAAATAATAAATAATAATCATCGCAAGAAAGTCGGCGAAGCACAAAAAAAATATCATTCATGTATTCAAATATGCTCTTCGTGGGATTGACAAATTCATGAACCTTTAGCAGAGACCGGTCACCAAAGATCCATCCATCCTTACAGCAACTGGGTTTTGCTTGGGAATTGGCACTTTCTATAGCAACGACCAAGCCCGCAGAGGGTTTTTGAGTTGTGATTCACACAAAAACAGCGCTCATCAAATAAATCTTCCTAAAACTATTATTATTATAAGCAGGCGTAAAAGATAATCTAATAAATATTCACATTGAGATCAATACGATATGTGCTTCAAGTCCTGAGACTAAGCGCGCATCATAACTCTTACTTCTCTTCATGTTTTATTCAGCCGGGTTGGCCATGAAAGATTTATATCCCTTGATGTTGATGCCAGCTGTACTTTTGGATATCTCAGTATTTTTTTAAGGTCAAAAATTTAGAGAGACTTCTTGGCGAAGCATTAAACATTTCACGGGTCAGTAGTTTAGTGGTCAACGCTCTGAACTTACAATTATTTAAAGGTAGGAAGGCACATGAGGCATGTGCAAGTGCGAACTTGTATGTGTCTGGTTGTGAGAATGCATGTAATGTGAATCTCCAATGTAACATATCTTTGCAACTTAGATTAGATTAGATTAGAAGTCAAAGCACAAAAAACCTTGATCGTTGTAAATGTGCTCCTCGCTGGATTGAATAATACACTTGCCTTTACCTAAAGGTGGTCAATAAATGTTTATTTAGTTTTACAGCAACTGGGTCTTGCTTGAGAATCCCCGCTTTCTTTAGGAACGACCAAGCTCGCACAGGATTCTTGAAGTAAGATTCACACAAAATCAGCAATCAAAAATAAATTGCATTGTTATCGTTTAGTAAAAACTTTTTTTTTCAAATTACATTTTTCCTTGACTTTTACGTTTGTGTTAGGCTGACCATCCATACTTTAAAAATGGCTCACTTTCCCAATGAGGCCCCTGTTTCGGGGAAGGCCCCCAAAATTTTCAGGGTAAATACCCTGAAAATTTTATAATATGAACAAATGTTCATAGGATGCTTGAAATTTAATTAGCATTTGTAATCGCGAATTAAATGTGTCTACTTGTGAGCATGCATTTTACATGATTCTTAAATGTGAATACATCTCTGCAACTTAGATAATAGATTATTGCTCTCACGGATGGACCCTTTTTCCGTAAGTGATGCGTAGATCTTTTGGCAATGAGCCACCGTTCTTGTCAGCTGTTTTCAGTGACACCTAAAAGGCAGTTTCATACAGCGATGTAAGCGATGTTCACAACGACCCCTAAGATGGCGCGTACCCATCCACGTTTACGCTCAGAATAAAAACTTTCTCTATCAAAAGCGCGCGCGCACATGTTACGTATCACGTGAGTGTACCACAGAAAACGGTTCCATATAGAACGACACAGTGACAAAACGACGCATGACATAACGACAAATGACAGAACGACACATGTCAGAAAACACATGTCAGAACAACATATGGCAGAACGACACATGACGGAATTACACATGACAGAATTACACATGACAGAACGACACATGACAGAACAACATATGGCCAAACGACACATGACAAGACAATGCATGACAGAACGACACATGACATAACAACATATGGCCAAACGACACATGACAAGACAACGCATGACAGAACAGCATATGGCAGAACGACACATGACTAGGGACTGGAAAATAGTGGTGTTATTTTTTAGGAAATTCGCGTTATTTTTTTGTAAAATTCGCGTTATTTTTGATCAAAAACAGGGAAATTCGCGTTATTTTTCATGATAAACGGGGAGATTCGGTGTAATTTTTAGGGTGGATTAGATCAAAATAAAGGTTTATATAATTGCAAAACAAAGTATATTACTAATATTTACAATTTATTATGTAAACAACAATATGTACCTTCAAAAACAATGAATAAACAACATCTGAATCAATACGAGTATCTGCAACCGAAGATGGTGGAAGTACCCACCGAAAACGTTTTTGCAATAAAAAATACTCAAGTGGTACAAAACGATGTTTATTAATTTTAGTATCTTAAATTTTTTTATATTTTTTTAAATAATCCTTTTTTTTTACAAAAAACCATTGATTGAAAAAAGTATTAATATTTCAATGACACTCCGAATACCCTGCAAATATCCTTTTAAAAATTTAATTTTTGTGCATTTAGTCTCTAGATGAGGGTTATCTCATTTTTCAAGGGATGTTGGCTTTATGAAAGCCTCAAGTTGTGCTCTTGGCTAATCCAGCAACAGCTTCACTCCTTGAAGTATTTTCCTTCATTGATGTCACGATTCAAGTCTGCTTGGATGATCCAGGACAGTTCTGCTTATCATTATTTTTGTTAATAAAATAGATTTGTGAATAGGAATGCAATTCACCAACCTACTCTGCCTGGCCAGATACAGGTATTAATATCATTAATTTTTTTTTTTTTAAGAAATCCTGTGCGGGAGACTCCCTAGATTCTAAAGACTCTAGGGGTCTATGACACTTGTTGTAGTGCCGCAGAGGTGTACGAGCTTGGTCGTCGCTACAAAGCGCCAATACTCAAGCAAGACCCAGTTGCTGTAAGGCTGGATGGACCCTTGGTGACCGGTCATTGGTAAAGGCTTATGAATTCTTCAACCCAGCGAAGAGCACATGCGAAATATTAATGGTATTTTTGTGTGCTCCGCCGGGATCCGAATCCACAACCTTCCATTTACGAGTCCGAAGTGTTGCCACTACGGCCTACGGACCGGTCCGAGATTAATAATTCAATTATTAATTAATAATTCATTATTGTTTATTTTAATGAATTATTCATTTTTAATTATCCAATTACATCTGTTGAACCAGGATCAAATTTATGGTCAAATGACCCAGGTGGGGATCGAACCCCACGTCTAGCGTTCGTGTTTAAAAACGTTGAAAGAGACCAATTTTCCTGTGATTTGCAACTTGCAAAGGGTTTTCGCAGGATTTTTTTCTTTCCCACAAAATCGTTGCGTTGCAAAAGCGACACATGTCAACTTTTTCGCATGATTTCTACCAAAAGTACGAAAATTCGTGATATTTGCGTAAAACCTGAAATTTCGCGTTATTCGCGTAAAAACATCAAAATTCGCGAATAAATTCGTTTTATCGCGATCGCGAAATTTTCCAGTCCCTACACATGACATAAGGACACATGACAGAACGACACATGACAGAACGGCACATGACAGAACAACATATGACAGAACGACACATGACGGAATTACACATGACAGAATTACACATGACAGAACGACACATGACATAACAACATATGGCCAAACGACACATGACAGGACAACGCATGATAGAACAGCATATGGCAGAACGACACATGACATAACGACACATGACAGAACGACACATGACAGAACGGCACAAGATAGAACAACATACAGGTATGACAGAACGACGCATGTCAGAATTACACATGACAGAACATCACAATGACAAAACATCACATGATAAAACATCACGTACCAAAAACGGAATATACCATACACGGAACATGAAAAAGCATCACATGACAAAACATCACAAAACAAAAAATACCATAAACGGCATGACAAAAAAGTGAGACATGAGAAACGGGAAAAAATGAAACTGATGCATATATGCATTATGTATTTGGTAAAGCTTATAAAAAAAATCAACGTCCCCGGTTATCATTATGAGTAAAAAAAACCTTACTGAGCTGCATATAAACAGTAATTTCTTACCGCGTTATCCGCATCGCATATGGCTAGTGGAATCAAAATAAATGTTTGTGTTGCTTGTGATATTTTGTCATGTGCCGTTTATGGTATGTTATGTTTTAGATATGTGATGTTTTGATCTTGTGTTGTTCTGTCATGGTGATGCATTTTCTGTGTTGTTTTGTCATAGCGATGTTTTATCATGTAATGTACTGCCATTTTTACGTTCTGTCATGTGTTATTCCGTCATTTTTCGGTATGTCATGTGTCGTTTTGTCACTGTGCCGTTCTAATCTGTCACCACATAAAATATAAATGTAATGCTAGGAGCCTGAAACAAGAGTAAGTACATGTCTTCCTGTGACCTAAAAACACGCGCCTGTAAACCCAATTAAGGCTTAAAGAAAGGTCGGGAATGTGCTTTCCTTGAAACATCATCAGTGGAGCAGCATGCCGGAGACCCGGAGCTCACATTAACACGGAGATGTTTTTCAATATTTAATGAGAGTAATGTAATTTTAATTCATTCCAGTAAAAGATTCACAAAATCACAACACGAAGAGATTTACACAGTTACTTAATGTAAATAATATTCTTCTGAACAATAAATAACAGATGAATACTACTAAAAATAATTAATGGTTACTACGCAAAATACTACGAGAAATATATACTAAAACAAATTCTAAGATAGTATCTTATAGACTGTTTTTGTTTCATTTTTTTCTACACAATTTAAAAGTGAATTAGTACAAACAAGAACACACACGATGAATTCCAAACACATACATTGTAATTTATCATATCGCACTTACGTACTAAATATTCAGTTGGTTGAACAAGAATTACAAAAGTTATCACGTACTCCGAGTATAAAACACGACGTAAATTACCCTCGATCGCGTAAACACACAAAAATATATGAGAAAACTGAAACTCTTTAAGCAGTGTAGGGGTGCTATTGTTACTTCGTATATATTTTTTTATATTTATCGATCGAGATTAACTTACGCAATGCCTTATACTCCTTGTAAAGTTCACAATTTTTTTATTACTTAAAATAACAAACATTTCCAATAGGTAGGTACAAACAATTACAAAAAAAACTTAATTGAAAATCTCAACAAAGAGTAAACAAAGTGCGAGATTAAACATCAAATATTGCAGAAATGAGGGCGAAGAGTTGATGGCTGCGCAAACAAACAAACAAGCAAACAAACCAACTAATTAATAAACAATAACATAGAGCTTTTGATTTTTAGCTGATAATATTATAAACATCCTAAGGTATTTACCTACTTTACAATTTAAAAAGGATTTCCAGTTTGTTTTTCATTTTACTTTAACTATAAGAACTTGGCGTTTTCACGACTCATTCCTTTGCTAAAATGCCCGTTTATGGAATGATTTAGTATCTGTGTTCCCTTCACAATTTAATCCGGTTTATTCAAAACCAACAACGATCCCTTCTTCCTTGCAGCGCCTCACGACAGAAGTAACTATTCAAGCAACACCTCTGCGGCACCTTTCCAGGGTAACATAGACCCTCAAGACTTTCAAGAATTTGCGAGCCTCCCGCACAGGGTTCCTTAAAAATTACTTATGGTATGACTGTTTTAGTTTTTAAAAGTATTTGATTTCGTTTACATTCTATATATTTAATACATTTAAATTAAACTGGGCTCTAAAGGTGGGATTCACACCAAAACAGCTCTCACCAAATAAACCAGCCTAATATTATGAACAGTAATAGTAATTAAATGAACGCATTGTTCAGCCGGATCCAGACACTTGCGAAGTGGCCGCAAACACCTGCAAGTGGCCGCAAGTGAATGCAAGAGACCGCAACTGACCGCAAGCTTGGGATGCCGAGGTTTCCCTCCCTCTTCTCCTGTTCAGGCAGGGATAGTTGGCACGAGACAGGACGGGGTGGGTTCATGTCCGAGCATGTATAAACACAGACAGGGTAATACGTCGCGGTTATTGCTGCCCCGAGCAGAAATACCACAATCTGTAGGGTGTGATGTTATCAAATCAGTGTTATCAAACGAAATGAGAAGAACATTAATTTATGCAAATTAAAGACATTCCTTATATTTTAATGTTCGCTGGATGTTTGTATTTTAATAAGTCAGGATAAAATGCCCTTGCGCTTTCAACCTTTTCCAGCCATTGTCAGGAGCGCACTGAGGTTATACCATCAAAAGGTTGGAAGTTCAAGATAGAGAAGGGAAAGTGAGCGGGGATTTTCGTGGAGGTATTGTGAGTAGGGGACCAGGAAGGTATTTTTAATAAAGACTCCGTAAAATATGTTGCAGACAAAATACAGATATGCTCAAACCCTCTTTATAGTCATACCTATCCTGTATGTATGTGTCAGAAGGACTCGCAGCACATAGACGCTCATGCAAAACTATATATTTTCTCAAGTGGCGAAAGGCTTTCCCGTGAAGTAAAAGCAACGCCACGAAAAATACAAAAACTTCTAGGTCAGAGGCGTGTCCATGACTCTAAAAGTAAATGTGAAAATTATTGTTAATTATAGAATGACATAAGTGAAATTCCCTAGACATGCAGCCGCCATAGAATTAAAATTCCTTCAGGCCGCATACAGTTTGACATAATTTGACAGAACGAAGGAGAACGTGTTAATTTTTTTTTGCAAGTTATTGTTTAATTATGAAAGAAAAATAATGTTTTGGGACGCTCAGATAAAATAGCTTTATGCCATATATTTACCAGTTACATGTACGCAACTGAATTTTTTATACTTCAATCATCGATGTTTGATTATTAGCTCCATGAATTCAAATTGAAACGATACGACTTTGAAATTTTTATGAATAGTGGCGAAGAAAATATTCACAAAACCGTCCATCATACGGCTTGTTCCCGCTATGTGAGTGTTGTCTACTGGTAGACATAGATGTACTGGTTCTCCTCCACGGCACGGATGTCCTTCTCCAGCTGGCTGAGCTTCTCCTCCATGCTCTTCTTCTTCAGCACCTTGGGGATGGTATCTGTCTGCATGGGCAGCAGCAGGAACTGCCGCTGCAGGGAGGACCAGTTCTCGCGGAGACCCTGAAACAAATCGCGTCGACTGTTTCAATAGACGCTCGGTTATTGTATCGAAGTCTGGAAAAATAACAATAAAGATTTCTCAACTCATTATTTTACAACATGAAAAATAGTAATAAATATTGTTAAATAAAATCTTCCCGCCGCGCTGGAGTTGTTGTGTATCAGTAGTGGGGGGAGCGACGTTGATTGGACGGCCGTTCTACGCTGTCTGCCATTGGCCACCGCCTGGAGTGCGCCTCCCCCCTCCACTTGCACACGCACTGCCATTAACTGGTAGACCTGCCACAGTCAGTTTCCGACAGGCTACGACTAGCCTGATTATCTTCTAGTACCTATTGCTAATAAAAGTAAAAATCAAAAGGGGGTTGTTAAGATGGCTTGGACACATGGAAGGAATGAATGACGAAAGACTGACGAAGAGAGTGTACGCTGCAAGTATAAATGGAAGCCGTGGTAGAGGAAGACCAAAAAATGTATGGATGAATCACATTTCCGAAATAGCGAATGAATGGGATATTCAGAGTCATAACAAAAGGAGAAAGTGCATGAATATGACTCTGAATGAAATAAGTATGTAAGGACCGAAAGAAATGGCGGTTGATTTGCAATGTTGTGGGCTAGGGCGTTTAATTTTAATTTTAAGTTTATCTTTCATTTTCATTTTAATTTACAAAATATTTTAAAGTTTTTTTCTTAATGTATTTTTTTTGTAAATCATTTATAATTTTTTGTGCTCCATGACTGATGGGCTGGTATGAGGCTGACCCACCATGCTGTAAAAATTGGTTCACTTTTGCCAATGCCATCCCGGTTTCAGGGAAAAGTGGCAGGAGGTTCAAGGTGTATGTTCATGTGAGATTTTGTTTATTTGTTTGCACGCATGCATAATGTGTAGGCGCGAATCTACATGTGCCTGTTTGTGAGCGTGCATTTAATATTAGCCTTAAAATATGTTAACATATCTTTGCAGTTTAGATTATAGATTGTTGCCGGGTGGGCTTGGTTTATATTTCTGAAAAGTACACTGAAGTTTAGATGGAGCGGAATGGTATCTGTGTCTCATGTTTACATGCTATTAGTAAAAGTAGTCGGTCATACTGATGGGGAACGTCCTGACCTTGAGCAATTCCTGTCTCTCCTCCTCGCTGACCAGCCTGCATAAGGCCTTCTCCTCCTTCGTCTCCTGCGTCTCCTGATTTTCCTGTCCCTCCACTCCCTGCCCCTTCCCCCAGATCCTCCTACCCTGCCTCCCTCTGCCCCTCCCCCTGAGCAGCAGAGGCGTGTCCACCTCCCAGCTGGCCCCTCCTTTACTGTCCACCAGCTTCCTAGTAGGCTGGCCGGGCCGCATCACGCAGGCGCGCCGCTTGTTCTCCAGTCGGTGGTTCTTCACGTGCTGCTTGCGCGCCGGGCACGAGGAGGCGCGCGCGGGCACGCTGGGGAGACGCGTGCTCAGAAGACAGCGGGCCTCCTGGACAAGCACACAAAACCATCAATAATCTGTACAAAAACATAAAACTTTATTTTAAACATGTCTCTTTATTTATAGTCAGGACGGAAATCCTCTAAAAGGATCCTACCTTTTCACCGGCCGGATAGCGGAGATTTTTGTTCACTAAAAAAACTCCCTCACTGTTTTTTTGCCGCACTCTAAAATTGTCGACAAGCATATCTGTCGCGCCAATTGACTACCACTTGCCCAAACATGTTGGCGGGTCATGTTCATCCCCAACTCTTGTGCTTGGCGTCCTCCTTCAGTCTGATCATGAAGGAGACCCATGATTGGATACCTGTACATGGTATCAGTATTGTAATAACATGTACCACGCTTATAAGAGCACATAGTTCAGCTTTTTGGACTTGTTTTCCAAATATTTCTACAAACCCACATTTGAGAAGCTGGTTGCTGGTAACCAAAGCTTTCACGATGATACATTCTCTGATCATTTTTTTTGCGGGGTTGTAAATTTTGCTTTCCGATTGCCTGAGCAGTCTTGAGCAGATCCCAGGCCCAAGCTATGGAAGATACGAATAATGTTCACCATTCACCTTGTCTCTCTCCTCCTTCCTCCTGGCTCCAGCTCCTCCAGTTCCTCTGCGCAGGAAGTCTTGAGGATGAGGCAGCTGCGTGAGGTCAGGGGGGCCCATGGTGGCGCGGGGGCGGGGCAGGGGGCGCAGGGAGGACACCACGGGAGGGGGAAGCTTGGATTCGTACCTGGAACAAACATGGGGAATCAAAGCATTCAATCTTAATGGACTTGTTATACTTTAAATTAAAGTTTTTCACTGCAGAAAAAATGTACAAGCATGTTAGTATGACTTGCAATATTGAAATAAAACTGTGACAAATGCAATGTATGAAAAAGTTCTACAGAGGATTCAATGGAGAACCAAAGTATTGAGAAAGTGTATCCCTCAGCTGAGGGATTTTATCGTTGGACAAAAATCATTATGAAGTAGCAATTGCCACTTTGTTGGTTCACTTTGCCAATATCACCCCTGTTTCAGGGAAGGTTGGCAAGAGTTGCAGGGCTTATGTTCATTTGAGATTGGGTTTTTTTATATTGTAGGTCCACATACGGCATGTGTGAGCGCGAAATAATGCGTGTCTGCTTGTGGGAATGCATGTAATATGAATCTCAAATGATACATATATTTGCAACTTAGATTTAGATTTAGATTAATGAGAGAACAAGAAAGAAAGTACAAGTGATTGAAAGAAACCTAAAAGAGAACTTCTATTCTGAAAAAAAAAATACCAATAGTCTTAAATCTCTAAATAAATCTACAGCGTCTAAAGTAAACACAGACAAGATGATAAGTGACATGGAATAAAAATGCTACTAAAAGCAAGCGCGTGCATAGGGTATAGGCAAATACATTTCAGAATAAATAGTTTCTCGCATTCCTTTAAAATAACTTATTTGAAATTGACTGAAGTGCTAACGACGGCTCCAATCGAACCTTAATTTCGAATTCCAAAACTGAATATCAAGCTTAAATGTTATTTTACCGTGATTGCCTATCTATTAGGCGCATGTGCGTGTATGGGATGCACGTCCCTGACAAAAAGCAAGAATCAGGATCTAAAATCTAATCTAAATCTAAGTTGCAAAGTTATGTATCATTTGAGATTCATATTTAATGCATTCCCACAAGCAGACACGCATAATTTCGCGCTCACACATGCCGCATGTGAACCTAAACTATAAAAAACCCAATCTCAAATGAACATAGGCCCTGCAACTCTTGCAGACCTTCCCTGAAACAGGGATGACATTCGCAAAGTGAACTAGTTTTTACAGTATGGGTGGTCAGCCTTATACCAACCAAGGCATATTTATTCAAGGAATAATAGCGATTTTCAAGGAATAGCTAAACTTAGAAGTTTTCTTTTTTGTCGCTGTCTTTAAAAATATGACCTTGGACCTCATATGGAGGTATGTATGTATTTGAATTTCCAAAAAAACGAAAGCGTCCCGCGGACCTGTGTGAGGAGGGAAATTAATGGTGCTGGATAATTCACGAATTGGAAAACATCTGCTAATTAAGGTCCTGCGAACATTCCATTAATAAATTATCTGTTAACTCCAATGATTAACGAGATTGATGGCTGGCGGGGCACACAACCATTAATCAAGCATTATCGTTATTTGTATTAAACAACCTGAGGGATTAACCAATTTATTAAATTAACGTAATTTTCTTGAAAAATTAAGCAGCCATATCTCATCTCCATTAATGAAAGTTTTTCAATCTCTTTTTAGAAAAACAACTTTGGAAAAATATTGTGTGTATTTTGTAGAGAGAACAAAAAAACAAGGGGAGATTGTTTATTAGAGATGAGATGGATTTTATTAAATAGAGTTCTGTAGAGGCAATCGTAGACATATTTTATTATTGTATTCAGATGAAACTATCGATAATCTAGCTCGCAATGATAAAAAATTATCATTTACGATTTATATTAAATGCATTCCTACACATGCTGCACGTCTACCTACGACATACAAACACAAATCTCTGATGAACATAAATGCAACTTTTGCTACCCTTCCCTGAAACATGGATAAGTTACATTGGTAATGTAAGCCCATGAGGTCGGAACATTTTTGAATTTGGAACTTTTTTCTCGGCGAGCAAAGATTAGTCTGGTATGGGACTGCCGTCCTAAGCAACTACCACTACGCCACGCCACTAAGCTACACATATAGTGCCACTTCATGCCACGTTTTTCCCAAAGGGGTCGCATGTGGCGAGTGGAATCTATTTATTTTTACAGGTAAGGGTCCGGCCCAACGCAAACCGCTTCAGTTGAAGTGGGGGTTTCCCAGCTCCCGAAGGGGCTGGTTCTCATTTCTTGTGAAGGCTGAGTAAACCTTGCCGGCATTTTATTTGGGTTTGAAATAAACACCGGAACTCTACATCATTTCTGACACCTTCAATAACAAAATATGTATATGTATGCAACAATTTTTTTGGCCATTGGGCCGCGTCAGAGGCAAAGATCTAAGCCCTCCATCCACTTCCTGCTCCTGGCGTGGCTTCATGGAGGTCTCTCAGGCCAGGAGGGTGTCTTCTGATGGGGCACTCCTCCACTATGTGCCGGACAGTCTGGTTCTCCGCCCCACAGTCACACCCTGGAGATGGAGCTAATCCCCATCTGTGGAGCAAGGAGTTGCAACGGAGCTTTGCTATATGCGGGGGTTATTTAAGACCGTCCACAATCCTCTCCGAAGATTGAACCCTGGGACTTCCTGGTGTGGAAGTATCATCACCACGTTAATTCTTTCCTACCGAATATCGGTAATATTTGGATAAAGACTAATCAGCTGTTCCCTTGTGGCCATCTTGGATTTACAGGTCGTCATACAAATATTACCGATATATTCGGTAGGTGATTCTTACGTACCGAATATGGTTCATATTGGTATGAAGATGATGATGAGTTGATAATTTATTTATAGCGCCGTTTCGTGATGTAGTCACTCCAAGGGCGCTGGTGCAAACGATGCCAGAAATTTGCTTGTCTTCAGTGCATTCCGGAACTTTCCATGGTCCTCTACCTCTCTCACATGAAGACCTGCCATTGCCCAATCAGCTGTTTACTTGCGGCCATCTTGTCTTCATACTAATCTAAACGATATTCGGTAGGTAGGATCTACCGTTGGTGATGAGACTTCCACCCCTGGTATGGCAGAGTGATCAGATCTTTGTTTTCAATCCTTTTTCTTAAGCCTAGTGTTAACCTATTTGTCAAAGAACACAAATAAGAAGTAAATGAAGAATACGGAACCTCGGTGACTTCTCCCTGTCAGGAGGCGGCTTGTACAGGATGTTATAGATGTTCTCCGTGTGCTTCACCACTCTCACGATGGACATGGTCTCTCTCTAGGCGATCCACTATTCAGAATACAACATGCCGCATCGAAAACACGAGCCTTGTTTATTTGCCGCAATGGCGTTGCCATGGTTACCGTTGCCGCGGGGTCTGCCGGTTGTCATGGCAACGGGAAATAATATTCATACCGATATCAGCACTGCATCCCGAGTAGCGAAGACCAAGTGGAAACTCAATCACGGCGTGTAAACAAAAATGTACGGAAACTACGATACCCACGTGTAGCGCTGTTTCACTTCGCATACATTTCTGGTACAAGTTTTAACGTAGAACTTTACTCTCCCTCCCGTTAAGTGGTGTACCTGTTCGATAAGGCAGGAAACAAGCTGAAGTATTGTGTTTGTTTTTTGCTTTCCGGGGAATATTTGGTTTTTATATTTTCCACTTTTAATCTGATATGGAGCCGAGCTGGGCAAACAATAAAACGAAAACGTAAACGTACCTAAGCTACACCTATAGTGCAACTTTTTACGGCGTTCTCTCCGAAGGGGTCACATGTGGTGATTGAACCTATTTATTTTTACAGGTAAGGGGACCAGCCACAAACAAACCACTTCAGAAAAAGCTGGGAAATCCCCACTTCAACTGAAAGTGTTGACGAGACGCTCAAAAGTAAATAGGTCCCGAATTGCCACATGCGATTCCTTTGGGGATAACGCGAGCAAGAAGTTATACTAAATGTGCTGCTTGGTTACGCTTTTTTGGCGGCTCAGATTTTAGAGTAACTTACCTACACTAATCTGGGCAGGTAGTCTTACATCTCATCAAACTGGGAAGAATAGAGAGAAGACGATCTTCAAGGTCGAAGGAGAACATCTTGGTTGAAGTATATGAGACAGTGGATTACCAGAAGCACAAGATCCCTTTTCCGTGCCGCAGTATTAAAAAAAAAAGCCGAAGAAAGTGTATGCTGCAAGAATTGATGGATGTCGTGGAAGAGGAAGACCGAGAAAGGTATGGATGGACCAAATTTTCGAAATAGCGAGTGAATGGGATATCCAGAGTCATAATAAAAGGAGAACTTGTATGAAAAAGGTTATAACTCTGGATGAAATGAAAGAAGTATTGTAACGAGATGAATTTGTTTGTTTGGTGGAATGGAACATTAGATTTGAATTTGAATGGAAAAAGGAAAACAAAAGAATGCAGAAAGAGAGAGAAGAAGCTTCCCTGGCGGGAGAGCCACAGGCATGTGAATTTGGTCATAATTAATATTGCTGTGGTTTATTATATAAATATTGTGATTGTGGAATAATAAAGTGTGTTTAAATGTTTGATTCCTTATCTGTTTTATAAGTGATATTATTAAGTGATTTGTAGCAGAGCCACAAATGGTGTGAGAGAGTTCTCTTGAGCACGGCTTGAGTCTTGAAGCGGATTTTGAACGAACGAAAAGTTAGCAGTGAATATCCTCACATATTACAAACATCCTAATTGAATACTACCAAAAGAAAAACCCTCACAGTATGCAAGGACAGGAAGAAGTGGCGGCTAATCTGCAATGCTGATTTGTAATGTTGGTTTATTAGTTTGCTACATTTTTTGCATAAGAAATTTTTGACTTTTTTTGTAAAGATTTATTTTTAAGATTTTGTTGTTTTTTTTATACTTAAATGTTACATCTGAGAGCTTTGAATGAATATATCCTTGCAACTTAGATTGTAGATTGTAGATAGTATTAAAGGTACAAATGACCATAATGATCGCCAATTCTCATTGAATATGCCCAAGATAAACCGTTTTGTATACAATACCAAATAACATCTCTCCTATAAGACGGTATTTCATTATTATCGTTTATTTATATCTCGATTAGTAGAGGACAAGAATAGCCGAGGCAGAACAAGTAATTCCATCTCCTCATCTCCTTATCCAGGGAACTTCACACCACAGACCGGCGTGACGCGGCTGATGTGACCCAAAACAGCTTAAAACAAAACAACACAACTTTTATAACACAATTGCTCACGCATTTCTCTAAGCCATTTTCCATTCAGCTTTTACTGGTATTCTCGAATTCTACATCCCTTACCGCCCTTAGTATTCTCTCTGAGCTTTTGTTGAAATATTTACACCAATCTAGATTTCCTTCATTGTAAGACTGATTTATTTGACAAACACTGTTTTTGTGTGAGTCACACCTCGAGGCCCTGCAATACATCAATATAAAAGGCACTGCCTCTATGTGGCTATATCCAAATACTAGCGAGATTCGCTGGCTTTGGCGCTGGATGAATGCTTGTTAATGGGCTTGGCAAAAAAAAAATATCAACATCACATTCATTTAACATTTTATTGTTACCTATGTATCTGTAATCTAAGTTGCAAGGATTTATTAACATTCAAAGCTCATATTAAATGCATGTCCACAAACAACCTTCTTAGACCGGTCCGTAGTCCAGTGGCAACACTTCGGACTCGTAAATAAAAGGTTGTGGATTTGGATCCCGGCAGAGCAAAAAAAAAATTATATTTTAAATTTCCAAATATGCTCTTCGCTGGGTTGAAAAAATTCATAAAACCCTTACCAAAGACCGGTGACCGGTTTTTCACCGGTCCACCCAGCCTAATAGCACCTGGGCCTTGCTTTAGTATTGGCGCTTTATAGCGACGACCAAGCTCGTACACCTCTGCGGCACTACAACAAGTGTCATAAACCACTAGAGTCTCTAGAATCTAGGGAATCTCCCGCACAAAAACAAACACGTGTAAGTTTGCGCTTACAAATGGTAAATGTGTACTTACAAATTAAAATCCTAACCTCAAATGAACATAAACCCTGCAACTTTTGCCGATCTTCCCTGGAATAGGGGTGACATTGGCAAAGTGAACCATTTTTTTACAGTAGCATCCTCATACCAGCCCATAAGTCAAGAAATTCCCCTAAGTCGTATAAAAAGCCAACGGCGGAAATCTAAGATTTTTAATAATGTTTATGAAAGGGTAGAGAAATCCTTTTTGGGTTTACATAAATATTTTAATCCATTAACTAACATTAATCTAGATTACCGCCTTTGTCTCTGTATAGCTGTTTTTTATCCGCTCTTTGATGTGGTTTACGTAGTAACCTAATGTGATTATCATAAAATAACCTTTGGTCTAAATTTTTGTACAAAACCCTCCCCAGAAATTTTTAATTAATTAACATTATTTTGGGCACTGGCACGAAAAGTCTCGCATTTAATTTAAAATATTTTACTTTCACATTATCAGGACATGTGTTTTTTACTTCTGCTTCCATTACTTCTGGTGACGTCACGCGCATGCATAATTTTTTGTCATATCATTAATTATTCCACAAATGTGCGTGCTCCACTCTACAGAGATTAGGAGCTCAGTATATTATCTGCAGGACATTTAAATAAACGTGTAATCTGTAACCTTTACAAGGGATGGAGGGAGAGGCTGCTTTATTTATAGCAGTGAGACAGTCATCCCCACGCCAACTCATTTCCAAAATGTTGTGATTCTTTGCTTCTTGTGAAAGTATTTTTGTGACAAAGTTAACCTTTAAAATACAGCGAAGTAATTCAGTACGGAATTGAAAACTGCGATTATAAATAACTTAATTATTTGTCGGAATGTTTTCTTTGACTGTAGAATACCAGCTATGTATAGAATAGACAGCTGAAATGATGGAGGCCAGCTCCCACCCCGGGATGTCGTGTCAAAGCTCATGACATTCCACCTTATTGAAACCTGTTCAGTTTTTTTCTCAATAATGTCACAGTTTTCCAATAATTGAAATCCTGAGAAGGTTTTTTCCACTTTTTTTTGTGTATTGATGAAAAAATATTTATAAATAACTGAAACCTTAGAAGTATATCAGCACCATTGTCAATCATACAAGACAACCCGTACAGGATCTTGGCCTACTTTTTTGGAATTTTAAAACAAACACAGCATCCGTATTTTACAAAACAATGTTCCTCTGTTTAAGGTTTTTTTCTTTCATTACAGTTGCCGTCTGTTCACGACAACTTAATACAAGCTACGCGGATCTCACAACTTCCAACAATTGTTATCAAATCAGAATGACACGACTTATAAAGGGAGCTTCCCAAGGGATATTTTTTCAAAAGAAGTAACTTTTTAGCTGGCATATAGAATAACGTGAGTGAGTTTAAAGGTAAAACTGAATAAATGCTGATTCACTGAATTGGAAATGGTGAATAAATCATTTAATTGGGTGCTACTTCTCAAAACAAAAAGTAATATAAGGGAGTCTTATCTAATCTAATCTAAGCTGCAAAGATATATATCATTTAAGATTTATATTAAATGCATTCCCACAAGCACACATGTATAATTTCGCGCTAACACATACCGCATGTGGACCTACAATATAAAAATCCAATCTCAAATGAACATAAGCTCTGCAACTCTTGCCGTCCTTCCCTGAAACAGGGGTGACATTGGCAAAGTGAACCATTTTTTACAGTATGGGTGGTCAGCCGCATACCAACCTATAAGTCAAGGAGTGCTCATGAAAAACTTAACAACTACAGGATTTTCACACTTTTGTGGAGTTTTCTCTCGTAGAAAATAGGGAAAAATGTGCATTTATCTGAGAACCCCATGTTAGCCTAATATGTCACTTCTACCTGTCAGTTTAACCTTTGAGGTATCGCTATGCACTGATTATGTTAATAAGCAGAGGAGGGAAGGAATGTGCTGTAATGTCGCTGCACTAATAATGCTGTGGCGCGAGTCGTTAGCATGTTAGCATTTGTAATCATCGCCGTGAGCAGCTCATGCGGTGATGGGGATTTATTTTTACAATTTACAATTTATTTCACACTCGAGAGTCACTGGTTATATGTGTTATTTAGCAAATTGCTTTATTGCAACTGCTTGGCTGTCCTATCCTTTTGACCTCTTATATAATAAAACGGAGAGATCTTTCTCCCAATTTCTGGACTTTTCCATTACCAGAACATTTACGCGCACTACCAGGGATTGCTAGATGATTCCATACTACGTGCATTGATTTGTGTAGCCATTTTGATGTAGCCGTTGTGTGTACGAGCGCATGTACTCGAAGTTCGCAACAATATACACACTTATTGAGTCCGAGTCTCGGTCGATGGCTTAGTTGATAGTATGCATGCATTTTATGCCGGGAGCCAGGGCTCAATCCCCAACAAGAACGTCAGAAATGATATCCGTTTCTGTGGTAAGTTCGAATAAAAAAGGCTTTGAAAACAAGGCAAAGTTTTCGCTAGAAATGAGAATCAGTACCCCATGAGCTGGAAAACCTCCACTTTGAGTGAAGTATTTAGCGTAGAACCGTTACCTTTACCGGTAAAATAAACAGGTTTCACACGCCACATGCGACGCTTTTTTCATATTTAAGTCTGTGACTGCCTGATCTGCTAACACTTCATCCCCTGTTCCCCTGTGTTAGGGTTGAATGTCTCCACGCACAGTCCATGCTTCACTTCCCTGCGTGAAGCATAAGTCGTAGCAGCATCGTGTGTGTCTGCCCTGCAGCGTGTAGAGGGGGAGGAGGGAGGAAACCGTACAGGATGTGGCTGAGGGGGGGGGCTAATCACTTCAGGTACAGTGCACCCAGCTAGCCGTGTTATTACACTGACTGTACCGCGCACAGGAATCCACAATACACCAGCAGGGAGAGACGCCTCACTGTGGAACACACAAATAACTCACTTCGTAGTATATAACCACATAGAAAAGATAACTTGATTAAATTTTATCGATCAAAATAAAACAAATAGACGGAGAGCGAATCAGAGCCGTTTGGCGTGCTATAAAGCCTACAAGCGTAGCTTATTTAGACAAGGTATATGAGATCTGTCGAGCAAAAATAGACGTCATCTTTGTTTTTTACGTATGACGCTACTGTCGTTTGCTTCTTTTTTCTTGTTTACCTGCTTGCGTTCCTGATGCATTAATATGGAAAAAATGAAATATTCAATCTATTTATTTTATTTTTACCGATCATGAAGTTACGTTTACTATGAAAGGTAAACGATTACCTAGCAACTCACACATTTGATAATGTACTTTAAAAATATAGTTTTTGTTGAACCGCTGTTATGGGACTTTCAGCTACGATGTATTTTAAATCCTTCTCTAATCTACAATCAAAGCTGCAAATATACTTCAAAATTTAAGGCTGATATTAAATGCATGCCCACAGATAGGCACATGTGAGTTCGCGCCTACACATTCTGCAACAAAAACTCACATGAACACTTGCAACTCCTACCGGCTTTCCCTAAAACCGCGGTGACATTAGCAAAAGTGAACCATTTTTTACAGCATGGGGGATAAAAGTCCTAACAAGTGTATACATCAGCAGTAATCTTCTACCAACTCGTTCGGTACACGTCAATGAAGGGCTCCCGTCAGGCACATTAGCTTCAGTAACCTCGACGTTCTGGGGAGGGTGGGACTTCTTAGAGTCATGCGTTAGCCCCTGATTTGAGGATCCTCTTTTTCCTTTCTTGAGTAGAGTAACTTTAGCTGATTAACTTCAACGGGAAGGCCTTCCGCCGCCAAAAAAACATTGCAAGTGAAGTATCACCAAGTGAAGCGACTCCGCATGAGTTGTATGAACTTGGTGGGTGGAGGTGGGTAAAGTGCCTGGTCTTTATTATCGGTGATTTCTTTAAATAAATTAGTAAAAGCTTCTCACTAGTTTTGTACTTGGGTGACTTGTTCCTTAAGTAACGCCATATTACAAATGTAGCCATTTCCACATGACGTCACGGCGCCCTATATCAGCTGTTTGGTGAGGAGGCGACACGTGTGTACAGCAATACTCAGTAGTACCAACATGCCGCCAAAACAGCAGGTAAACACAGGTGTTACATAAACAAAACCAGAGCAAGGACTGCTATGACTTAATGAAATATCTACGCATTTGTATGTTTGTATATTTACTAACACAAAGCAGCCACCGATGATTGTCAATAGTCTGGGATCTTAAAACTTTAAGAAATCGTGATCTTTTGTTTTTGAAATGATTACTTAAATAAAAGTAAATTTTTGGTATTCACTTTTTTTTGGACCACCCATACTGTACAAAATGGTTCACTTTGCCAGTGTCACCCCTGTTTCAGGGAAGGTCGGCAAAAGTTGTGTGGCCTTGAACTTGCAGATTTTAATTTTTATTCTCTGACAACCTGTAGGTAATTATAAGCCATTTTATGAATTCACTAAAAAAGCAAATGGATACAAACAAAAATAGTACATCGATTTACAAATTCGTGAGTTGTTGATTTTCATATAAAACATGTAAATGTAGTCTTCCAGGAATCCGCTCTCTAATGCTGAATATTGTAATGTACACACTACACAGTGGGAACAGCTAATTTCCATTGCGGCGAGTAATTCCCATGTCTAATCATCGCACGTACAGACAGTATCATTACGTAGAGAAGAGAGGCGAATGTTTATATCGTGTACAAGTATAGAGACATATAGACATACAAGAGACACACACACACACAAAGGCCCGGAAAACTGAAGGACTTCAAAACTGCTTTCATGGTTTTCATGGCTGAAGAATATTTCCCGTTTCGGTGCTTATTTCACACCCAAAATAAAATACCAACATGGTTTATTCAGCCTTCAAAATTTAAATTAGAAATAATAAGATAATATAGAGTGAACGTATACACGTTATTACGTTCACTCTATATAATATATATTTTATAAGCATTCTACCAACTAAGCTATCGAACGGCCTTTTTACGCACTTGGCCGTCGTTACAAAGTGACAATTCTCAAGCAAGACCCAGTTGCTGTAAGGTTGGATGGACCTTTGATGACCGGTGTTTGGTAAAGGTTAATGATTTTTTTCAGTCCAGCGGAGAGCACATTTGAAAATATAAATTGTATACTTTTTGTGTAACCCACAACTTTCTATTTACGAGTCCGAAGTGTTGCCACTGGACTACTGACCGGTGTGTTCATAATAAGAACTGTGAGGGACTTGACTTGGAAGAAGAGAAAGAAGGAGCACCAACCACAAGGGGAAGGGAGACAGAAGAGAGCCACCTGTTGCAGGGCTGTAACAAAGTGAATGTAATGGGCCATAAACCCAGCAGGGAGAACCACGAGAGGTGGACTAGGTGGGGGGGGTAGAAGTATGGTTGTGGTGCTGATGGAGAGAGAAGACGTCATAATGAATCACGAGGAAATGTCTTATACCAATATCATAGCAACTGCAGAACATTGCGCCTTACAAAATTTAAGGCTTGTTGCTGGAGAGTTGTATTCCGGGATCTGTTGCCGTGGTCTGTGGGAGCTGGAGCTTCTGGACGTTGTGCCCATGTCCGACGGGCTTCTTCAGTGTGAAAGTGCAATGATGAAGATGCTCTTGCAGAAAACTATGATGGAAGTATGGTTACACTGGGGCTTAAACATGATTAAGGATTTTTGGTGCCGATACTAACCCGGTGTTGAGGGAGTTGCAAACTTTATGTTCATGTGAGGTTTGGTGTATTTGAATGTATAAGCGCAAACTTAAATGCGCCTAAAAGATAAAAAGAAAAACAACTTTGTTTTCGATTACTATGAGTATATTTTTTAATTCCACAACCGGTTTCGCAAACATCCGTTCGCATCATCAAGTGGTGAAATTAATACTGTTTGCGAAACCGGTTGTGGAATTAAAAAAATATACTCATAGTAATCGAAAACAAAATTGTTTTTATTTTTATCTTTTAAGATGAACGATTACAAAGTTAATGCCTCTACAATCAATAAAATCAAATGCGCCTGCTTGTGGACGTGCATTTAATATAAGCCTTAAATATCAATACATTTTTTCAACTTGGATTTAAAAATATATACACCTTTGCTTATCAAATGAAGCATGAAATTAAAAAAAAGGGCAAATTCGCTTCAACAGAATTGGGCGGTTAGATGTCTCACTGGCGTTACATGTGGATGGGCAGTACATAGTAACACTGCCCGGCTCACTGAGCTGTGTGCCTGCATTCTCAGTACTAAAGTAGCTGGTAGCGTTCACCACTATATGTAGGGGAACTTGAGCAGCGCCTCTGAAAGCTTCCTACTAGGCGCGCAGTCCTCCTCACTGAGTGTCGGGGCTGGCTGGCACAATGCGCTTCCAGCCCAGTGAATGCTTAATTTTATTATTTTCAATAGAGCTGGGGAGAAGTTTTCAAATAAAATAAATTGCTTTCTGTGGCGACTCACATGCGCTCCCATTCGTATCCGAACATGAAGAAGAACGCGCGGGAAAAGAAATGAGGGGGTAGGGGGTAATAGGGGGATGGGAGTAATAAGGTGGCAGGGGGTAATGAGGGGGTAGGGGTAATGAGAGGATGATGATGAGTTGGTTGGTGATTTCTGTATAGGGCCGTTTAGTGATGTAGTCACTCCAGAGGGTGGGAGGTAATAATGGCGTAGGGGTTAATGAGGGGGTAAAGGTTATAAAGTGGCAGGAGTGAATTAGAGGGCGGAGGGTAATGAGGGGGTAGGGGGTAATGAGGAATTAATAAAAAAGGGTATAATAAAAAAGTTATACTTAAAAGAAGCTCAATTACTTAAGAATACCACCAGACGCATTAGTTAGACTTTTCCCTTGCAACCCGGCTGTGTTTCCATTTTTTTTGTAATTAAAAAATCACTATCAAAAGTTTAGTTGATAGAGTGATTTGCATTTCATGCCGAGAGCTCGGGTTCAAAATTCTACCGAGGGTGTCAGAAATGATTTTCCATTTCGTTGTTTATTTCTATAATCTTTAATCTAAGTTGCAAGGGTATATTAATGTAAAGCTCTCAGATGTATGCCCACAAACCAAAACGTGTAGTTCGCGCTTACAAATGCTGAATGTGTACTTACAAATAAAATCCAAACCTCAAATGAACATAAGCCCCACAACTTTTGCCGACCTTACCTGAAACAGGGGTGACATTGGCAAAGTGAACCATTTTTTACAGTATGGTCAGCCTCATACCAACCTATAAGTCAACAAAACAAACAAAAATCAATTTGATCAAAAATCAACTCAGCCTTCACAAAAAATGAGCTCGCTCTCTCACCTGCAAAAATAGATTTCACTCGCCACATACGACCCTTTCGATAAAAACGCGGCAAGAAGTAAGACTATATGTGTAGCTTAGTAGGTCATTTGTATGCACTTGATTGGCCAGCAGAGATACTGATGTGATTGGGTGTCGTTTGTTGGTTTGTTTTGTTAGTTTGAAATTTCCCTCAGCTTTGTGCCCCTCAGTACCCCGCTGCACCTCAGGAGATGTAATATAGCATGGATGAGATCTAGCGTCTAGCAGTCGTTACCCAGAACATACATGGAGCTCTGTCTGCTGTATGCTGGCTTATAGGGCGCATCATATGGTAGAGCAGGGTGACTGCTGGGGAACATACATGCCAGCTCTCGGAAGTGCTGGGAATAAACGGGAAGCCATGCAGGAAGTCGTCCTGACAATAAAACTCACACCAGGAGACAATGCAATGAAATATGGAATAAATTTACAATTCTTACTCAGCCAACCTCGTAATCTTACACCAGGTATTCTGTTATAAGTCAACTTCCTCTTCTCTTATATTATCTATATTCTCGGCAGTAACTTTGTGAAAGTTCATTTTAATAGATGAAAATAAAGATTACTTTGTTGTAATTCACATGAGTTTTATTTTTTTAATGCACGACCAGTTCCCTACACAGGTAAAATTATGAACAACTTCGAAAGCCTAGGAATTAAAAAAAATATTCATTAAGAAAATAATCTCCTAAATAACATCCTCTTTCCTAATACTTTACTCCTACTTAGTATGTGTAAGCATGAATATACACGTACCTATTTGCGAGCATAAATTTAGTATTTATATTTAAATATTTGCACCTAAGATTAAATATAGATTATTATATGACGAGAGGAGCCGTAAGAGATAGCCGTGTCTATCGTGGGCCTGAAATAGGCAGTGACCACTATCTCTTATGCGCTAAAATAATGATTGGAGAAGTAAGAAAGAAGAAACGTAAGAAGAAAGTAAGAAAGCCAAGAATAAAAGTAGAAAGTCTGAGTGATGAAAATGTGAAAGTGAAGTATAAATCAGAAATACAAAAAAAGTTAAGTGTGAATAAACTTGAAAAGAATGTTAATGAAAAAGATATTGAAAGCATGTGGAAGTTTATGAAAGAAGGAATGATTGAATGTGCTCGAAAAGTATGTGGAGAAACGAAAGGTGGAAGATTGAAAGGGGATGCCTGGTGGAATGCTAAAGTAAAAGAGGCTGTGAAAGTGAAGAAGGAATGTTACAAAAAGTGGCTGAACGACAGGAATGATAGAAAGCTAGAAGATGAATATAAGATAGCCAAGCAAATGGCGAAGAATGTAGTTTATGAAAGCAAAGCGAATGAACAGAGAAAGATTGATGAAAAAATGAACAGGAGTTTCACCGACAGTAGGAAGGAATTCTGGAGATGGGTCGGTGCCAATAGGAATAAAGATTCTGCATTGACCACCCCAGGAATCAAAAGTGCTGTTGGTGAGATGGTATGGGAGAATGATGAAGTATGTAAGAGATGGAAAGAATATTTTGAAGGGATTTTTGGTCGGGGCGAAAGAATTTTGTTTAGAAAAATGACAGAAGAGAATGAATTTAGGATTTTGAAAGAAGAAATAAAAGTATCTATTGAATGTTTGAAGAATGGAAAGTCTGCTGGGTTTGATGGAATAAATGGTGAAATGTTGAAAGCAGGAGGTGAATGCGTGATAGATTGGATGTACGAATTATGTAAGCTTTGTGTGAATGCAGGAGTAGTACCGATGGATTGGAGGAAGGCAGTCATTGTTCCCATTTACAAAGGTAAAGGGGACAAAAAAGACTGTCAGAACTTCAGACCAATCAGTCTACTCAGTATACCAGGAAAAGTCTTCTGTAAGGTGATTATAAAAAATGTGATTCTGACTACTAGTGAAAGGATTTCCGATATACAGTCCGGCTTTATGGCCGGTAGAGGCTGTGTTGATCAGATTTTTACTCTACGACAACTTGTTGAAAAACAATTGTCGGTGAGGCGGAAGCTGTTCACGGCCTTTGTAGATCTGGAAAAGGCTTTTGACTCAGTAGACAGAGGTATGTTATGGGATGTTTTGAAAGCATACGGAGTGAATGGGGCTCTCCTAGGTGCGGTGCATGCAAACTATGAAAATAGTACAGCATGTGTTCGTATTGATGATGAGTATAGTGAATGGTTTGAAGTTTTTAAGGGTGTAAGGCAAGGATGTGTGATGAGCCCATGGCTATTTAACATAGTCATGGACAAGTGTGTTCGAGATGCTAGACTTGATGATTGTGGATTAATGATAGGAGAGAGCAAAGTGAGTGTTCTACTGTATGCGGATGATGCTGTTCTTGTATCGGACTCAGCAGTAGAATTGCAAACGATGCTCTCTAGATTGAACGAAGCTCTGCTAGGTAATTATTTGAAATTGAATGCAAGTAAGACGAAAGTTTTGATTTTTGAAAGAAATGAAGAAAATACGAACTACGAATTTAGAATAAACGGAATGAATGTTGATGTGGTAAATGAGTTTGTATACTTGGGAAGTAAGTTTGAGAAAGATGGAAGAATGACAGGTGAACTTGAAAGAAGAGTAATGAAGGGCAGGTGTGTACTGGGTGCCACAGCTTGTATCGCCAAAAATCAAAACATTTCTAAAAATGCTCGATTGGCGGTACGCAGTGGCATACTTTTACCCACCTTGATGTATGGAAGCGAGGCCTGGACGGTGAATGAAAGTGAAATTAGTAAAGTCCATACTGTTGAAATGGACTTTCTAAGAAGTATGATTGGGAAAAAACGGAGTGACAGGGTGAGGAATGATTTTGTAAGAAAAGAATGTGGTGCAAAAGAAAGTGTGAAAGTGAAGATTAAAAGAAGTTTGTTAAGATGGTTTGGGCATATGGAGAGAATGAATGAGGAAAGACTGACGAAGAAAGTATATGTTGGTAGAATAGATGGATGTCGTGGTAGAGGAAGACCGAGAAAGGTATGGATGGACCAAATATCCGAAATTGCGAATGAATGGAATATCCAGAGTCATAATAAAAGAAGAGCTTGTATGAAGAAGGTTATGACTCTGGAGGAAATGAAAGAAGTATGCAAGGATAGAAAGAAATGGCGGTTGATCTGTGATGTTGGCGGCTAGGGTTTGTTAAAGTGAATTTGGTTTTATGATTTAGTTTTTTATGTCCAGTATATATTGTTATTTTTATTCTTTGATTTTAAAAAATGTAATTTGTCATGTATGTTCCTTGACTTATAGGTTGTTATGCGGCTGACCACCCATAATATAAAAATTGGTTCACTTTGCCAATGTCACCCCTGTTTCAGGGAAGGACGGCAAGAGTTGCAAGGCTTATGTTCATTTGAGATTGGGTTTTTATATTGTAGGTCCACATGCGGCATGTGTTAGCGCGAAATTATACATATCTGCTTGTGGGAATGCATTTAGTATAAATCTTAAATGATATATATCTTTGCAGCTTAGATTAGATTAGATATGACAGCAAGTGATCCATCCAGATTTCTTTCATTCTTACATTAAACGCACTAGAATCTATCATCAATACTCTCGAGTGTTAAGCAGACTAAGTACATAGAAATGTATCGTCTGACTCATTGACACAAGTACAACGTCATGTGACCTCCAATTTGTCTCCAATTTTCTCTCTCTGCGCCCCTGCTGTGTTCCAATAGCCGACATGCCCTTCGCTGTCTTGACCTAGTTGGACCATTCTTCCCTATACCTCCATGCCTACATAATCACAGTGATAATAATATTGGGATGATTTATTTGTTGATTTTTTTTTGTGTTTGAATCACACTTCAAGAGCCCTGGCTCAGCGAACTTGGTCGTCACTATTTACAAAGCACCAATTTTAAAGCAAGACCCAGTAGTTTTAAGACTGGATAGACCTTTAATGAACGGTCTTTGGTAAAGGTATATATTATTATGTAGTTTTCAACCCAGCGAAGATTATATTTAAAAATAAAATGTTTGTTTTGTGCTCTGCCGGAACTCCAGCCCACGACCTTTCATTTACGAGTCCTAAGCGCTAACCACTACACTAAAAACCGGTCAAGAAAAAAATGTAACTAGTCAATACTGCTGAAAGTCATTTCTCCAACCCTGATTGATGACTTTTATTATAACGCTTCCGCATTCAATTTTATTACTTTTCAAATTTCACTCCAACTTATTATAAGAATTCCTTTTTATTCTTGATCGAGATTTTTTGACCTGTGATTCTCGGAAAAACTTCATATCAGCTCATGCATCCTGAGATGAGGACGTCCAGCTATCCCTCTATCTCTCAGAGAGTCTTCTTGCTGAGAGTTATCCTATGGGCTTCTCATGAGCTACGATGTGTGCTAGTGTTTCATGACTCATTCTGCAAACTGATCTCTTCAAAATCACCTCCTGGATCTGCTTCATCTCACTATGTCATATATTTTACAGGTTTTTCGTATGTGGTCATTACAAATACGATCTCGCAATGTTCTACCTGTGATCATTCTAAGATCTTTCATTTCTGCAGTTCTGAGTGGTTTTTTGGTTCTTTTTGTGTCCGCTCTAGCTTCGTAACGCCGTAGCTCGTCAATAAAAATCTAAGTTCTGTAAAAGGTGCAGAAATTTACGAGTTTCCCGAATGCGCAGAAGTTGAAGACAAACATTTTACGACACACCTATCTGAGTCACCATAATGCCGCGCATAAGAGACCACGTAGAGCTTAAACCTGCTGCAGTTCCCTGCATTAGCGGGAAGCACAGGAAGTGCAGACACTGTTTTACAATTTGAATGCTCACTCTGCTATGAGTTGCAGGAACTAAAAGCAATTACCCTGCATAATGAAGCTTGTGAAATGCATAGAAGTGCACACACGAGGTGTGTCGTGTCACTCTCTGCACGTTTATATGGATCCCGCTAATAAGCGCGAGTTTCCCTCCAATATTTGACTTCCTACACATCCTCTACTGGCAGTTCACTTCCAGGTCTCGGCTCTGAAGGCTCGTTAGGAGGGCAGGAGTTTGGAGAGAATTGTAGAGCATTAGTCTTCAAGGATGTGTAGCGAGCGGGGAGCTGCCTGAGCAACTGTCTCCAACTGGGATCTTCATTACGAAGATTTTGGGAAAATAACAGGCTAGAGGATGCTAAAGAGTCTCAGTCACTAATGTGATTGTATTAACTCAAATTATTAGAGTCTCGTATCATAATATTCATATTATTATTCATATAAAATGCAAAATTAATATTTATATGTAGGTGATAAAAAATTAGGTTCTGATTGATTTATTTAAAATAGCTTCCATTCGTTTCAGTTTTCTAAATTCAATATGAACTTGTATTGAATATTAATGTATAAAAAACCTTTCACTTTAAAAAAGATCACGTTCCGACAATTTGACCTTTAACAATGTTTTAAATTACAAAATGTGACATTGGGCGCTTTCCAATATATAGAAAAAAAGGAAAAATACACAGAATAATCCATAGCTTGAGTTCACGTTAACGTCATGTTTTTGAGTTTTCATTTAACATCATCTTAAAGCTCATACATATGTTCTGTTATGTATAATGTTTCACTTGCTCTGGACCAGAATAGAAAAGTTAATACTGAAAATAAAAATAAAAATATAAGAAAAGCTGTTCTTTATTTGCTTTAGAGTGCTAGTATGACGCTGTAGCATGTGTATAGCTCTGTTCCCATGTATGTATGTATACGTGTACGTACTTAGTGGTTTGCCTAACCCGCCATTAAGTCTGTCTAAGCGGAAAAGTGCACTCTGAGAGGGACGGAGAGATGGGGCGGGCGGGAGTACGAGGGAGAGGACATCGCTGATCGGCTCAGCACAAAAGACTCAAGAGTCACTGCAGAGTGTATGGAAAGAATATCTTTATAAGACATGAACAGTTCACCTGGGGACACGTTCAGTAGGTAACTATACATGAGGGAGCAGGCACTGCCATCTAACGACCAGAGCAAGACTGCTTAATGAGAAAACACGGTCTGAAACAAAGAGTCTTTCCTTTAATGGCTGAACAAAACACGCATAATTGTGTAAAATTATTCACAAAAGACTTTATTTCACTTAAAATATTCTATCATAAGCAGACTTTATGCAAGAATTAAAAAAAAAGCAGTCCCGTCTAAATATCTCCTCCTACTCCCATGCGGTACGTGCTTCTCCCTCTCCTGACTCTCAGTGAGAGCAAAAAAACAATCACAGCTGAAAATGCATTTTTTCTTGAAGCGCCTGTCTTGCATGTATGCAGCTCTCGTGTTATGTTTAGGAGTGCAGTTTTTGCATTGCCTGCAGCAGTGTGTGTGTGTGAATGTGAGTGTGTGTGTATATTGATCGTCTATCGCCCCAGTTAGTTGCCGCCCTTCCTCTTCTCCTCTCTTCATCTCCTAATGCTCCATCAGAGCTGATGCTGGAGAGCTCTTCAGGCTCGAAGAACTTCAGGAGGAACGAGATCAAGCTGGCTTTAGGACGCCAACCATGAGGCTCTACGTTTAAACTCACTCCTAGCGTTTCATAAAAAAAATAAGAGAACTGAAGCAGCGTCTCCAATCAGAGTCTTAGCTTACATTCACTTTTCACAAATCGCTTTCGTTAAGTATAAACGTAAGGTCGGTGATGGACATGTGCTCGGTGTTTGCTTACAGACTACTAGCGCGACTAAAAAATATAAACAACAACATAAAATAAATAAAAACAAAGACATAAATACAGATCAGTCAAACTAAAGCCTGAAGCTTTGGAATGAAGCAATAAACCGTTTATCTTTCATGCGTGTATCTGTGTGTGTTTTGTATGAACGTGAGCCTATTAAAGTTGTACTATATCAGTTAAAACAATGTTCTTGAGGAGAGGGCTTTTATTTTCTGTGAAAACTGAAACAACTTTTTCCGTGCTGAGCCCTGCCTGGCAAGGAAACAGACAGATCGCATTAAAACCAGACTCTCTATTGAATAAACGAATGTTCAAGCCATCTAATCTAATCTAAGTCGCAAAGATATGTTACATTGGAACATCACATTATATGCATTCTCACAAGCAGACACGTACAAGTTCGTGCTTGCACATGCCGCATGTGAACCTACAACATAAAAAAAAACGAATCTCAAATGGACATACACCCTGCAACTCTGGCCGTCCTTCCCTGAAACAGGGGGGACATTGGCAAAGTGAACAATTTTTACAGCATGGGTAGTCAGCCGCATACCAACCTATAAGTCAAGGAACCACCGATATAAATATTTTTTATTTATATCGGTGGTTCAAGAAAACAGTTGAAAAAATAATCTATGATTTAGGACAGCTTAATTAGACTTCAGTAAACATACATATATAAGACAAACTGTTTCTAGAGAACTTAGTTTATAATAATAATAATATTAATAATGAGTTCATTTGTATGGCGCCTTTTCATGACCCTTAGTCATCCCAAAGGCTTGGGTTGTGGAGGTGAGAAGAGGTGGGTCTTCAGCTGCCTCCTGAAAACCGCCTCACTATCTCCTTTACGTTTCATTGGTACCGTAACCAACTTCTTCAGGATACAACTTTTAGTACGGTGAACGAGAACAAACTGAGTTTGCTCTCTACCATGACGTAAGCTTTCTAGTCACTCATCAAATATTCGAGTTTTGATACATTTTTAATTAATTTCACTTTGTTAACATTCAACTCTATTTGATCTCGTCGCCTAAAACTATTCTCCCGTAGTAATCTGCCACTATTGCTTTATTCTAACATGTTAATACACACCGTGTTCTTAAG
This sequence comes from Agapetus fuscipes, assembly GCA_951799405.1. Classification (NCBI taxonomy): domain Eukaryota; kingdom Metazoa; phylum Arthropoda; class Insecta; order Trichoptera; family Glossosomatidae; genus Agapetus; species Agapetus fuscipes. The sequence continues at coordinate 17,147,044 of OX637348.1, forward strand.
CAATCCTCCTCATCAAAGAAACTGACTGAAGTGTTTGTTCCTCATGAATAATATAATATTTAATCTCCACGCTTGACGTCACTCCACCAGGTGATCAGGCACGGCTTGGTTTGCTTTAATATTCCGAGTCTCGACTGAGAGAGCGGCCGCAGTGGAGCTACATGCAAACTCGCAGATTTAATTATCAACTCCAGCATCATCCCGCCACATCGTGCCACATCTCTGCAACATTCGGCAACAGTTTTCAAAAGGAGAACTTTGTCTGGTTGGCTTTCACAGTAAAAGCTGGGTTAAACTTGATTTCATCCGAGCGCTTGTAGATCTTGTATATAATCCTACTTGCGACAGAGTTCAACATTTCAGATCATCCCCTTTAAACAGTTACAAAGTACAAACTGCTATTTTTTCAAGCCTGGTCGATAGCACAGTTGGTAGAGTGCTTGCATTCAATACCGTCACCGACAACTCGAGTTCAAATCGCACCGAGGGTGTCAAAAATGATTTCCAGTATCGGTGCTTATTTTAAAAATCCAAAATAAAATACCGGCAAGGTTTACTCATCCTTCACAAGAAATGAGTACCAGCCCCCTCGGGAGCTGGGAAAGCCCCACTTCAACCGACATAAGGCTGGCCCCCTTACCTGTAAAATCAATAGGTTCCACTCGCCACATGCGAAATCCTTAAGGGATAACGCGGCAGTTACACTACATGTGTAGCTTAGTTGCGTTTGCGTTAGCTATGTCATTGACAATTAAACTGTTATCATCATTCCTTGATATATAGGTTGGTATGACGCTGACCACACACACTGTGAAAAATGGTTCACTTTTACAATGCAACGACTGTTTCAGGGAAGGTCAGCAAAAGTTGCAGGGCTTAAGTTTATTCGGATTTTAGTATGTAAACACGCATGCTGGTTTAAACTTTTTATAGAACAGTTCAACGCGAATGACCATTAAATGGCCAAGGTTCCTATAAGAGTTTAATTGAGTCTTCCATTTGAATAACCCTCTTCTTTAATTTTTATGAATCTCTGTATATTTTATTCCAAGAAAAGTAAAAAAAATGAAAAGTATTGGAATGAAAATACAATCATATCATGATAAAAACCCATTTCTCCTGTTTACTCAATTTAAATCCAATCCTGCTCTGTAAAGCGTTTCATTTGTTACCGTTCCCTTGTATGCTAATGTAATACTGCATGTCTGTGTGTATGTGGAACTATTTCCTTGTTGACTGTTTCTGATATGTGCTCAGCTGTTCATGCGCCGTCAAGCAAATAACCTTTCCTCGATACACGGCCCGCAGGTTGCGTACAATCGAGCCGTTGCTTACTTTTATTGTCCCGAGTGTATCCCTTTAGTAACAATCGCATCAGGGGGGCAGGCGCGGGGCCCCCTGCGGGCAGCGCCCCCTGCCGCTCCCGGGACCTGTAATGCGAGCCCAAATTGATTTTATATTGGGATTTGTGATACATGAAAGTTTATTATAAATTCGTTATCAAAAAGATGGAGAGAGTTACAGAAATCCGATTTCAAAATGTAGCCTTCTGTAAAAGATATAGACTGCAAGATCTATAAATGTTGTCACGAAGAAATAATAATATCAATAATTTTAATAGATTAAAATAAAAAACTTCTTTGTTACAATTCACATGAGCTTTTATTATTTTTTAAACACTACCGGTTTCGGGAGAAGCAATACCTCCCATCTTCAGGTGTAAATATAAACTAAACTGAAGATTGGAGGTATTGCTTCTCCCGAAACCGGTAGTGTTTAAAAAATAATAAAAGCTCATGTGAATTGTAACAAAGAAGTTTTTTATTTTAATCTATTAAAATGAACTTTCACGAAGTAACTGCCAAAAACCTAGATCAATAATTTTATGTCTTGCCACTTTCAAAATAATTGCAATCGTGATTTGAGTATTTCCTTCTTACATTGTCTTTTTTACCCAGCTCTTATCGCTATTGTATATTCAGTTTGCGTGGGCAGAATACCATTCTTGGTTCTGCAAACCACAACTTTGTAATAATCTTAATGGAAATCAACAAAACTCTGAAGTCTTGAATTATCTGTTGTTAATTTTCTCTACGTATTTTAGAAATCTGCTAAGGTTTACTTTCTCTGAAGAATTTCACCTCTACAGTACATGTGTAAGCTCACGCTTACAAATGATGCGTGTGTACTTACAAATTAAAATCCAAACTTCAAATAAACATAAATCCTGTAACTTTTGCTGACCTTCCCTGAAACAGATGTGAAATTAGCTAAGTGAACCATTTTGTACAGTATAGATGGTCAGCTTCAAATCAGATCATATAAAAACACTCTTATAGGTTTTTAAACCGATAATAATGATATCATTACATCGTAGAGGGAACTCTGCGTTTAAATTAAGCTCTACGCTTTTCATATCCTTTGCGGAAATTTACTTTTTTTTGTAAAAGGTTGTATTAACATTGTGCATATTTTGCAATTCATTATTCTTTTCATCGTCCAGAGGTCGCTCAACACAGCCCTGAGTGGTTTCGGCAGCCACAGACCCTGAGCGTCCTTCCACTCACAGATACAAGTTATTCGTGTGACAGGCGTTTAGTTTTGAATGACAGCCGATAATTTGTATTTTGGTATCTGTGCTGACGGTTGACAGTTGTGACAGTTCTGACAGCTGACAGTTGGGTAATCTGCTTAAGTGTAAAAGGAAACCATTAAAGAGAAATATATCTGCGGCGAATAAACGTCGAGACGATTTCTTTACAACTGGCGGTAAAGGCAAACAGCTGGATGAGTCACCGCATCTACATACTTATAAACTAGATAGATGTACCTGAAGGCTTTCATTCCCTGCGAGGTCGTTCTATTAAGCTTGGGATAATATTTACCGCTGACATTACGCGCGGATAATGAAATGAAACAACCGACACTTCAACTTTATTCCATCATTTACATAACTTTTCATTTGAAATGTTTTATGGGGCAGGCGGACGCCTTCTTACACCTTTTATTGCGCTCACTTTGCCCGCGTCGTTGCTCGCTCGTTGAGAATTCTTGGGAACGAATAATACCAGTTTTCAAGCTAAAGTTATCGAAGGAAATGCATTCCTATGTACTTAGTTTTTCCAGTTCACCGAGCATAAAAGCAGAGGCATCTTAGCGTGTAATGGCTGGATAAATACCAATATTTAAAGAATGGGATGTATAAAGTGAGTGTAAACGAAGAAAATGTATTGTAACGAAATACACTGGTAGATGTTTATTGGTGTACGTGTGTTTTGAGAGAATGTTCTGGCCCAGACGATTGTAGTTGTAAGGTGTGTATGTAGGTAGGAAATGGACTCTTCATGAAATAAATATGTCCAGAATCGTCTATACAACTGTGGTAGTGGAACTTTCTAGGGCAGGCTAGAATGGCCCCTAGGTTCCGCTATAAGAAGGGCGACATTCGGCTGAAGGGAGTCAGTCTTCGAAGCACTCACACAGAGGAGTATCTAGTTGCCAGGGCGACCAATAAGGTGTAAAATAAATGTAATCTGTACGAAATAAATAAGTGTGTTAAAATAAATCTGTTAGAATAAGTCTGTTAAAAATAAATCTATTGTAAGAAAGTCTGTGTAAATAAACTGTATGGCTAACTTGTGTTAAACTTGTGTTTTAATTAAAAGAACCCAGGAAAAACGTAACAATGGTGTCGGTGTGAAGTTTAAAACCAAGTACCAAGTAAAAACTGTGCTTGAGACTTTTGAAAAATATATGTGGACAACATAATAAAAACTGATGAATAAAAAAAAAAAAGTTTTAAATAAAACTGGTTAAACTTGAATTAAAAACGATCGTGTGGTTACCCGCTAAAAATTTGATTGAAGTGTACATAAATAACGTGTTAATAATATTGTGATAGTGTTAGTAAATACTCATTAGCCGATCTGGCGAAGCAAAGTAAATAATCATTATCTAATATCATTATTTGAAATTTAAAAATATATTTTTTTGTAAAATAATTTGTTTTGAAGTAAATTATTTTGAAGTAAATTTAAATTTTTGTTAAAATAAAAAATGGCTAAGGTGAACATCAAGGACCTCAAAGCCTATGAGCTTAAGAATGAGCTTCTGGAGAGGGACCTGGAGACCTCAGGAGGAAAGGCAGCCTTACAAGCACGCCTCATAGAGGCCTTGGAACAGTCAGGCGAAGACCCGGCATATTTTGTCATGGCGTCTGGAGGGGACCGCGAGCGAGCCGTGGAAGAGTTTAAAACAAAGATGGCTGCCAACTTCAAGAGCTTGAGGGAAGACCTAGCTGGTTGGAAGGAGGAGATGGCTAAAAACCTAGCCTTAAAAATGTCGGTGGACACTGATAGTGTAAAATTAAGTGATAATCAGGATGACAAAAAGGCCGATATGTCAACTGAGGATGAGTCATCTCAGAAGTTGGGGAAGGGAGACCTGAAGGCCAAAAACAACGGCCAGCTCAAGGCTGAGGACTCAGCTGACAGCAAAGATGACAAAGATGATGTCAAGTCGGCTGAAAACGGCAAGAGTGACTCGGCCGAGGTGAAGGCTGACAAGGATGCGAAGGAGGAGACGGACGCCAAGGAGGAGGATGAGGACGCCAAGGACAAGAAGGGCAAGGCCAAGAAGGCCAACAGTGTGAAGAAGAAGCCCGCGCCCAAGAAGAAGGCGGAGGAGGCCGTGGAGGAGGCTCCCAAGAAGAAGAAGGCCGTGGAGCCGCCGGTGCCCGTGCCCGCGGGCCGGGGCATCCCCATCGACCACATCCCCGACGTGGAGGTGGCCATCTCCAGGTTCAAGATGGAGGACCTCAAGTTCCTGTACAATCAATTGTGCCGCACGAACCTCATCAAGCGCAACAAAAAGAAGTTCAAGGGCTACGAGTTTGAGAAGGACACGCCTGAGCACAAGGCCAAGCTGGAGGAGGTGCAGAAGCTGGAGCCCAAGCAGCTGCGGACGCTGTGCGAGAAGCTGGGCTTGGACAAGAGGGGCGCGCCCACGGAGCTGGCCAGAAGGGTGGTGGGCTTCCTGCAGCTGCCAAAGCAGGCCTCCTCGCACGCCAGGGGGCTGATGAAGGAGAGGCCGGTGACTGACCGCGGCGAGGCCACGGGAGGCAGGCCCAGAAGGTCCGCTGCTGCTATTGTCAAGAGAGGTTACTCTAACGAGGAGTATGAAACAGATCCGGAAACCAAAGTGCGGGGACCCAAAGTCAGCAGGGATGATTTAGGGGATTCAGATGGCTCGTACAACCCGAGTGGCTCCGGACAGGAGGCGGACTCTGACTTTGACCCGTCAGTGTGGGAGGGGGGCGCTCCCTCCCGCAGGCGCCGCGCCCCCGCCCGCAGGGGCTCAGCCAAGCAGAGCAAGCAGAAGGGACGACCCAAGCATGGCGCGGCAGGAAGCCACTCAGCGAGTCAGAGGACGAGAGCGAGAGTGAGAACTTCGCTTCCGAGCAGGAGAGCGGCTCCGACGACCAAGGATTCTGATCCTTTGACGCCGGCGAGCAAGCGGGGCCTAGGAGCGGTGGCCGCCCGGGGACGCAAAGCGGTGCCCCCAGCCAAGGAAAGGCGCCCATGCCGGCCGCCAAGAGGAAAGCACCCCCCCCCCACACCAGCCAGCAATGACGGGCAAAACCCTAAGGGGAAAATTCCGTGGAACGTCATTTTTCCTGACCACTGGATGCAACTGTGGGTCAAACTGCCCGTACCTTCTTAAAGAAAAGACTGTTCCGGGGCGGAACAGTCTAAGGGGGGGATAATGTAACGAAATACACTGGTAGATGTTTATTGGTGTACGTGTGTTTTGAGAGAATGTTCTGGCCCAGACGATTGTAGTTGTAAGGTGTGTATGTAGGTAGGAAATGGACTCTTCATGAAATAAATATGTCCAGAATCGTCTATACAACTGTGGTAGTGGAACTTTCTAGGGCAGGCTAGAATGGCCCCTAGGTTCCGCTATAAGAAGGGCGACATTCGGCTGAAGGGAGTCAGTCTTCGAAGCACTCACACAGAGGAGTATCTAGTTGCCAGGGCGACCAATAAGGTGTAAAATAAATGTAATCTGTACGAAATAAATAAGTGTGTTAAAATAAATCTGTTAGAATAAGTCTGTTAAAAATAAATCTATTGTAAGAAAGTCTGTGTAAATAAACTGTATGGCTAACTTGTGTTAAACTTGTGTTTTAATTAAAAGAACCCAGGAAAAACGTAACAGTATGAAAAGGTGATGGATATGAATGAATTGGAAGAGGTATATAAGTAATGGAGGCAGCTCTGCAGAGACTCTGCCCCCCCCTAGCAGAATGATGACAGAATGTCAGTTACAGTTATAATTACAGTATTTCTTAGGTTTTTGCGGCCCTTCTGTCGAAGATATTCATGGGTATTTTCACTTCAAATTCTGATACTCAGAAAAGGGATTTAGTATTTTTGTACATCATAATTGCGTGTTCTGTAGCCACGACGTCCTTCAAGAATTTATCCCCTCAATCTTTTTCTTGTGTGATAAGATCGAGTTGAGAGAGTAAGTTTATTTTCGCCAGACAATATTTTATTATTTAAATTACAAGTACGGGAAGTAATTTGTCGCACTTTTGTTTGTTTGGACCAATAACCTCGCACATTAGGGGTTTATGATGAAACTTTGTTTTTATGGCCGAAATCGGAAACTTCTTGGAACTTGGAACCGATATCAATTTTGACGACATATTTTCCCCTTGCAGCAGTTCCAAGCTACAGTGAAGGAGAACCAGTTTGACTTCAGAGTAACCAGATATCTGTGCCCCTGGGATAAACGGTTGAAATTCAACAAAAGTATCACGATATTTTAGATTGCTTTGAAAGGATTGCCTCATATTCTTCTGTGTCTCTCAGTTTTCTTCTCTGTTTCTTTTTATTTTGAAAATAATTTCTTACAGAAACGCAGTTAAATAGGCCAATTTATTTTCTAAAATGGGTAACAAGAAGGCAAACAAGAGAAACTAATAATTGATAAAGTGTCCTGATTGTTTATGGACAAAAAGCTCTTTAGTTAAAAACCTGTCTACATGACGTATACATTATTCCCCTATTGACAATGTTATTACTTTCCTTTTAGCTCCCCTTACAGCATTAATTATAAATTAGCATCTGATCCTCGTCTCGCTCCTGCGTAATTATTGCAGACAGGGCCCTTTCGATGTGCCTCATAGACCCTAGGCCCTCCAGGTGTGCTCCACAGAACCCAAGCCCTCCAGATGTGCCCCATAGACCCCAGGCCCTCTAGGTGTGCCCAACAGACCCCAGGCCCTCCAGATGTGCCCCACAGACCCCAGGCCCTCCAGGTGTGCCCAATAGACCCCAGGCCCTCCAGGTGTGCCTCACAGACCCCAAGCCCTCCAGGTGTGCCCCATAGACCCCAGGCCATCCATGTGTGCCCCACGGACTCAAAGCCCTTCAGGTGTGCCCCACAGACCCCAGTCCCTCCAGGTGTACCCCACAGACCCCAAGCCCTCCAGATGTGCCCCGCAGACCCCAGGCCCTCCAGGTGTGCCCCAAAGACCTCAATCCCTCCAGGTGTGCCTCACAGATCCCAAGCCTTCCAGGTGTGCCCCAAAGACCCCAGGCCCTCCAGGTGTGCCCCACAGACCCAAGGCCCTCCATGTGTGCCCCACGGACTCAAAGCCCTTCAGGTGTGCCCCACAGACCCCAGTCCCTCCAGGTGTGCCCCACAGACCCCAAGCCCTCCAGATGTGCCCCACAGACCCCAGGCCCTCCAGGTGTGCCCCAAAGACCCCAATCCCTCTAGGTGTGCCTCACAGACCCCAAGCCTTCCAGGTGTGCCCCAAAGACCCCAGGCCCTCCAGGTGTGCCCCACAGACCCCAGGCCAGGGCAGGGACGGGAAGGTTACCGATATTCCAAAATAACATCAAAGCAATTATTTCCGCAAAATGTTTTTTACCTCAAAATTACAAAACACGCGGGCAAGCCTGAGGGCAACATCAGCCCGAGAATACAACCATCAAACACAGTTTTGTATCACAAAAATGAATGGTAACTAAAACAGGGCATCTTGTGAGCGACTTAGTTTTCATAGATTATTTGTAAAACACTCAGGTTGAGCTTCTACGTTAAGTTTTATACTTGTGTAGCCTGCCATAGATCCTGGAAATGAAATAATGTATGAATACTAGATTACTACATAGGAGTGCTGTCGTCTCTTTTGTACATTAATTGTCTATTTACGCAATCGAGGGGAGCTGACATAATGTTTAATACTAAGAGTATAGTTTTATGACAAGTATTCGATTATTTGTTATTGTTATTGGCATAATAACTTCAGTACAGGGAAATGGGGCAGTGGGCTAGCAACGGCAACCCTCCCTCTATTGTTAGTGTTTAGAGTGTGGTGATAGGCTAAAACAGCATAGCGACTAAACAACACATTACATAACATCACATGACATTACATCTCACGAAATAGCATCACAATGATAAAACAACACAAGAGCAAACATCACATGACAAAAACTCACATACCCAAAACAGAGCATACCTAAATGGCACGTGAAATACCATCACATGACAAAACATAAACAACACAAACATTTATTTTGTCTATTATGAACCCTTGACTTAAAGATTAGGGTGGGGCTGGCTTTCTAGGTAAAAGCAGCATAAGTTGTAAAATTTAGCCAAAATATACGCATGTGTGCCCTTTTCTTAAGTTCCTTAGCCTTTTTGGTTTTTTCTGTTTATTTTTGTGTGATTCTTTGTCCCAATATGACGTTTTTTATTTATGTGCCGCTTAGGATATGTTCTGTTTTAGGTATATGCTATTTTGTCATTGCGATGTACTTTCACATATTTCATCATTGTGTTTTGTCGTGTATTGCGATTGTGAGTAGATGTGTCAGGTGATGTTTTGTCATGTGACGTACTGTGATGTGTTGTTCTGTCATGTGATGTAATGTCATGTGTTGTTTTGTCACTGTGCTGTTCTATCATGGCACCGTAGATTATGGATGCTCGCTCTACGAGTAACAATATTATTTTTGTTAAATGCAGACCTCTAGTGCTACATTCTCAAAACCACTTAACAATTACGTCATTGTTAGGGAGGAAATTTAATAATGTGACAATTATATTATGCTGTACGAGATTTATCACGTCTATGCCAACCTACTTTTTTAACGGAGAACAAAATTCCGTGAAAAATGTGACGAAGCTCCACCGGGTTGCTGATGAAATAGAATTATCATTAAAACTTTTGGTTGCTAAGTACCCTAGTAATCTGCATTTGCAAACTAAACGGAGAGGAGAAAAAATAAGACCAACGAATATACGACTTGATAGGAAAAGTGAAATTTTGGGGAGATTTAAAATTAAGGAAAATATATGAAAAATGTGACAGCTAAGAGAAAATGGAGGAAGTTCGTGACCTTAGTGCTTATTTGTCTCATCTCCAAGCAACACAGTTTCACGAGAGCAATGTTTGTATGTGTCCTGGACCAATGTGTCTTATAAATGCTGGACATCGATTTGAAATCTATTTTAAACGACTCTCGCATTATCGTTTTGTGTGTTTTTTTCTTATCTCAGATTGTGCAGAATGTGATTCTTAGGTCAATTTCACTGAAAGGTCATCTTCGAATCAAGTGGTAGATAAAAGATTTTAAATTATGATTACGGTCGTTAGACATTTTATAGAATGAAAAAAACGAATTTTACTGACAGTGCAAAAGAGAAGAACGATTTTTTCTACGTTTCGTCGGAGTACCTACAACCTTTGGCCACGATCAAACAACAATAATTCAACAGTTCGTGGTTCTTCTTTGTAGAAGAGACGCTCCTGAGGACGTCGGATATGACTCCGACGAAACGTAGAGAAAATCGTTCTTCTCTTTTGCACGGTGAGTAAAATCCGTTTTTGTCATTCTATAAAGTGATAGATAATCCAAACCAGCAATCTAAAGGTTTCGGCAACCCCTAGTGAAATGCCATCAGTTTGTGAATAAAAGCAGTAAAATAAATTCCTTAACATATTTCATAACCGCGCCCCACCTGGACTTGCCTTGTAATCTGACATTTGATATTTTTCTTCTTGGCATCTTGATTTGTTTTATTAGAGTTGATTTTAAGCATCGCAGGCCGCTTATTCTTGCGGCGCGGCGGGTCCCCCGAGGTTCAGCCCTGCCTGTACTCCCCGCCCCTCCACGTCTATTCCTTGGGCTTTTGGCAATTTCCTCCTTTTTAAAAAATTCATCCAATCAATCCGCCTCTTGACTTCCTGCGTCTCCTTATTGATGACGTCATTTAACTTGGAACTTCCATCCCTCATTCCACTTCCTCCTTCTCTGTCGTTATATTTTTACTGGCGCAGATTTTTCTTGTCGTTGAAATTGATGTTGTTTCCTTTATCTTGCAACAGACATTATGATTTGCTTTAAATGCTAACTAATGGGCTACTCTTACACGACAAATCGATTAGAATTTTCCAGATATTTTGCGAAAACGTTACGAGAATTGAAAAATACTATCTCTTAAATGTGCTCATATATTCAAATACCTACTTTCCTCTTATCTTATTTGCAATTTGGTTTTTAAGACTACAAACTATAATAATCTATAATCTAAGTTGCAAGCATATATTCATTTAAAGCTCTCAGATGTATGCCCACAAACAAACACGTGTAGTTCGCGCTTACAAATGCTGAATGTGTACTTACAAATAAAATCCAAACTCAAATGAACATAAGCCCTGCAACTCCTGCCGACATTCCCTGAAACAGGGGTGACATTGGCAAAGTGAACCATTTTTTACAGTATGGGTGGTCAGCCTCATACCAACCTATAAGTCAAGGAATACGAGTAATAAATGACATTTAAGTTTACAAAAAAACAACAAAACCTTAAAAATAAATCTATACAAAAAAAGTCAAAAATTTCTTATGCAAAAAATGTAGCAAACTAATAAACCAACATTACAAATCAGCATTGCAGATTAGCCGCCACTTCTTCCTGTCCTTGCATACTTCTTTCATTTCATCCAGAGTCATAACCTTTTTCATACAAGCTCTCCTTTTATTATGACTCTGGATATTCCATTCACTCGCTATTTCGAAAATTTGGTCCATCCATACCTTTCTCGGTCTTCCTCTTCCACGACATCCATCTATTCTAGCAACATATACTTTCTTCGTCAATCTTTCATCACTCATTCTCTCCATGTGCCCGAACCATCTTAACATACTTCTTTTAATCTTCACTTTCACACTTTCCCTTACACCACATTCCTCTCTTACAAAATCATTCCTCACCCTGTCACTTCGTTTTTTCCCAATCATACTTCTTAGATAGTCCATTTCTACTGTATGGACTTTACTAATTTCCCTTTCACTCACCGTCCAGGCTTCACTTCCATACATCAAGGTGGGCACTAGTATACCACCGCGCACCGCCAATCTAACATTTTTTGAGAGATTTTGGTTCCTGGCGATGCAAGCGGTCGCACCCAGTACACACCTGCCTTTCATTATTCTTCTTTCAAATTCACCGAACATTCTTCCATCTTTTTCAAACTTACTTCCCAGATATACAAACTCATTTACGACATCAACATTCATTCCATTAATTTTAAATTCATAATTCATACTTTCATCATCTCTTTGAAAAATCAATACTTTCGTCTTACTTGCATTCAACTTCAAATGGTTACCTAACAAAGCTTCATTCAATCTAGAGAGCATTGTTTGCAATTCTACTGCTGAATCAGATACAAGAACTGCATCATCTGCATACAGTAGAACACTCACTTTGCTCTCTCCCATCATCAATCCACAATCATTAAGACTAGCATCTCTGACACACTTGTCCATGACTATGTTAAATAGCCATGGACTCATCACACATCCTTGCCTCACACCCTTATAAACTTCAAACCATTCACTATACTCACCATCAATACGAACACATGCCATACTATTTTCATAGTTCGCATGCACCGCATCTAGGAGAGCCCCATTTACTCCGTATGCTTTCAAAACATCCCATAACATACCTCTGTCTACTGAGTCAAAAGCCTTTTCCAGATCTACAAAGGCTGTGAACAGCTTTCCCCTCACCGACAATTGTTTTTCAACAAGTTGTCGTAGAGTAAAAATCTGATCAACACAGCCCCTACCGGCCATAAAGCCGGACTGTATATCGGAAATCCTTTCACTAGTAGTCAGAATCACATTTTTTATGATCACCTTACAGAAGACTTTTCCTGGTATACTGAGTAGACTGATTGGTCTGAAGTTCTGACAGTCTTTTTTGTCCCCTTTACCTTTGTAAATGGGAACAATGACTGCCTTCCTCCAATCCATCGGTACTACTCCTGCATTCACACAAAGCTTACATAATTCGTACATCCAATCTATCACGCATTCACCTCCTGCTTTCAACATTTCACCATTTATACCATCAAACCCAGCAGACTTCCCATTCTTCAGACGTGAAATAGACACTATCAATTCTTCTTTCAAAATCTTCAATTCATTCTCTTCATCTATCTGTTCATAAATTCTTCTTTCACCCTGACCAAAAATTTCTTGAAAATAGTTCTTCCATCTCTTGCATACTTCTTCATTCTCCCATACCATCTCACCGGCAGCACTTTTGACTCCTGGAGTGGTCAATGCAGAAGATTTATTTCTATCCGCATTGATCCACCTCCAAAATTCCTTCTTACTGTCGGTGAAACTTCTGTTAATCCTTTCATCAATCTTTTTTTGTTCATTCATCTTGCTTTCATAAATTATAGTCTTCGCCATTCTCTTAGCTATCTTATATTCGTCTTCTAGCTTTCTATCATTTCTATCATTCAGCCAATTTTCATAACACTTCTTCTTAACTTTCACAGCTTCTTTTACTCTATCATTCCACCAGGCATCTCCTTTCAATCTTCCACCTTTCGTTACCCCACATGCTTTTTTAGCGCATTCAGTCATTCCTTCTTTCAGATCTTTCCACATACTTTCAATATCTTTTCCACACACACTCTTCTCAAGTTCACTCACACTTAAAATTTTGTGGAGCTCTGATACATACTTCTCTTTCACATTTTCTTCATTCAACCTTTCTACTTTTATTCTAGGCAATCTTACTTGCCTCTTGCGTTTCTTCTTTCTTACTTCACCAATCATTATTTTAGCACATAAGAGATAGTGGTCACTGCCTATTTCAGGCCCCCGGTAGACACGGCTATCTCTTACGGCTCCTCTCAATCTTTCATCCACACAGATGTAGTCAATGATTGTGCGACTTCCCACAATCTGCCTCGTGTACAGATGCACATCCTTATGCCGAAACCAAGTATTCGATGCAAAAAGACTGTGCTCCGCACACAAAGCAATCAGATGTCGCCCATTATCATTGACTACACCTCTCCCACCAGGACCAATTATTTTCAAACATTCATCCCTCTGTGCACCTATCCATCCATTCATATCACCTAAAATTACAATGTTTTCATTATTCTTCCTTTCATGCACAACCGCATTCAATTCATTCCAAAAACTCGTTCTCACCTCCATACACTCTGAATCAACAGGAGCATAACAGGCAACCAAGAAAAGTCTCAAACTGTTAATTTTGAATTTAACAACCAAAATCCTAGGAGAAATTCTTCGATAACCTGTTATACATCCTTTTACACACTCACTCACAATCACACCTACACCTTGCCTTTCATTCCCATCTTCCACACCTGACCAAATATACAATTCACCGTTCACTAATACTTTCTCACCATTCCCTTTCATTTTTGTTTCAGTCACACCCATTACTTTTATTCGTTTCTCTTTCATTACATTCATAATTTCTTTCTCCTTGCAATCATTCATCTTCCTTACATTCCATGTCCCGAAAACCCATTCATTCTTTCTATGAAAATTAGTGGCGGCATTTCCACAACGTGCAGGTACAAAATTATTGTGAGTGGCCATTTCTACATAACAAAATTTGAAAAACTAAAGTTAGTAAATCTAGTACACAGAAAAAAAATAAAAATATATAGCTAACAAACATAAAATTGAAACAGAAAAAAGTTAAAAGTAAAGTTAAAAAAGTTAAAAGTAAGGTTAGTAAATATACAAAGAAAAAAAAAAAAATATATTTATAAATAGTTAAAAAAACAAATATATTGTCCATATAAAAGTCCACAATTTTAATTTAGCGCCATGTGCCATGTTGTCCTCTTGAATCAGGTAGGTAGGACACAAGTTTTATTTTTTCCTTCCTGTAATTTGTTTTTGTTCCAAAAAAATTTCAAAATAGTTGAGGTTATGTACCAAAATTTTTCTTCAAAAGATGCAAACACTAACTATTGCCTTTCCCTTTAAAAAACTTCACATCCATCCACATTGGTCAATTTAATTCGTTGGATCTGGACGTTTCGACGGCTGCATGTAAGTATAATTTTATTCTTGAAGTAGATCTCGAAATTTTGTAGTACTTAAACGGCCAAAACTATAGTTTAAATTTTGCACACAAATATGAGACTTTTTGTTCAATTTATGGCCGATAATTAAAAAAGACACTTTCTTTTATTAAATTAAGAGTGGTTTTATGTTTTTTGATGACTTTTTTGCCGAAATATTATTTTTTATTATGGATCGAAAAAAAATGTTTCTTAGTGATTTGACAGAAACAAGTGAAAAAAAGAAAAAAAGTGAAACACCTACAGAATTTTGTTTTTTTCAATTTAACATTTATATTTTTGCTCTTGGGCAATAGGTTGGTATGAGGCAGACCACTTATATTGTAAACAATAGTTCACTTTGCCAATGTCACCTGTTTCAGGGAAAGTCGGCAACACGACATATCTGTATTATGTACATTTGAGATTTGTTTTTATGTTATAAGTTCACATGCGGCGTGTGTATGTTACGTGCGAACTTATACGTGTTTGCTTATGGGGATGCATGTTATATGAATCTTAGATTTTATTTAACTTTGCAACTTATATTATAGATTGTAGAGTTCATATGTCCACGAGCTTAGTTATTAAAGTGCTTGCGTTCCATGCATAGGGCTACGGTTTAATCTCTACTGAAGTAGTCAGAAATGATTTCCCTTATCGGCGAAAGGCGTGAGCACTTATGTGTGAAAATAAAAAGGTTTTACGAACTTCATATGACAGCGCGGTGAGACAATTCATTGTGGCCGTATTTGCAGCTTGATTTGTTGAAGATATAGAAGAAAAAAACACTCTAGAATTAAAACAGAGTTGAAATAAAATAAAAATGCATTTCAGAACCAAAACATACACAAATGAACGGTGAATAATGGAACAGAGGCATTTCCACGTTGCATTGTTGCGTGTTTGTGTGTTTGTGTGAGTATTCTGGCAGCCACGTCACATCTACTCACCAGATGGTCCCCCCAGAGCTTGTTTGGTTTATCTACCATTTGATTCAAAGATGACCTTTCATTTATATAACCTTAAGAATCACATTCTACAGAATCTGAGCTAAGAAAAAAACATAAAACATGAGAATGTGAGAGTTTGAAATATTTCTAAAATCAATTTCCAGTTTTCATAAGGCACATTGGCTTAGTACACATACAAACATTTCTCATGTGAAATTACCTCTAATGGACATAAAAAAGGAGCACTTAGTATTTTGAAGTATCGTAAAGTTAACTAAAATGCAATTTTAGTTCAATCATCATAATATTTCACTCACCGAATTTCGGCACTAAATATTTAGTAACTTTAACTTTCGATTTTCAAGATGGCGGCGCTTCTCTGACAGCAGCTGTTATTTTTTAAAGTAAGGATACATCAAAATTGTTGCACAATGAACATTTTTTATGTCGTTTTCTAGCTTAATGAAGGTAAGGCATATGATTTTTATGAATAGTTGTTTGTTTTGAAGCTTTTGAATGGCATTTTAATTATTTCCAAGATTTGGGCGCGTGGCCTCATACTTCGGCAATGTTCGGTTTTAGTTAACTCGAGATTGAGTATTTTGAATAAAAATTCAAGTAATAGTTCGCTGCCTTCTATAATAATCTATAATCTAAGTTGCAAGGATATATTCATTTAAAGCTCTCAGATGTAAGCCCACAAACCAACAAGTGTAGTTCGCGCTTACAAATGCTGAATGTGTACTTACAAATAAAATCCAAACCTCAAATGAACATAAGCCCCACAACTTTTGCCGACCTTCCCTGAAACAGGGGTAACATTGGCAAAGTGAACCATTTTTTACAGTATGGGTGGTCAGCCTCATACCAACCTATAAGTCAAGGAATAATTAGTTCTTATTTATCATATTTATTTATTAACCTATAAGCCTTAGTTCTTGTTTATCGTCTACGCCATTGAGAAAATTTTACATGAGCAATGTTTGCATGTGTACTGGACCAATGTGTCTTATGAAAACAAGAAATTTATTTAAAAAATATTTAAAACAACTCTCACATTATCGAGTTTTACTGTTTTCCTTAGCTCAGATTGTGTAGAATTTGATTCTTAAGACAACTGCATTAAAAAGTCATATTCGACAAGATTGGCGTATACGATAAACGAGAACTGGGGGAGCGAGTTAACTAAAATATTACTACTGTTCAATATACCGGGCCTTAGAGGAGGAGATGCCCATTCATCACATTAATTACTCATGGTTGTCCTGCCGCAACCACATCCCCGTTATGATATGGTGCTGGTCCTGAAAGCGCACAAGGAAGGCTTACAGCACACACTCATACACGTACACGTGCACAGACAGTTGCAGGCTCACGCTCATTTGTTGAAAAGTGGGGGCATTATAGCTGCAGCTACTAGGCTGGTCAGGAGTTTACGGGACAGAAAGCTGTGGCCGCATTCACCATGTAGAGAGGAACAGCGGTAACAATACGTCCCGTCAGCTGAACACTGGAGACCGTTATGCAATGCATGCTCCACATGGTGGTCTAGTTACCAAGTGAAAGCCTCAATACAATGGAAAATCTATCATTTTGAAGAATGCAATGTCATGTTGAGCGTATTTAACTCTGGTTAACATACTACACAGGCAAATGCGACTACGTAACGATACGTTAAAGGTAAACTGAGTAAATGACATATTAAACTAAGATGGTTTTTTTAGTTAAAAGTATCTTTTTTCCTATTTTTTACGAGAAAAAACGCAAAAAAGTGTGAAAATCCAGTAGTTTAGAAGTTTTCCATGGACACTTCCTCATAATTAGTTCACTTACTCTGAAAAAATATTATACTCACCATAAAATGTTTTAACTACGATTTCTCAAATCTGTGAATCAGCACTTATTCAGTTCAACCTTTAAGGTGGCGATATAAGGCAGCAATCTATCTCTAATCTACGTTGCAAAGATATATGAACATTTGAAATTCATATTAAATGTATACTCACAAATATGCAAGTGTAAGTTCACGCTTACAAGTGCTACCTACAAATGAAAAACCAAACTTTAAATGAACATACACCCCGCAACTTTAACAGACCTTCCCTGAAACGTACGGCTTGATATTGATGTCTATTATTTATGGATCAATTGGATTCATTGCTAGACCTTCAAATAATTTGTGATGTGACAAATTTACACGCAAAGTAAAAGTATTGATTCCGAAATGTAACTCCGTCCACGCCGAGTGGGCAACGCTCCACGTCTCCATACTTCACATTCCCTCAGTGTGTCGCGCTTTCCACAACCTCGCTTATTTCATCCGGTCATTCTTCCCACGCCTTCCTCCCACTCCTGCCGCCCGCATCCTGCAGAATAAATATGTCATATTTCACTGAAGTCGCACACTGTTATTTGTGAGCTCCCATGGCTCTCTCCCCCGCCTGCCCTGTCAGCCAGTCAGCCAGTAAGCCAGTCAGTCAGCGAGGATGCTTCCTGTGGGATGTTGTTGGTTCATGCCCCCCCCCCCTCTCTGGGGACCCCTACCCTTCCCCTCAAAAAAACAATCCAAGTTTAGCACAACTCCCCTCCCTCCCCCTCCCCCCCCTCCCCCCGCCGGACAGCTCTCGTGAATCATTGATTGGCACATCAGGGAGAAACAAATGCCAGCTGGATGGTTTCATGTAAAATTAGCTGTCACAAGGTGTAACTGTCGCAACACAGTAAACAACACAAATACAGTACCTACTTATGTACCTACATATTTATATTTATCGCAATGTTGTAAAAGGCTATATAGCCGTTTATTCTTCTTAAATAAATAAAATAAATAAATAAAAATAAACACGTCACTCCATGCCAGCCGGCAAAACAGGAAATTTAAAATAGATAAAAAATACATGATTTAATCGAGATAGAGAATAAATTGTTTCAGAGTATACAACATGCATTCATCATTGGAACAGTATTAGAAAAAATATAATAAAAGATCAGATGTCAGAATGATTTTCAGGATTATATATTCAATTTTTTGACTTATAGGTTGGTATGAGGCTGACCCCCTATACTGTAAAAAATGATTCAGTTGCACTTCAGTTACACTTCATCCAATTTTAGAATTAACACTTTTCCTTGGTCTACGAGTATAAGCCTAGCACATGAGACATTAATTGAAGTTGTAACAATGATGTTGATAGAGAATTGACATCAATATTAATATTGTCTTATTACTAATATACGAGTAGTCTTATTTTTAAGGTTAAATACATTTTCTCATTTATTTTGGCACTGTCACCCCTGTTTCAGGGAAGGTTGGCAAAAATTGGAAGTTGTATGTTCATTTGCGGCTTGGAAATTAATTTGTAAGTACATGTGCAACATTTGTTAACATGTATAACGTGCATGTGCAACATGTACTTACCGATGTAAATGTTATAATGCTGCCAAGGGTTGCCAGAGTCTCTGTAAAGTTGCTACCAGGTTGCATACCTCCCTCAAGACATTAATATACATGATAAAAAAAGTAGCGAATTTAAGCAAGCGATATTTTTTTGGATCTCTTCTCTCCTCGGAAATATGTTAAAATATAAGCCTTTGTCATTTCCTACATAAATCATAAAAAATACCTGTATGCTGGTCGATAATTTTACTGAAAATATCCAAGGAAAACAGCACTAAGTCAAAAATGATAGTTTTGCTGGAAAGCCAATTGAATGTTATTTATTCCATGGAGTACAATGCCTAAACTAACTTTTATATTAATTTATTAACGAATTTAAAAGAGATAGAGACACGGCTGTCATCTTGGAATGAAGTTAATGATTTGTTACCTTCAGAAATGGAAATATGTCAAAAACCTCAATTTCGGAGTTACTTCCTTCTTCCTTGGAGCAGTTGATATATCGCACGCTTAATCATAAAGAGAAATAACTCAAAAAATAAGAATGTTGGGAAATCACGTTTGAAGTTCAGACAACCAGTACCTACAGCTTGTATGGGATGAAAAAGGCGACCGATGTTTTATATATATATAATATATACAAGGATAATTTGTTAATAAGGTACACATAATAAAAGAGCGCCGTTTTTGTGTGTGTCACACCTCAAGGGCCCTCTCAAATCACGAAATCTCGGTTATATTCGTCCAAATTGAACGGCTGTCGCATTCTACCTATTCTTCTCGCATTGTTCTTGCGTTTTATTACAAAATCTCGATTTTCCCAATTTTTGAGCTATTGCTCTTTATTATTAAGCGTGCGATATACTGAACACCTGTTTCTAATGTCATACCCGGAATAAAGGGCCCTTGTGACTAAATTGAAGTGTAAACGGCGCTTTAGAAAAATATCAACCAATAATATATGGTCGTGAGTAAATGTTTGATATGAAGTACTAACATTATGCGTAGGTGCTCCTGTAGGGACCTTATAGGCTTCCACTGCGCGGCGTGAGACGGAGGGGAAGCACTTAGCTGGGTGAGTAACCTAGTGAGCTAATGATATTAGCGCACACAATGTACTGGGGAGAGTGTGACACTGTCACGTGAGATGAGGGTCGATCAGCGCCCAAATCTGACACCGAGAGTTACACGCCTCCGTCCGCGAGATACATGGCGGCCATTTTTCAACTCGCGGGGTCAACATTAAGACCCCGACCTGGCAGGCAGGGGGCTGTAACAGAGTCAAATGTCGACCTTGGTATTTTTCAGTTCGTAAAATTTTGTAACTTATTTACGAGAACAAAGATCCAAAGAGCATTATTTTGCAAATGAAAAAAAAACAAACACCCGTAAAATTTGCGTTTTTTGAACGACTAAATAAAATAACTGAGGGAAGCTCTTTCAATATTGATTTTTATAAAAAAGGTCAACAAAGAATAACGATCGGCGAATTCAGCGCCGAAGTACTTATAAGAAAAAGTGCCGATTTCACATGCCATGCCGTCGTAAAAAATCTTTATAGGTTGTGTTTTTTGCAAACATAAAAGTGTTGTTGAAAGTCATGACATGCTTTTGGCATGGATGCTAATTTGTCGTGCCACCACTTCACACTTCCTGAAGGCACAATATGCATGTGTGAGTGAAGCAAATACAATCAAGTTATGCAGAAATTATTCTCTCCGTGATAAATATTCATTTCATATCTAGTATAATCTGACCTACAAAGATATGTTAGCCCTTTAAGGCTTATATTAAATACATGCTCACAGACAGGCGCATGCAGATTTGCGCCTACACATTCTGCAAGTAACGCAACGCAACGCAACGCAACCAAGCTACACATATAGTGTAACTTCTTGCCGCGTTATCCTCGAAGGGGTCGCATGTGACGAGTTGAACCTATTTACTTTTACAGGTAAGGGGGCCGGCCTTACGCCAACCACTTCAGTTGAAGTGGGGGTTTCCCAGCTCCCGAGGGGGCTGGTACTCATTTCTTGTGAAGGCTGAGTAAACCTTGCCGGTATTTTTATTATGGGGTTTGAAATAAACACCGAAATAGGAAATCATTTCTGACACCCTCCTCGGTGGGATTCGAACCCGAGCTCACGGGGTAGAATGCAAGCACTCTACCAACTGAGCTATCGACCGGACAAGTCTGCATATAAATAAACAAAACCTAACATGAACATAACCCTTGCAACTCCTGCCGCGTTTTTCTGAAACTGGGGTGGCATTGGCAAAAGTGAATCAATGTTTACAGCACAGAGGATTAGCCTCATGCCAACCTATCAGCAAGGAGATATGACGTGCATAAATAAGTTTTTACAGAAACCGTAGGCAGTGACAGACAGTTATAGGTAATATATAAATGTCGGTGTTATGGCCGAGGGGGCCAAGTGGGCTGATCTTTCTAGCGTGATTGGAAAAGAACAACGTTGGTTTCATCCCCGCCTGGGTCATTTGACCATAACTTTGACCCTGGTTCAACAGATGTTATTGGGTAATTATTAATTAATAATTCATTAAAAATAAACAACAATTATTTATTAATTGATGATGTTAATACCTGTTTCTGTCCAGTCAGAATAGGTTGGTGAATTGCATTCCTCTTTACAAATCTATTTAATAAAAAAAAAAAAAAAAAAAACAAAAGAGACAAGATAAAGCGAATCCCACAGCTTTGACTTGATACAATCAGAGCTCGCACAAAGAAGGAACTCTGCTCTGTTCTCCAAGCGGCGCAGCGGTCGGAAATTAATATTTACTGAGAGCGGTTTTTGTTCTCCAATATTTATACGGCGTAGACTTAGTGCTCTACGGCAGCGTAGAGGCTCTACGCCGCGTAGCATCTCAGATACAAGACAGTGCAGGACACACCGAAGTTTCTGAGAAATGTATTCCATCTTGTTTGGTGAGTAAACCATACAAGGAGCAACAACAGAACAACAAGTGGTGTTTAGTTACCCGGCGGCTTGCTCGGGCACTTCACGTTGTGCTTCTAGAAGCTCCACGAGGAACACAATTACTTTTTGAAAGTTTAATGTTACGACGTAATGAAATAATTTCAGGCAATGAAACTGATACTTAGAGAGCTCTTACACCGTGAAATAAGTAACTTTAAAATTATGTAAATACTTGTTTTGTTTCCATTAAAAAAACACTTAGCATTGTGCGTGGATAAACAAAGTTCACATAAAATATGGTTGATTTTTCCACGTTTATGTACATTAAACGAAAAATACGGTAAATATAAAAAAATAGTAACTAGTTTTTTCACTGAATTAAAAAAAAAACTGTGATAGCTAATATTGGTGTATTTATAAAACATGACACCAATGAAGTAAAAAAGAAAATAAAAATCGTAATTCAATAAAGATATGAAAATTTATTGTTGCCGCATAGCAACTCTCCAGGATTCTATTTAGTCAGCCTGTGATATTTAAATTCATAAAAGCTTGTTCGAAATGTGCGCGATATTTTGGTTTTACCGCTGAAATGACGCTACGCTCATATTAAACTGCGCTTAAACGAATTTCAAACTCCATCACGATCGGCTCTAATAGAGAAAAATGAAATGAAGGCATAGAGAACACAAGAGCCTGAAAGCTAGTTGGGAGTTAGCCGCGCGGGGATGTAATATCGAGTCAAGGCTTGTGCAGGGAAATGTGCTTAACCTGCAAGCGACGCCATGTTGCGCCATGTTGTTATTATGCGCCACATGCGCCACATGCGCCATGTTACGCAGCCCGTAATAAAACCCGGTGCAGGCATTCTAATATTGTTTCCCTTTGCAATATTAAAACAATGCTAAACATTCATGTAGGAAATATTAAACTCGTTCTTTTCTTTAAAAATATTTTTAATAACAAGAAATCAAGTCACTTATCAATCAACTGTACACCAAGGATAAACATTTCGTAAATACTTAACCATCGTGTGAAGAAAAAAACTTTCTTTTTGGGGAAAGTACAAATGTATGACAATTAAAACACTCCCTAGATGCGCCTTTGTATCTTTCATGTATTTGTTCTGCTTTCGGTGCTTACGAAACGGTTGAGTATTCATGTAGTGTGTTATACTCGGAATGCTGGTAAATATAAAGGCTGGTTGATGATTGATGGTTTAATCTAAGAAATAGAGAGCTCCACATATTGCGTTATTAATTTAGTTACCTATAAGGTACAGCAGGCAAGGAAGACTCTACTCTTCTTCTCTACTCTCTACTAGAAGACTCTACTAGAAGACTCTACTAGACTTGTACTCAACAATATGCGGATCAGTTTCTGGTCAGCACCATCGGTTTCTCTTCTGTTTCTTGCAGCTACATACATAAGTGAAGAATATGTCCTGAGGTTCTTGAATGCTTACCCCAGGAGGTGGATGCCCAGCTATTCCTTCCTCACTTGGGTGGGCTTCCAGGGACTCTGCTGCGTGTTGTAGCCCTGACTGTTGCTGTCCTCGCCATTTCATCTGATAATATCATGCCAGGCTGACATCTGGATAATATATATATGTAGTTGGATCATTTGTGTTTCTCTTTTTGCAATCTTTTATCCTTCACTTCTGTAATATCTAAGTTGCAAGGATTTATTCATTCAAAGCTCTCAGATGTATGCCCACAAACAAACACATGTAGTTCGCGCTTACAAATGCTGACTGTGTACTTACAAATAAAATCCAAACCTCAAATAACCATAAGCCCTGCAACTCTTGCCGACATTCCCTGAAACAGGGGTGACATTGGCAAAGTGAACAACTTTTAACAGTATGGGTGGTCAGCCTCATACCAACCTATAAGTCAAGGAAAAACTTGCTTCTCAGAAAAAATGAACGTCTTCAACAACTTCTTGAATCGTTCTCCACGGTCTCCGTCCTCAGCTTCGGAGGTAACCGGTTCCTACTTGACGTAATGTAACTAATGCTGCGTGGGTTTCTTGAACTTCTCTGAGTGAGTTATCTGACCGGCAGTTCACGAGCTAATGAGTGATGATCATTACTAGGAGAGAGATGGGGCAGAGTCTGTACGGGAAGAGCGGGAGGGAATATTAAAGGGGAATTATTCAAATGTATAATTTAAATGTAGATTTCACTTCACCGCCATTTTCTTCCCTTTTGACCGCATCCATCAACTACAGTACTTGACTGCCAAATTATACTCGACTAGAGATGCGGCAAGTATCAGGGAACAAAGTATCTGAACAATCACGGATATCGAATACTTTTTCAAGAAAACTATATTTAATATTTCAGACAAGCAAGGTTAAATTTTTGACAAGCTTCTGTTTAAAGATAGTAAGTTAACATCTGAAGGTACCCAACTCGTATTTTTTAAATGTAAAAATGTTTGGCATCCAAACGCGCTATTTACAAAGCAGAAGAGTTCGGTTAAGTATATATAATCGGTATGACCCCCAAGTAACTGTTCATAATAAAAGAACTGAAAAATATAGAAATTTTAAAAACGCAGAGTTTTCTTTTCACAAATAGAACATTTATTAAACCTCAATTACTTTTGGTCTTACTTACGTCATTTCAAGAGCGTTGTTTAGAAAATATAATTAAAAAAAAAAACAACTTTAAGAAGATTAATTAAATTACTGTTTGGTGTAAAGCAGGGTGAGCCTGAAGAGGTTTCGACAAAATGTTGTCCACAAAGTAAATTGAAATGAAATATTTTGAAGTCTCCTAAAAACGTAACTGTGCACCTTATAACCGGATATCTGAAGCGAAATTCCTGAACTACACGCTGTCACTCAAAACAACTTTTACACATCCCTAAAGATCAGATAATTATCAAACCGAGAGTTTGAATGTCTTGGCTATACTATTATGTATAACCAAGTACTTATGTAAGTCTGTAGATACTCGTGTTTTAATAAATATCAGCGTTGATCACGAAAATATATTAGCAATAAAGAAGCCATGTTCATCAGCTTGCTGAAACAAACTTCAGTAATATTAAAGCTGAAAATAACAGGAAAGCGTGTGTATTGTTAAAAAATTGTATTCAGAAACAAATGCTGTACTGTATCCTGCCGCCGTTCCACTAGGGGTGGCCGGTACCTCCGCAGATGCGCCTCCACTTTTTCTGTCCAAACAAACCACTTTCATTTCCTCAATATTCATCACCTTTTTCATACATACTCTTCTCTTATTCTCACTCTGCAGGTTCCATTCTTTCGCAATCTCACCTATTTGGTCTAACCATTCTTTCCTCGGCCTAAATAAATCTGGTTTTATATTTGCGTTTTATCTATTTTTACTACAACAGCGCAGTGTTTTTTTTTTATTTTTGGAACAAAAATTCAATCAATAATTTCTGTATCCGCATCTATATTATCAATTTTTTTGTGGAACAATCAGCTGTTCATTTTTAATATTGCGTAGCACTAAATGTACCCTGTCCCTGTATCGCATAGCGTGAGAGGCTTCCACCTGGACCTCACTGAGTGTGGGGTCTCAGAAAAGGGTTCCAGGGTCTACGCGCGCGACTCAGTGACACATTAGTGTGTGGCGTAGACCGTAGAGGCTCTCACTTCCTTCGCGGCTCGTAGAGGGTGATGTATCGTAGCACTAACCGGCGCTACGACACGCACCATTACAGGAAAGAGCGGCTTCTTTACTTCCATGAGAGCAGCTCTTGTGGTGAGGGGGGAGGGGTAATGAAGTCCTTACCCCCTCCCCTCTCCCTCTCTCTCTTCTCCTGTTCTTCCTTCACCGCATCCTGCAAGTATCGCTGAACTATTATTATACGTATCAGATACAGCTTCCATATTATTCATATCAGATACTGCCTTTGTATAGGAAGCTTCATCAAATATTAAAATAGATGTTACAGTTGTATCATGTTAAAAGGGCTTTTAGAATACTGCCTCAGATTTTTTCAAAAGCATTTAAGTCAAAAACCATCACATTGTGCCTTAAGCACTGATCTTGAGAGCTTATGATGAACAGAATCTTAAATTGAAACGCGTTGCTAAACAAATACTTGACAGTCCCATGGACGATAAATGGACAAACAATCACGATTTGCCCTTTTTTGAGAATAAACTACAATTTATCACAAGTACTTGTAATTACTTTTGATGTGTCAAAAATTATTGATAGTCCAAGAAATAGAAACATAACTCTACAGCAGTGGTCGGCAAAGTGCGGCTCACTACGCGACTGCGACTACAACATTTACATGAAAAAAAACTTGCTAAGATTTTTTTTTTAATTTTTTAAATTGTAATTTTGACTCTTGCGACTGAAAAGATTGCCGACCCCCTCTCTCAAGAAATAAAGAAGATAATGGATTTGAAAATCGTCTCACTACGTAGAAAATATTTTCAGGTACAAGGACCCGCAATAATAAAGTGAAGGAGTAAATTAGTGAGCAGGGTCATGAACAGAGTAAGTTATCAGGAGGCTTGTTACCCGTGAGGGAGGCTGAGCCCACCTTAAGTAAAGGTCGTGCTGAGACTGCTGGTGTACTGTTAGCATGTCGTACAGGTACGGGGGGGGGGTACCTGGGGGGCCTGGGGGAGCGTGTGACGCGGCAGGTAATGTAATTCCCGCTCTTAATAAAATCAATCGCTCCTGTGCTCACAGGGAGGAGGAGGAGGGGTGAGGGGAGGACCTCTAGAACTGTCACACACAGTGCACGTGCACTGAGAGGCACGAGGCTTTAGTAAAAAATGCTAGACGAGGAAAGCAACGTCAAAGGAACAACAGGACGCACCCAGGTTCTCATAATACGGGTACATGGACTGGTATTTTAACTGTGTACAGATTTTTCCAGCTGGATACAATATCTGCTTGCTCACACGTTTTTGCAGCTCATACGTGAGAAACAGCTTGTAGACTTAATTCCATTACACAATATTAGGTTTTGAATTGGAATGCTGTGAGCGGCCTAATAAACTAGGAATAAAATTGAATTAAACACGAATCTTTCTTGGAGAACAAAGTAAATAAACGAAAAAGGAAATAAGTGAGATGTTGGAGACGGCAAGTATAGCAGACAAAATGTAAAATACTGAAAACTGTACAATGAAGTCTCTAGGCTGTTAAATAAAAATAAAACAAAAATACTTGTAGCAAAATAACTTGAAGTCGTGAATAAGTCATTCAATTTTAATAACTTAACATTACACTAAACGCTGTTCCCACGTAAAATGATGGCTTTATGACGTCATGAATACTCAGCTGCATCACACTCATCTCTTCAAAATGCTTAGTAGGGGAAGATCACACCCACACGCACTAGTAGGTGGGGGTGTGCGCGTGTGTACGTGCAGGCAGTAACGGTAATTTGATCATAAAAACTAAACTGCTCTCAGGAAAATGAAAGAGCCTTCCATGTCCCTCCCTCTGTGCGGGGGAGAGGGAGACAGCAGCAGTACCTCCCTGTCATCACATTGTATTATATTACATGGTGCTATGTATACCTACATGCGTGATTGTGTTACGTAGTGATGAGGTGAGTAAGTGGCTTAATCAAGTAGAGTATAGGCACTCACACACACACACACATGCACGCATACACACACACACACACACGTGCCAAATATAATATACATGCTTATGTATCGTTACAAACGTATGGGATTCGTTCGTACGTGAGCCTAGGCACGCTGGTTGGTGTGTGTGACGTCTCTGGTATAGTGTGCGCCAATGCTTTAGTACCATCTACTAGAAAGTATCTACCATGTTCTAGAACATGCAAGAATCATCTCTGCCGCACATATAAATACGAGCGAAGATTCTGTGAGACAGACAGAGCCGCTTTGACCATTTAAGAAAGCAGAGAGTGAAGAGTGAACAGTACATTGTAATCTTTATTGTGAAAATAAGTCTTGTGAAATAAATTTCAATCGCAATTCCATTAAAAGTTCCTCAAGTCAAATCATTATGGTATGTAACGCAAAAGATAGTTAGATTTATCTCGCCTGTACACGCATTCATAGTGTAACGAACTATGAAATCAAAGTGACTACGCACACCTATACATGTACGGCAGAACCATCTACCAGGAAGTAGTCCATGAGTGTGTTAGTGCATAAAGTTCTGATGGAAGAATGATCTAGAGAATGCAAGAAAGACCTCTCTGGATTCCAATATAAGGAACTGAAATGGTACGGAGAGCAGTCAGTCGTTAAGAGTAATTCACCGTGAAAGACCAATAAACAGTGATTGTCAAGTATTGTAAAAATACATTTTTGCCTTTTGATTAAAACGAGAACCCAGCGAAAATGTAACAATACGAACACATCTTACAATATGGATGAGGACATGGAGGAGATGGAGGACGTGGAGGAGACAGGGAAACGATGCTAGTGAGACCGTGTTGGCAGGATGGAGCCGACGTCGTGATGTACGAGGCTCCAGAGGGCCGTGGATAACCAGCCAAGGGGAGAGAGGGAGGGCAGGAGCTTGTATAGTAGGGTCATCAACCAAGGAAACTGTAGAATAAGACAAGGGAGATTGTAAAGAGATAACTAATTACAAATAAATGTCAACAGGCTATTGTTATTTACGGGTGTAAGTAGATTTGTGAAATAAATGAAAAATATTATTTGCACACAATATTAATATTGCCAACTGCCGCGACAGTGTTTCCGCACAGTTGAACGCTCTACGAGAAACCGTAGAGGCCGCGGCCTACGCGGGGGGCTGCCACCTTACGTTCACTTTCCTACAAGGTCAGGCATGGTTTCTGTTAACTTTCTTTCCATTAATTATATGAAAGTATTAAAAGAGTTTTATAATAATAATAATATGAGGAGGATTTATTTGGTGAGCGATGCCAAGAGCCTTCTGCGAACTTTATCGTCGCTGTAGAAAGTGCCAATTCTCAATCAAGAACCAGTTGCTGTAAAGCTGGATGGACTTATTTTGACAGGTCTTTGGTAGAGGTAGTTTTTTTTAATCCAGCGAAGAGCGTATTTATAAAAAAAAAAAAATTATGCTTCGCCAGCATTCGAACCCACAACCTACTATTTACGAGTCCGAAGTGTTGCCACTGGACTACAGACCAAAACTTTACGGACTATGAACCGGTCGTATTCTTTATCTTTGTTTATTGTACGGCGTAATTTTATCATTTGCGTGCCGTTCTTTCGGGCAGTTCGGCCGCGGTACAAGCCCAGATCTCAGTTCCATTGTAAGTCATTTTCTTCTTGGCAAATTAAAGGTTGGGATCACTTCGTTCTGCAGCTCCACAAGCTCATGGTTCTTCACTTCATGCTGCGCGCACAATGTGTGTAGAACCTAATGGCAGCTCGGCATCCTCAATGCCTGTATGGTCCAGGTAGAGCTCCTGGACTTGAGGAAACGAACCCAAGCATTTTGTTTTAATATAAATCAATTCGATGAATGTTGAAGAGGTGAAAGAGATATGCAATGGCAGAAAAAAGGAGAGATGCATCTGCGGAGCTACCGGCCACCCGTAGTGAAACGGTGGCAGGATACAGTAACAGTGACAATTAAGCAAGCTTAGTGGCCTGTAGAGCATCACCCATTATCTGCACGACAATTTATATCCTTTTAACAAGGAAAACAATATTCCCAAGTTTCTTCAAAGTATTCTGTAATGTCCCTGGCTGGGTACAGGCCTCTTCCTCCTGTGTAATGTCCCTGGCTGGGTACAGGCCTCCTCCTCCTGTGTAATAACAACAAGCACAGCTCATTTCCCCGCAAACAATCCGGCCGCCTGAATTATTTGAATACTTCCGTTCCCTCTCTCCGCCCACTCCCCTGCACCCACTTCACTCCCGGACAGAATACTTTAAAGAAAACCTTAAAAGAGTAAATAATTACACTGAGTGACGGCCTAAGTAATTACTCTGCATAAAGTGCTAAGTGTAAGGAAACACTCAAGTGTTGTCCCCGCACCACAGTCTTATAAAGCTTCATCCCCGCGTGAAGTCCAGGAAGTATTTTTCTCTATTGATGTTTACACACGTACCTACACTCTCCCACACACACACACACACGCGTGTGCTTACTTGATACTCAGGTGTGTTTCTGAGAATAATTCCATAAATATCTTCGGTAAACAGGGGCGGCCTCTACAGAAAGACACAAATCCCGCAGCCTTGCTGGGAGTGTGTGTAGAGAGACCTTATTCTCGCGCTTGTTTGAGGGCGGTAAACTCGGTTGGCGATCACTGCTCTACTTATAAACATTGTCTGCTTACATGGAGACTGCTCGCGAGCAAACCACGAACAAACAATTACACGTTTCTGGAAGTGGAGGAGACACACACACACACACACACACACACTTCATTTGCATGAATTATGCCAGAGTTACTAAGTACACGGACTAATGTGGAGCTTATATTTTATTGCTGCACATTACTCAGGCAGATACGTCATGCTCTACGCACCAGCTACCAGTAATCTCATAGTTCAACAAGTTATTGCCGTGCTAACTATCAGCAGGATGCATTGCACATCAGCTGATTGTTAACATAACTTCACTGCAGTGGCCGCCATGTTAACGTGGTGACGTGTACCTATTGTTATGCGCCAGTTGCAACAATATTGTTCAAACATTGTCCCTCTCCTCCCTGTAGTAGTCCCGGCTCTCTACTCTCTGCTCTCTACTCTCTACTCTCTACTCTCTACTCTCTACTCTCTACTCTCTACTCTCTACTCTCTACTCTCTACTCTCTACTCTCTACTATCTACTCTCTACTCTCTACTCTCTACTCTCTACTATCTACTCTCTACTCTCTACTCTCTACTCTCTACTCTCTACTCTCTACTCTCTACTCTTTACTCTCTACTCTCTACTCTCTACTCTCTGTAAAGAGTGTTAGGGGGAAGCAAAACATTCCCGTAAGACTATACAATAAGGTGGATCGAAATCGTTTTTTTGGGAATTTCGATTTCGCGTTATTGCCAAAAGCTGCTCTATATCAATACAAACAATAAATTTTACCACCATAAGGTCAAAATATTTGATCTTATACTGCCCCAAAGACTCGAAAAGTTAATAAAAATCATAAAAACTGCTATATACTTAACTTTTTTTTTTGTTTATTAAGAAAAAAAAAATTGAAGTATAATGAAGTTCAAATTTAAGCACAAAGCATGATTTTCTATAAATGATAGAAAAAATACCCTTTTATGGCAAAAAAAATGAAAAAATGGCAATCAACAGAAGTCTAGAAAAAAGTGATTTTAAGAGAATTGGTAATCTTTCTTTAAATTGAAAAAAGGCATTATTTGTCGTGATTCCAGGTTTGTTTTTATTAATCCATCTCTTCTAATAAGACCGCAAACAGCAGCTGAAGTTTCTGTTACAATTTTTACTAATCTTTCAGTGGCTAACGTGTAGAAAGGAAAATGGAAATGGCTTGAGATTAGTTCGTCAACAAGCAGTGGATTTTCTTAACAACGTGATGTTAATTCACCGTTCATAAATTTTGTAACAGGGGGCTTGGTCACATTATTTTCGTGCCAATTTATAAGGTTTTTTATAATTGTTTGCATCAAAATCAAGTTTTGGCCGATCGTAGTTCGAATTCTCAAAATTGTTTAGTGTCGCGTTTCAATATTCTTCACAAGGCTAGAACTCATAAAAAGGCAAAGCAAGTAAGATGTTTTTTGGATGATTGAATTATCCATTTCTTTGTATAACAGTATGTAGTATCTGCTTTAAGCAAGTAAGATGTTTTTTGGATGATTGAAATATCCATTTCTCTGTATAACAGGATGTAGTATCGGCTTTAAATTATCTGTCAAATATCGCGACAGCTAGATTATCTTGTGTAAGTGTCTAGCACCATTAATGCAGTGTGGTTAGTTTTGATGTAAGACCACATAAGAGCATCCACTTTCATTATATAATTGATAATATTAACAGCTTGTCAGATGGTTAAAAAAAAGAACATAAAGACGTAGTATTCTGTGAGCCATCTTGAATGCACTAGTTTTCCAGTGTTTCTTTTTAATAAGCTTTGAGAACAATATCCATACTTTATAGTTATTCTCCGTCCAATAGGTAGATCACATTGAATAGATAGAAACGAGACTATTGGAAGCTCTTCACAGTTTTTTAATATATTTTCTATGGGTTCAGAGTAACTTCTTGGTCCACTTGTACAACCATCAATATATTCAAATAATTGGCGCTGCAGTTCGTTGGCATGGAGTTACAATACACCACTGCAGCGGTTTTACTAGATATTTTAATTTACCAATAACATCTGTATTAACAATAGTTCTATCACGTCCGATTACAGCAAAAAGGATGACATTGATATCTTTACTGATTAAAATACCCATAATTTTTCTTGTTATTATTGCTGCTTTTTCAGTGCTTAAAGAAATATGACCAATGTACTGTGACCTTGCGTCCTTAAGTAAACTAATATGCTCCTCTTTAATTATATTTCTCTTATGATCCACCTTATAAGAGGTTTTATTTTTACGTCCATCAAAGTATAAACCCAAATCTTAGTAATCAGAATCAATGGTCACACCGCTGAACTTAGTTCTCTGCTTTTCACGGGCTCTTCTAATTTTATTTTGATCGAAAACTTTGGATGAATTGTTGTCTGAAATAATAGCAACGCTTTGTTGCCAAAACAAGAGCAGCTTCAGCCTTATTGGAAATGCCAAATTTATCCACAGGTTTTTCCAGTATGCCAAGGTCAATATTTTTTAATGAATATGAATACGAAGTTTGAGGTAGCGTTCTCTGAAGTGCTAGTTTTTCTATTACTGTTGAGACTGGTTGTTAAGAGACATCAGTTGATAGGTCAGACAGATTTGGCAATAAACTTGTAGCTTTTTCTTCGTTTGGTTCATATTTTTGTTTCCGGTTCAGCTTTTTTTAAATTTCCCGCAGCAGTTTTCAAATCAACACTCCTTATGATCATTTATCTTTTGGTTCTTTGACCAATCAGAATATTTTTCATATATCGGTACTTTAAGATGTTTTTCATAGTTAAATGAAGCCAATCTGTTGCATTAGCACGCTGATATATCAAAAATACACTAAGGATCTCTCGCAAATTTGTATGCGCAAAAAATATGAGTAGCGTACAACTATAGTTACATCTCTGAGAGCACCGAATTGGTGACGCGCATCTGCGCGGAGTAACAAAGTTATGGGCCTCCACCCCCCCCCGCTCAAATTACAAGATACGAAACACGTAATAATAACTATTTCATTCATTTTAAAGAAACAAAATTTTAATTCGTTTGATTTTATCTAATACTTGATTCTTAAACACAGGGGTAAAAATGAGTAGTTTTATGTATTTATGTAATTTTTCTGATGACTTGGGGCAGTATAATTCATTAATATTTTGATAAGATTTTTTTTTATATCAGATACTCACCCCATAGAGCAACTGTTCTGCACAACGCAATTACGAAAAAATGATTTTTAATTTTTTCCATACATACAGCGATCCACCTTACTATACAACCTTTGATGTGGATATAGTTTAGATTTTTCCGAATTGAATGGATTTTTAATACCAGATTACTGGAATCCCATTATACGAGTTTTCACAGAAAAAAGTGCGTGACAGTTGATCATTACCTGATCATGAGCATTGTGTTGCATTTAAACTAGTGTTGCAACGAATATTCGGTATTCGGCATACTCGGCTACTTTTTCACGATTCGGCCGAATACCGAATAGTCACATTTTAGCCAAATATTCGGCGTGCCGAATACCAATTTAAAAGATAAGGAATAAGAATTGCAATGCTCTCTCCATTACCATTGTGTAATGTGATTTGAGTTAAAAAAATAAAAGTTGAACATTTGAAAACAGCATTATGATAATAAATCCTACACTTGTAGGCTGAAATAACAAGCAACGCTGCCTCTGTTTTTTAGGAACTATGTCAACTGTCCCCATGGAGTTGATTATTTTGTGAATTTTAAAATTTAGTTTTATTTCATGGAGTGTGTATAGTTTAATTGAAAGTCATAATCTAAATCTAAATCTAAGCTGCAAAGATATGTATCATTTGAGTTTCATATTAAATGTATTCCCACAAGCAGACATGCATAATTTTGCGCTTACACATGCCGCATGTGGACCTACAATATAAAAAACCCAATCTCAAATGAACATAATCCCTGCAACTCTTGTGACATTGGCAAAGTGAACCATTTTTTACAGTATGGGTGGTCAGCCGCGTACCAACCTATCAGTCAAGGAATACAATCAATCAATACATTCAAATCTATAAAACAAATAAACTCTAAACAATTAAACAGTAAAAAAAATTAAAAAAACTACAAAACATATTAAAAAAAAAAAAAAAAAAAAAAAAACCTCAGCTTTAACCGCCAGCATTACAGATCAACCGCCATTTCTTTCGATACTTGCATACTTCTTTCATTTCATCCAGAGCCATAACCTTTTTCATACAAGCTCTCCTTTTATTATGACTGTATCTCATAATAATATTTTAAATACGAAATTAATTTAAAAAAAAACTTTTTCATTTCTTAACTCTACGAATATTTAAAATCTAAAAGAGGCAGGTTGTGGTGAAGAACTATCTTGCCAGCGTTATCTACAAGGAGACGATAACGTTTTCCTCATAAAGGTTTCCAGCTTCCAAGACAAGCCTCTCGCCATGACGCGCGGGATTTAATAGGGTGAGCTGGGCAACCAACAGTGAAGACTAGGAAGGCGGTGGACAGCCGCCGAATATTCGGTATTCGGTTGGGCTCAATGCCGAATATGCGGTATTCGGTGGATGACCGAATACACTTTTCGTTGCATCACTAATTTAAACGTTAAAATATCTGACAGAAAACAAAAAGTTCAGTGAAAAAGTAAAAACTGTTTTTTTTTAATTACGTCATGCTTAGCTTTCAAGAATTTGTGTATTCAGAGAGTGGAAAAAGCAGAATTGCTATTTCCGCACTGAGCATTTTATTTCCCCAAGTACTTTTCAAGACTCGAAACACAAAAGTCGAAAGTAATTGAGGAAATAAAATAATCAACGTGAACATAAAAAATCGGTTTTTATTTTTAATTTAATTATTATATATTTATGACATACTTATTAAGTTTAAAGACTGAATATTGTACCTAATAAACAAATGCACAAAAATATTCTTATCTCTGCGTTTGCAGTAAAAATGCTTTAAATATAACCATTTTTAATATTAAGATGAAGTACAAATATTTTACAAAATACACCGACAAGTATTTATTGACGCACCAAAGAGTAATAAAAACGCTTCAAAGATAAAAGAAGCCGAGATCTCCGCTGGTCAGTGATTATGCACTGCAGGCAGAGCTGTGGATCATTATCCTGCTGTAAGTGCTAGTGGCGCTAATGACAGGGAGCTCCAGCCTGTAGGTACCACTGCGGGTCCTGCAGGGGCAGCCATTACCCCCGCTCCCTCGGGGACGGGGTAAGGTTGCTCAAAGTTCATGCTCGGGCGGCCATAGCGCTCACTAGCACACTAACGGGAGGAGGGGGGAATGCTAATCCATGCTCATCTACTCTCTGGTGTTTTGTTGGTGTTCAATACAGCATGAATATTTATAAGGAAATATTATGATCACAAATGTCATTGGTGGAATAAATGAACGCAAATAAGCTACACATATAGTGGAATAGCCGCGTCATCTCTGAAGGAGTCACATGTGTCGATTTGGGATCTATTTAATTTTACATTTTGCCTTCCGTCAAGCACTTAGGTTGAAGTGGCGGTATCCCAGCTCCTGAGGGGGCTGGTTCTCATACCTTATAAGTTTCGGTACACTGTAGATGAGTGACGTCACTAGTTGATGACAGCTCACCGCTTCCTGTATTTGTTATCTAGGGAGCGTTATACATGTGAGTTTATGTTATTATGAATCTGAGTTGCACACAATGTACCTGCATGTTCTGTTCTATCTTTATGTAGATATTTGAGGATCATCATGCGTCATCAGAGCTTCGCTACGTGGCAGACCTTCATGTGGACTCGCCAAACCTCTTATTACATTTGTGTGCTTACCTAAATTAAAAAAGGATAACAAGACACTTTAAAGCGATGCGTAACAAGAACATTAGGGATTTTTCATACAATGTTTTTGTGTACTTATTAAATAACATTTGTATGTTGTGACACATTACATATCCCCAGTGGCGTAACCCTAACTGACATCACACATTACATATCCGCAGTGGCGTAACCCTAACTGACACTTTCCCATGAACTCATATCTAGCCTGTAGTGCAGATGTCACCTCTCTCCCTCTCCCTCATGTAATCACCCTGCCTCCGTCTCCCTCTAATTGTATAATTGCCGTCTATAAATAACCTGCACAGAGTCTTCCTCCTCCTCTGGGGGGTGACACTGGTGATGATGATGATGATAGCCGTTCTTCAGTGCATGTGCCCTCAGCAGAGATGTGAACAAGGCTCACTGATTAGAAGACATAGCCCGCCCCGCCCTGCCGCGCGCTGAATACATCATCTACGACAAGTAGCAAACCTCTACGGACTCTCAGCAGGTAGGAGCTACGATACTCCAATACCAACATTTACTAAGTCTGAGTTCAAGACGTCTGAGCTGGCAAAACGCAGACGAGTGAGTGCTGAACAAAAAAGTGTTTATATTTTATATTCAATAGAACTATAAAAAAACACTAAAAATCAGTCAAGTAAATATAGTACAGTCGACATTTTGAAATCGTCCGTGATATAGCGACACCATGCAGACTTGTACTAGTGCCATCTGCGTTACAGGAAAGACGATGTTCCTAGTGAAGTATTTTTTTAATCATCCATGTGTCAGACTCCATGCAAGCTACTGATAAATAATATAGTGTACACTAAAAATAATTTTATTGTGGCCAAAAGTGTTTACAGAACTGGATCCTAAGTCTATCTAAAATCTTATTTGTACAACTATTACAACATTCAGATTCCACAAAA
This sequence comes from Agapetus fuscipes, assembly GCA_951799405.1. Lineage (NCBI taxonomy): Eukaryota > Metazoa > Arthropoda > Insecta > Trichoptera > Glossosomatidae > Agapetus > Agapetus fuscipes. The sequence goes on from OX637348.1 coordinate 17,183,784, forward strand.
AAATAAGACACTCTTTCACATGCTGAATGCGTACTTACAAAATAATACCCGTGCTTCAAATGAACACAAGCTCTGCAACTCTTGCTTATTTTGTAAGAGTAATGAAAATTCACAAGAAATGAAAACCATCCCCCGGGAACTGAGAAACCCCCACTTCAACTGAAAGGGGTTGTTGTGAGGCCGGCCCCCTTACCTGTAAAAATAAATAGGTCCCAAATCGCCACATGCGAACCCTTTGGGGATAACGCAGGCACGAAGATATACTATATGTGTAGCTTCGTTGCGTTTTGCGTTTATAGCCCAAATACATAGCCTGTAGTCGTCCCCACTAGGAGGGGGAGGGGGTGTAAGTAAAGCAGCCCCCCCTCATCTGCATGCCGTGCTCCCCGCAGGAGCATTGTCCGCACAGAACAATCACTGTGCTAATCTCCACAAGACACAAACTCTGAGAGCTAAAGTGAGAACACGACTGCGGTATCAGCTGATCATAATAATATTAGGATGATTCATTTGGTGAGCGATGTTTCGAGTGAATCACACCTCAAGACCCCTCTCACTATAGAAAGCCCCAATTCTCAAGCAAGTCCCAGCTGCTGTCAGGCTAGATGGACCATTGGTGATCGGTCTTTAAAGTAGTACTTTAAAGTACATGCTTTTCCACCCCAGCAAAGAGCAGACGTATTTGAAAATGTAAATGGTGTATTTTTTGTGCTGACCGAAAGAGTTATTGATTTGTATTTATATATGTACAAAAATGAACAGTTTAAAACCAGTCATTAATTTTTACGGTGGCGCCGGTTCACCGGCCCATAGTCAAGTAGTAACGCTTCAGACTCGTAAATTGATAAGAATGAGAATCGGCCAATTAGTATATTACATATAGCTATATGATTAAGAAGAGCGTACATAGATTTATAATATATAATTGTAATATTATTATTTTTTTCATCAAAACATACATACGATCTAAAAATTTTACATTCCTAATCTCGCTTTTCAAGTTTTAATCGCGATTTTAGTATTTTTGTAGGAATAACACCTCTTTTATCCATTAAGTTCTATCTGCATATATAAAGTTGTCGTGTCACAGTGTTTGTGGTCACACTTCTCAAAAATGGCTTGACCGGTTTGGAATGAAATTTAACATATTAAAAAGGATCTAAGTTTCTATTTTAAAATATAAATGGAAAAATTGCACATGATGTTTCCCTTGCCTGGCTTCCTATGCCACTTAACAGTTTTAGATCATATTAAAAAAAAAAACGTGAACATTAACCTAGAAATAAATAGTACAGAGTTTCAATTTTTTATTGGCCCTGTTGTAGCGTAAAGGCTGCTTCATTTATGTAACAAATTATTAATGCCATATAGGTAGGTACCCTATATGGCATAGTGAAGCACGACGGGTACAGTTAGTACATGTTATATTAGTTCTTTGACTTAGGCTGGTATAACGTTGACCCCCTATGCTGTAAAAACTTGAATTACTTGTACCAATGCTACCTCGGTTTCAGGGAAAGGCGGCAGGAGTGGCAAAGTTTATGTTCATGTGTGATTTGGTTTATTTTGTATGTACATATGCAGCATGTGAAAGCACCAACTCACGAACGCCTGTTCAAGGGCATGCATCAAATATGTCAATATATTTCTGTAACTTACATTAAAGATATCAATTTAGGTCACTGTGAGTTCTCGCGGCGTTTAATAGAATATCATGGAGTCAAATAAATCAGAATGCGCTTGTGGCTGTGCTTTGGTTCATCCCTTTTATTCCTTGAAGCGGATGTAGCCGCCACCTTCATTTTTCTTGTGATGTTTCTGTTTCAGGAGATGTTTCTGTTTCATGAGATGTTTTGAAATGGAATTTTATTTCCTAGTTTCTTCCACACAACGCAACTTCCCAAGTTTCATAAAAGTGTCCATCTTAATTTCGCCCATCTCCCGATCCACGAGTAGTTCTACGAGTATTTTTTCTCAGACATGGGCAGCAACACACACACACACACACACACACACTTATTTAATGTGTGTTCCTATACATGTGCAACAATATGAACGTATCCAGGTATCCACGCTAAATAGAAAGTCTGAACTTAAAATCAAAGCCCTTGTATGCTGGATGTGTTAACAATTTTTTTTTTTTTTTAATAGATTTGTGGAAAGGAATGCAATCCACCAACCTATTTTGCCTGGCCAGTTGTCTTCATGCGAAAGCAGAAGCTTGTGTGCATGCAACGGCATCTGTTGAACCAGGGTCGAAGTTATTGTCGCGGGATTCGAACCAGCGTTATCCGGTTCCAAATAACCTGTCTTGATCCCCGCGGCCATAAGATCGACATTTGACCGACGAATTTGTTCATAAGTTTTAATTTCCTTTTTTTCAGTTTTAATAATGTTCACTTTGGCAATGTCCCCTTTTTTCAGGGAAAGTCGGAAAATTTTGCAGGGTGTATGTTTATTTTAGCCTTGGTTTTTTATTTGTAAGTACACATGCAGCATTTGTAAGCGTGAACTTACGTGTGTATTGTTATGTAAATAGCAAATACACATAAATATTTAGGTAGGTAGGTATATCATTCATAGCTGATGAGAGTTGTATATAAGTAGGATTAATTATTATACGTACCTAGGGTAAAGAAATCTTAGAAAAAAGCCACTAGATATATGCTAACCATCTAATCTAATTTAATCTAATCTAAGCTGCAAAGATATATATCATTTAAGATTTATATTAAATGCATTCCCACAAGCAGACATGTATAACACATGCCGCGTGTGGACCTACAATATAAAAACCCAATCTCAAATGAAAATAAGCTCTGCAACTCTTGCCGTCCTTCCCTGAAACAGGGGTGACATTGGCAAAGTGAACCATTTTTTTTTGGTATGGGTGGTCAGCCGCATACCAACTTATAAGTCAAGGAACATACATGACAAATTACATTTTTTTTTAAATTTTTTTTTTAACAAATTACATTTCTTTAACAAATTACTTTAACAAAATTACTTTAACAAATTTCTTTAACAAAAATTACATTTTTTAACAAATTACATTTTTTTAACAAATTACATTTTTTTAACAAATTACATTTCTTTAAAATAAATAAGTATGAATTGTAAAAAATAAATATAACTGTTAAAATAAATCTAGTGTGAAATAAATACTTGTGAAATAAAATATTTGAACCCGAAAAACACAACAGTATGTTTATGGGCATGCATTTAACATGAATTTTAAATAAATATTTAAAAATATAAATGGTAAAACAATGTTTTAATTCACTTTATTCTTTTTTTTTTTGCTCGAATATTTTCGCCTAATGAGGTATCTTCAAGAGCAGAATGGTTACAAATATATTTTTGAATTTTAAATGTTTATGAATCCTCGCAACTTACATTAAATAATTGATTGTACTAAAAAATAACGAGTACCTACAAATTCTGGTATAAACATGTATTTATAAAGTCTTGTTTTGTATACAAACGTTTAAGATCACTTCTCTGATACACGTACCTTCTTACTTACTAATACTGTACTTCCCAAATGGCTTCCGACCTTCCAGAAGTTTCAGCTTTTCTTAAGGTAATTATTTTAAAAGAAACGTCTTCTGCTTCATTAACGATGAATAATTAAAAACTCTGATAACGAAAATGATTTCTCCGTGTAGGTATTGTAGAAGCGTAGAGGCGAGGAGAGGAAGCCCCGCGGGGTCTACGCCGGCGTAGCTTAAATCCACCAAGAGGTTTCTTTCAGGTTTTTTTATTGAATTGGTTTACTTATTGAAAAACCCGTCGAAGCGTTGTGAGGATATTATGAGGAATATTTAAGTAAAATCGGTTTCTCCTGATATTGTATAGCGCACCCGCTCCAGGACAAGGCGCTGAAAGCTCCAGCCAGGCAACCCACTTACATTAAAAATCAATGTTTGTATTTTGTTAGACTTTAAGAGAAGTCAAATTTTACGCGTTTCTGGGTATTCTTACTTTCACAATTGTTCACTTTGCCAATGTCACCCCTGTTTCAGGGAATGTCGGTAAGAGTTGCAGGGCTTATGTTCATTTGTGGTTTGGATTTTATTTGTAAGCACACAATCAGCATTTGTAAGCGCGAACTACACGTGTCTGTTTGTGGGCAAACATCTGAGAGCTTTAAATGAATATATCCTTGCAACTTAGATTATAGATAGATAATAGATATAGACAGTTAAATGCTGCGAGGATTTCCATCTTTCACTTCATCATAATTAAGTAATTATACTCGTGTGTAGGTACTTGATGTAACACCTCACCGCTAATATGATTACTCGTAAGTAATCACTCACCACTTATCACTCCTCTCACTCACATCAGTCAGCTTATGATCACATTAACTCTCACTTAACTATTATTATTTCAACTAATCAAAACATTCATGAACAAGACTTGGTGATTAACTAACTATTATTTAGCTTGGTAATGAATTTCACGGATTGGGGCTTATTTTGTACATTTCTATCTTCCACAATAACAGCTGATCATCGCTTTCCTTTGATAAACAGAGAGGAAGATTAAGTGAATGTTCACTGGAAATAGATTGAGATTGTTATTAAAGGAGATAAACATTTATATTGATGGACTGTTATTCTAATACTTCCCTTCCTTAAGTGTCGGGTCTTTATTATGACAGTATTCACACAATATCATCAATATATTTTACTCTGATGGCAAGCTATAAAACGAAGGATAGTGACCCATTTTAGTTCGTTACAGACCTGAGGCGACAGTCCCTGCCCTGCACCACATTCACATCACCCATAACTAACAGGCACAGGACATTGTTTAATTTTGACCCTAACTTAAGTTCCAAGTTCTTTCAATATTTTGCCGTGATTAGAACTGCTTTCATTTCATCCACCTCATAATAGAGTTGTGTTCCTTGTTAGAGGCTAGAGAGCATGTTGATGTAGGAACCTACATGTGCTTGAGAGGGAGCCCGCCCTTAATCTCCCACCCGCCATTAATAAAGCAAACAGAATGTCGGAGCTCTACGAACTGATAAATGTTTATGTAATAAACAGTTGGTATGCGAGCTACATACATGATTTATTTATGTGCCCAGTCATGATATGCTTCTCTCTTACTTTGTGTAAAGATAAACCTTACAACACGAGATTGTCTTCATTTTTCATGATTTTTTGAAACAAAAACTTTTTCTTTCATTTGCCTCACTCACAGATTGCTTGTGGGATTATCTGAAGCCTTCAGATAAATGCATGTTCACATACAGCGTACAATATAAATCACATCAAATTTGTAAGCAGCAATGCTAGTTGTATTATTTCTCACAAATGAAATAAATGTAATTTTATTGATTGTAGAGGCATTAACTTTGTAATCGTTCATCATTAATGAAAAAAGAAAAACAGTTTTGTTTTCGATTACGTGAGTATATTTTTATAAACCACAACCGGTTTCGCAAACATCCGTTCGCATCACCTGATGATGCGAACGGATGTTTGCGAAACCGGTTGTGGTTTATAAAAATATACTCACGTAATCGAAAACAAAACTGTTTTTCTTTTTTCAGAAATAAATGTATTTCAACAGAATTATTACTAGACCAACGTTTTAGAATATGAGAACTGAATTAAAAATATGCAAAATATGTGCAGATGTTTGATAATAAGTTTTTCCTTAGAGTTCTTCTCTCCCCCAATGATGTAGGATTAGATTGCCATTTATGGAATGGGATTTTACTTTATTATCTACTAATTTTATAATTTCTTTTCAGTATGTAATATAATTTACAAGATGAAAATACAAATTATATGCGAGCATGACTATTAGACCTTTAGATATCTTCAATTGATTCCCACATACTTTTTGAAAAATCAGAGAAGTGTATAAATTAATTTTAATGAGACTCTCGTTAATCTTCTGATGTACAGGTATGTTTTCCTCTCCGCTACACGTCACATGTATGAGTCTATTTAAAATATGTTCTACGTTCTTGTATTCAAATTAAATTTACGTTCAAGAGAAGTTCAGGTTCCCGCACAATGCTGCCCTTTGAACATTTGCGGAGCCTGTTGAGTCAATACTCCGCATTTTTCCATAATGTAATACCTGCGGCAGTCAGGCAGCGGCCCACTCGTCCCCCCAGTGCTTGTTTGGCTTGTCCACCATTTGATTCAAAAACGACCTTTCAATGAAATTGTCTTAAGAATCACATTTCACACAATCTGAGCTAAGAAAAAAAACTTTCAACACGATAATGTGAGAGTTTCTTTAAAAAGCTTAAAAATCAATTCCTGTGTTACAGTGTTCAGTTCCTTCGATAGCTCAATTAGTAGCTGGAATGTCAGCACTCAATAGAGTGCTGGCATTCTATACCCAGAGCTTCCCTCGAATCTTCTCTTTTCTCCGTTCGAATCTCTCCGACGGCGTCATAAATGATTTCCCATTTCGGTGTATATTTCTAACCCAAAATAAATCACGGAAAGTACTCACCCTTCATAAAAAATAAGAACCAGCCCCCCCAGGAGCTGAGAAGCCCCCGCTTCAACTGAAAGTGGTTGGTTTGAGGCAGGCCCCTTTACCCGTAAAATAAATACGTCCCGAATCACCACATGCGACCCCTTCGGAGATGACGCAGGCAAGAAGTTACACTATATGTGTAGCTTAGTTGCGTTGCGACATAAGACAAACAAGCACTAAGGGGGCGCAGTGTACTCTCTGCTGGCCGCCTTGGCCGGACTCTCACATTTAGCGTAGACAGGGCGGCCTGAAGAGATTTCCTCTTTGAGTCTTTGAGTCATTAGCGAGGCCGGGAGGGAGTACATATTTGAGTTTTGCGATGAAACCTTCTGAGCCGCTTACACACGCAAGTACATGATGTACATCAGGGCAGGGACTGTACGTACATTATTAGGAAGGGGAAATAAATACCGGCTCCCGATCTGTCTATAAATACATTCACCCATTGTACAATAGGACGTGATCTGAACTGTAATCTGGCGACCGTGATGGCAGCATTTTATTAATAAGCGGAGACACCACAATGAGTGTAGTGCTCTTTCCAAGAATAGATTGTGAAAAGGAAAAAAAACCTATATTTTTATATATCCCCCCCCCCCCCCCCCCCGTCAACAGAATATTTATGGACAAAATATATTTCTAAAATTGCGTGCCTATCCCCCCCCCCCGTTTTTTATTTGGAAAAGTATATGTCGATCTCCTATTCATAAATTTTTGCTAAGTCGATCTCCTCAAGAAAAAGTATGGGCACCCCTGATATAGACGGTTAAAAGGCAGTAGGGCATAAGCAACATAAACTAAATTGCTTGATTTTCTGGTTCCGGGTTTTGACCGTGGTCCATGTTTTTGCTTGTCTTCTTCTTTTTTCTTTTTATTCTTTCTTGAAGAGTTTCTTGAAGACTTTCAGTAGCGAGCAGAACTCCAAAGAAGTCGCCCACAGAGGAGACGAAACGTAAGCTGAAAGTCTTCAAGAAAGAATAAAAAGAAAAAAGAAGAAGACAAGCAAAAACATGGACCACGGTCAAAACCCGGATCCAGAAAATCAAGCATCTAGATCCGGCCGTGAAAGCCTAAAAACATAAACTAAATTGTTCAGGAGAGCAGTTTAAAGTTTGAGATTACAGAAAAATGGCATAACTTTTTATATTTTTTATCATATCGTTAAAACCAAAAATAAAGGCATTTATTCGCGCCAAAGCGACATCTGTTGGTCATTCCCTAAATTAATACCTATCCTGTTCATAACTTTACCAAAATTGACCAAAAATCTGTATTTCGTACCTATATTGCTACTTGTTCTCATACCTTCGACTAGGAAGGTTGTCGTGTGGAACTGGTCCAAGATTCTTCGTGTAGGAAGGTCGTCGTGTGGACCTAATATAGATCCTTCGTGTAGGAAGGTCATCGTGTGGAACTGATATAGATCCTTCGTGTAGGAAGGTCGTCGTGTGGACCTGATATAGATCCTTCGTGTAGGAAGGTCGTCGTGTGGAACTGATATAGATCCTTCGTGTAGGAAGGTCGTCGTGTGGACCTGATATAGATCCTTCGTGTAGGAAGGTCGTCGTGTGGAACTGATATAGATCCTTCGTGTAGGAAGGTCGTCGTGTGGACCTGATATAGATCCTTCGTGTAGGAAGGTCGTCGTGTGGAACTGATAAAGATCCTTCGTGTAGGAAGGTTATAAACTTATTCCCGTGTGCAAAGTTGCGTGTGCATCGAGATCGCTGCGTTGAGAGAAGCAGCGGCCATCGGGGACCAGACTGCAGTCGAACGAGGCCTGAACCACGGGAGCAGCAAGTTTAGTGGCAATTTCTTCGGTCCTTTCCTTGTTGTCCCGACCAACAGAATCCAGGCTCTCGAAAACGCGGTTGTTTGCTTGGGCATAAACAACACAAAAATCATCGTAGAGCTATGGGAGTTAGCGCATTAGAAAGAACGGAAAATTTCAAGTAGGATAGCATTCATAACTCGTTTTGGAACAAAATGTCGCTTATACTGCCTTTTAACCGTCGATATTTGAAAATATAAATGGTATATTTTTTGTGCTCCGTTGGGATTCGAATTCACGAAGAGTTGCCACTGGACTAAGGATTTGAGCACGATGTGCTGCCACTGGACTAAGGACCGGAGCACGATGAGGTTTCCCGGTATCGTGCTCCTCACACAGCGCATGATGTGATTTGCGTGCGGCGGCATGAGGGAGGAGGGGGGGGGAGGAGAGGGAGAACCTTCAAGAGAGCAATATGTCTGCCGAGCAGGGCCTGTATGGGAAGCCAATAAGTCCAGCACCCGGGGCGCGCACAGCCAAGGGGAACATGGAGACACTCGTACTTGTAGCTAGCGGCGCATCATTAAACACGATACTCCATACAACTCGTGGGAGGCTCAGAAACATGCTACGAAGTCAGAAGCTCTTCATTATAAGTTCAAGAAATGAGTTGCAAACTGAAAGTGTTAGGTCTAAGAAGAACTAGACTTGGTCTTCCTGTTTTACAGTGGTAGGATTCCGGACGGGGGTGGGAATCCAAAATAAAGGAGGAACATTGGAGAACACGCTGGCAACACAGCCTACCAGCTGGGAGGTCAGGACAAAAGAGAAAACTTGCCGTAAACAGGCTTCAACTGCCACTTCGACGGAACAGAACCGGTTTCAGAGACAGGACTTTTAGTTCGGCTGGTCCATCCTGCTGGAACAGTCTACCTCTGGAGTTGAGAACAGAGACCAGTGTTGGCAGTTTCAGGAAGTTGCTTAAGACACATTTGTTTAACAGAAGCATCAACACATAAAAGCGCCCTTGGGGTGGCTAGTGCCACTAAACGGCGCCATATACAAATTGGGCAATTATTAATTATTATTATTATTGCATACGAAATGACAGAAGACACGAATACGTCTACTTTTTATTTTGATAGCTTTTAGTTCTATGTATATAGTTTGACAAGCTGTCAGACTAAATTCAGACCAGCCAGTGTTTCCAATGCATAGCTGAGCGGTAGCCTTCTGCTTCTCTCGTTGCTTGGAAACGTTTTTTTTTTGTAAATGACCGGCAGCTTTCTCTTTATTATATTCTCCTGAAACAAAATGATACACTTCTTTGCCTTTATCAGTTCAGATGTCAGTAATAACTGGCACTAGATTCACTCATATTTTTACACTATCGTGGAATTTATTGTCCTGTGCTGCAGGTTTAGTATCACTGTCCCCTCTACATGCCCCCATCCACCCTGCCCCTGTATGGCTCCCTAACAATACACCCCACTATCATGGTCTGTGATTAAAGACTGCCTCAATAAGCAATCCACCCAATATTAGCCGAGTAAATATATGTCTTCCTCATTGTGAATACCTTGGCGTTTGTGCTAGAGGTTGAGGTCTTCTCAATAAGCTTTTATCTTAATTTTGCAACAGCAACAGTACTGTCAACGACGTTAGCCATGTTGAAAGCACCGGTTCCCATAGATCACCGAAGTTAAGCAACATTGGGCGTGGTCAGTACTTGGATGGGTGTGCGCTCAGGTACACCGCGTGTCGTTGGCATCTCGGACCGGTCCGTAGTCCGTTGTGGCAACACTTCGGACTCGTAAATATTTGGAGGGTTGTGGATTCGGATCCCGGCGGAGCACACAAAAATACCATTAATATTTCGAATGTGCTCTTCGCTGGGTTGAAGAACTCATAAGCCTTTACCAATGACCGGTCACCAAGGGTCCATCCAGCCTTACAGCAACTGGGTCTTGCTTGAGTATTGGCGCTTTGTAGCGACGACCAAGCTCGTACACCTCTGCGGCACTACAACAAGTGTCATAGACCCCTAGAGTCTTCAGAATCTAGGGAGTCTCCCGCACAGGATTTTCTTAAAAAAAAAAAAAAAAAAAAAAAAAAAAAAAAAAAAAAAAAAAAAAAAAAAAAAAAAAAAAAAAAAAAAAAAAAAAAAAAAAAAAAAAAAAAGCATAGACGCGTGAGTATCAGCCACACTTTCTTCCTGTAGTTGTTGTACTTGTATCATCTGAAGTTATCCTTCTCAAAGTTTGAGGTTTTCTTTAGAGTGAGTCCGTTATGTAACTATTTCAAAATGTGACTAAACTACACATGTAGTGTTACATTTTTGCCTGCGTTATCCCCGAAGGAGTCGCATGTGGCGATTCGAGACCTATTTATTTTTACGGGTAAGGGGGCTTGCCTCGCGTCAATCACTTCAGTTGAAGTGGGAGTTTCACAGCTCCTGAGTAAGCCTTGCCGGTATTTTAATTTCGGGTTTGAAATAAACACCGACACGGGAAATAGTTTCTGACACCCTCCGTGGGGATCGAACCCTTGCCCTCGGCATGGAATGCAAGCATTCTAACAACTTAGCTATCGACCGGGCTTTTTACGAGGTTGGTCGTCGTTACAAAGCGCCAAATTTTTAAGCAAGACCTAATTGCTGTAAGGCTGGATGGACCTATTGTGACCAGTTTTTTGGTAAAAGCAATGAATTTTCCAACCCAGCGATGAGCATTTTTGAAAATATAAATGGTATGTTTTCTGTGCTCCACCAGGACTCGAACCCACAACCTTCCATTAACGAGTTGAAAGCGTTACCACCAGACTACGAACCGGTGTTTGTAGTTAATTGAAAATCTGTCAAAACATTGAATTCATATTTTGGCAAGCAGGTTAGTAAACGCCTAAAGTCTTGTTGGGAAATGGAAGAGATCTTCATTCTGTGGTGACGAAATCAAGTATTAAACAGTAGAAGAGCTCCTCCTCGCATCTGTTGTGTACTCGCTGATAACGTTTCTTCGGTCCTCAGCAAGATGGCGCGTGCTGATGCTGGAGAGATGACAATCTCATCCTGGAGGCTAGACTTCTTATCGTGAATGTCTTCCTTTCTTCCCATTCCCTTCCATTTCCTCAGACGAGTTCTACTTAAATTAAGCTAAAAAAAAAAGTACATAATATTTCAGTCTTTATGCAAAGAGATTCCATGCCGAGAGCTCGGGCTCGAATCTCTCCGAAGGTATCAGAAATGATTTCCGGTTTCGGTGTTTATTTCAAACCAAAAATAAAATACCTTCAAGGTTAATTCAGTCTTTATAATAAATCAATACCAGCGCTCTCGGGAGCAGCTGGTAAACCCCCACTTTTAAGCTTCATTTGCCACATGCGACCCCTTCGGAGAGAATGCGGCAAGGAGTTGCATTATATGTGTAGCTTAGTTGCGTTTGCGTAAACTTGAATGTACCTGCTCGGGTTGATGTCCCTATGTGTGTCTTACTTATAGCCTATGTGTGTGTGCGCGGTTTGTTTTCATTTACCCCCATTACTAACCGTAACGGGGAGATTCACTCGCGTGGTCCACTTTTTAGAATACCACACAATATGATATTGTTATTTTTACATAATATTATGTTTTTTTTTACGACAAACTATAAATTTTATAAAGTTTAAAACTTTCACTTTCATGGCCGGTGTTAATAATAAATAAATCACTTTTGTGTTCTTTCGGGTTTGACCATGTTCTATTTGCAGCTCCCACATCTGCCGACGTTTCGCTTTCACGAGCAGAAAGCATCTTCAAGGCGAGTTTTCAAAGCGCCGTAGCGGTTTTCGTTGTCTTCGCGGACGCGCGTTGGTGTAGACTGGTTGGGAATACGTTGCGTTGTTCTCATCTTCTACGGCGCTTGGAAAACTCACCTTGAAGATGCGTTCTGATCGTGAAAGCGAAACGTCGGCAGGTATGGGAGCTGCAAATAGGGCATGGTCAAACGCGAAAGAACACAAAAGTGATTTATTTCTAAAAAATTTATATTAAAACGAATCTACAATGTACTTGTAAAAACTGAATTTATGTTATTTCATGTATTGTATGTCACCTGGGGAATATGGGGCTGGCACATGCTATGTGTGTACATAAAAAACATTAACCTCACGCGTGCAGGGGGTGTAGGCAAATATAATCTATCTATAATCTATCTATAATCTAAGTTGCAAGGATATATTCATTTAAAGCTCTCAGATGTATGCCCACAAACCAACAAGTGTAGTTCGCGCTTACAAATGCTGAATGTGTACTTACAAATAAAATCCAAACCTCAAATGAACATAAGCCCCACAACTTTTGCCGACCTTCCCTGAAACAGGGGTGACATTGGCAAAGTGAACCATTTTTTACAGTATGGGTGGTCAGCCTCATACCAACCTATAAGTCAAGGAATATGAATGAATAATAAATTACATTTAAATATAAAAAAGAACAAAACCTTACAAAGAAATCTATACAAAAAAAGTCAAAAATTACCTATGCAAAAAATGTAGCAAATGAATACACCAACATTAAAAATCAACATTGCAGATTAGCCGCCACTTCTTCCTGTCCTTGCATACTTCTTTCATTTCATCCAGAGTCATAACCTTTTTCATACAAGTCCTCCTTTTATTATGACTCTGGATATCCCATTCATTCGCTATTTCAGAGATTTGATCCTTCCATACTTTTCTCGGTCTTCCTCTACCACGACATCCATCTATTCTAGCAACATATACTTTCTTCGTCAATCTTTCATCACTCATTCTCTCCAAGTGCCCGAACCATCTTAACATACTTCTTTTAATCTTCACTTTCACACTTTCCCTTACACCACATTCTTCTCTTACAAAATCATTCCTCACCCTGTCACTTCGTTTTTTCCCAATCATACTTCTTAGATAGTCCATTTCTACTGTATGGACTTTACTAATTTCCCTTTCACTCACCGTCCAGGCTTCACTTCCATACATCAAGGTTGGCACTAGTATACCACCGTGCACCGCCAATCTAACATTTTTTGAGAGATTTTGGTTCCTGGCGATGCAAGCGGTCGCACCCAGTACACACCTGCCTTTCATTATTCTTCTTTCAAATTCACCGGCCATTCTTCCATCTTTTTCAAACTTACTTCCCAAATATACAAACTCATTTACAACATCAACATTCATTCCATTAATTTTAAATTCATAATTCATATTTTCATCATCTCTTTCAAAAATCAAAACTTTCGTCTTTCTTGCATTCAACTTCAAATTATTACCTTTCAAAGCTTCGTTCAATCTAGAGAGCATCATTTGCAATTCCACTGCTGAATCAGATACAAGGACTGCATCATCCGCATACAGTAGAACGCTTACTTTGCTCTCTCCTATCATTAATCCACAATCATCAAGTCTAGCATCTCGAACACACTTGTCCATGACTATGTTAAATAGCCATGGGCTCATCACACATCCTTGCCTTACACCCTTAAAAACTTCAAACCATTCACTATACTCACCATCAATACGAATGCAAGCCATACTATTCTCATAGTTCGCATGCACCGCATTGAGTAGAGCTCCATTCACTCCGTATGCTTTCAAAACATCCCACAACATACCTCTGTCCACTGAGTCAAAAGCCTTTTCCAGATCCACAAAGGCCGTGAATAGTTTCCCCCTCACCGACAATTGTTTTTCAACAAGTTGTCGTAGAGTGAAAATCTGATCAACACAGCCTCTACCGGCCATAAAGCCGGACTGTATATCGGAAACCCTTTTGCTAGTAGTCAGAATCACATTTTTTATAATCACCTTACAGAAGACTTTTCCTGGTATACTGAGTAGACTGATTGGTCTGAAGTTCTGACAGTCTTTTTTGTCCCCTTTACCTTTGTAAATGGGAACAATGACTGCCTTCCTCCAATCCATCGGTACTACTCCTGCATTCACACAAAGCTTACATAATTCAAACATCCAATCTATCACACATTCACCTCCTGCTTTCAACATTTCACCATTTATACCATCAAACCCAGCAGACTTCCCATTCTTCAGACGTGAAATAGACACTTTCATTTCTTCTTTCAAAATCTTCAATTCATTCTCTTCATCTGTCTGTTCATAAATTCTTCTTTCACCCTGGCCAAAAATTTCTTGAAAATAGTTCTTCCATCTCTTGCATACTTCTTCATTCTCCCATACCATCTCACCGGCAGCACTTTTGACTCCCGGAGTGGTCAATGCAGAAGATTTATTTCTATCCGCATTGATCCACCTCCAAAATTCCTTCTTACTGTCGGTGAAACTTTTGTTAATCCTTTCATCAATCTTTCTTTGTTCATTCATCTTGCTTTCATAAATTATAGTCTTTGCCATTTTCTTAGCTATCTTATATTCGTCTTCTAGCTTTCTATCATTTCTATCATTCAGCCAATTTTCATAACACTTTTTCTTAACTTTCACAGCTTCTTTTACTCTATCATTCCACCAGGCATCTCCTTTCAATTTTCCACCTTTCGTTACCCCACATACTTTTTTAGCACATTCAATCATTCCTTCCTTCAGATCTTTCCACATGCTTTCAATATCTTTTCCACACACATTCTTCTCAAGTTCATTTACACTTAAAATTTTGTGGAGCTCTGATACATACTTCTCTTTCACATTTTCTTCATTCAGCCTTTCTACTTTTATTCTAGTCATTCTTACTTGCTTCTTGCGTTTCTTCTTTCTTACTTCACCAAGCATTATTTTAGCACATAAGAGATAGTGATCACTGCCTATTTCAGGCCCGCGGTAGACACGGCTATCTCTTACGGCTCCTCTCAGTCTTTCATCCACACAGATGTAGTCAATGATTGTGCGACTTCCCACAATCTACATTGCAGAATAAATATTTTCTCCATTTCCTTTAAAATAACTCATTTGAAATTGACTGGAGCGCTAACAATGGCTTCAATCGAACTTAAATTTTGAATTTTAAATCTGAATATCAAGCTTAAATGATTTTTGTACTATATATTGCCTACCTATAAGGCGCTTGTGCTTGTATGGAGTGTACGCCCCTGACTCACATGAAAATAATCTTTGCAACTTCTGCTTCCTTTCTTAATAATAAATTAGTATGAGGCTGACCCCACATGCTCAAGAAACCCCAACTTCAGGAATAGGCGGCAGGCGTTGCAAAGTTTATGTCCATGAGTGGTTTGTTTTATTTTAAATACTTACAAATGCAGCATGTGTAAGCGCGATCTTAATGTGACTGCTTGTTGGTATGTATTAAATTTCAACCTCAAATGTCAATATATCTTTGTTACTTAAATTATAGATAGATATTTCCACCACAATAAGTGTCATTTTTTTACTATTGGAGATAACCCTTGTCACGGTCTGTGTGCTCAGAACATCTGAGATGAGAACACTCCGCGCCATTGCTGCAAGAACACTGAGAGACAGATTAGGGAACTCAGAAATCAGGAACATGTGCGGTACTGAAGACATCGTCAGATGGCGCAGGAAGAGGAGACGGTTCTGGAGGGACCATGGAGACCGCATGAGCGAAAGAAGGATAACCCGAATCGTGGCACAGGAAAAACCAAACGCCCAGCGTCTACCAGGTCACCCTCCCAAAAGATGGAAGAACAGATGGTCTTCTGCATCACAGGAGGGAGTTCTGCAATAAACATATTATAGATCTACAACAAGAGGAAGAAGAAATGAATTGCTTATCAGACAATGTTAATTTTCTTTACCCAGTTTCAGTGTCAGAAATATAGATAGTGGTCTACAACTTCTAAGGTTTCATTTTCTACCAAAATTAATTATTTTTATTCATTCTCTGATAAGCAATTGTTTAGGAAAACATGTAATGGGAAAATAAAGTTTTTTGAAATGTTTTTGTTTGGATCTCAGTTGAAAACAAAACCATTATCTGGGCAGGCGATGTGACGCTATAAATAATAAACTTTGCAAGTATCTGGGAAAGAGTTGGTGAAGAAAAAGGAAACTATTGTATCGAGAGAGGGAAGTGAGGGGATTCCGCGTGAGAGACAACTAGCCCCTCGCGGGGATTGACTGAGTGAGCTGGAGGAGGGAGAACTTAACTCGCTAATAATAACTAATTCCGGTAGAAAATGAAACCTCATGGGCCTAATGCACCAACATCAAAACAAAAATTGATTGACACATATAATTTGATTGCTTGATTCTGGTAAGGACCTCGGTTAAATATTTTTCGGACGTGGGTAATAATATGATGGAATTTAAACAGGAAATATGCTGTAAATAAGCTTATTTACGCATATGCAACCAAAATTTTAGATTTTTTGGGAGAAATCACACTTAATTTTTATTTTTGTCTGATTGGAGTTTGGTGCAACACGCTCTATAAGTTATAGACACAAAGACGGCAAACTAGAAGTTTTCCAATTATCAGATCCTCATCAATATGTAGAAACACAAAGTATGTCAGTGGAACAGACGCTTTCTTTTAAAAAAACCCAAACTGTATTGAGCTAAAATAAATTATATAAACCGTGACAGTCGTTGGATAATACGCCCATACAACAAAATTAAATTAATAATATAAAAATAACCACAAAGCTACTTCTCGGAGTTGATTTATTTTCTCGAGCGTTTTCGCTGTTATCACAACATTATCAAAAGAACAGCCAACAATATTTTGTCGATTTGTTCTCTTGATAACGTTGTGATAACACCGACAGCGCTGGAGAAAATAAACCAAGTAGGTAGGGAAGAAAAACTTTGTGTTTTATTTTTACTTTACTCATTTAAAATTAATCAACACAACGTCAATACACAAACCCTTAAATTTTTAAAACATAATTATAATATCAACTAAAATTTTCAATATGTATTTTATTTATTTATTTTACTGTGTCTCTATTTCTCTGCAATCAGAAAAATTCTGCGAAATTTTCGGGGCTAACACACACCCAGACAGATAATGAGAAGGCAATGGTCTCTAGTATTTGCGCAGGGGGTGGGGGAGGGCTAGGGGGAGTAGGAGTGAGCCCACCTCGGGGGTGTATAGCTCTCTCAGCACAGGCGAGTACGCACCACACACCTTCCGCTTACTAGCAGAGGCCACAAGCCACTCACTACCACGCGCTACCTCACTTCACTCTCACTCGCCCGCAAAACCAACTACGTAGCCTACAAGCGGCGCGTAGACAGCTCACAGGGCAGGGACAGTGCGTCGCTTAAGGCTAGTTCGCACAAGGCCACTGATTTAGTCAAGTAACGAGTAATTTAGTAGTGGGCGGGGCGCTACTCGCCCGGGAAGCGTTCGCATTACGGTCCAGTACAGTACACAAGTGCGAAGTTGGCTGCAGAAAGCCCTTTCTATAATGGCGGAAAATTTGAATTGGCTGCAGTTTGAAAATATTAATTGAGTATTAAAATCATGTTATTATAAAGCCCTTTAAATTGGCTATGGTTTGGTAATATTAACTGATTTATGCCCGGCCACCTAGCTAGGAGCCTGTTTAGCAAACAACTTCGAAACTCGACTTTTGTAAATTCGAAATGTATTTTATGGTTTATAAAATAATATACACATTTTAAATAAAAACAACACATGACTATTTGATGTTTATAATAATATCTACCATTTACGCTGCAAACATTATTTTTTAATTGAATTTTTATCTTTTCAATGATGTGTACAAAGTATATTTTGTATGCACACACTATAATACGGCTCTAGTCTGCAGCTGCATTCAGATGCATTTCTCTGTTGCGTTTTTCGTTGTTGACAATTAACATCAATATTCGACATGTAAAATCGGCATTTCAAATACACGGCGGTCACCAATCAATTATCAAGTTAAAGAAGAAACATGGTTCAACTTTTCAGAGGCTGACCGCGAAAAACTTGTTCAATCCTGCTACATTTATGCCTCTCACGTCTGTCACAGATACCAGCTGATGGCTTACAGTGGCATAAAATTGTAATGCCTCTAATCAGTTATCCCCGTGTGTCACTGAATTGTTTCTGTACAAAACAATAAGTAACAATCCATCTGAAGGATATCATAAGGCCTGTGATATGACAAATTTATGGTAGGTACCTATAAACATCGATCAATGTAAAAGATCGATGTTTTTAAATACGTAATAAATTCATGGACGATAATAGTTATTTCCACAACATCTTTACCAAAACTATATTTGTACAGCTCTATTGTCAGCAAGGAGCTACATTATTGTATTTTTGACAGCTGATATCCGCACCAAAAATCGATGTCATACTATTCTTATCGAAAAAAAATTACCTTTCTCAAAACTTTTTGGACGTAGATAAGTCCTAGCAACTTCTATATTCTCAAGAGTTTCTAAAAAACCAAGGATATCGGTGTGCATATCCACTTATTTACAGTTTAAACATGACATAACCTCACTGACAGGTCGCTAAGTTTAGGGAGCGGAACATCGGGCTCGCAAATATAAGAAGTTCTTAATATTCTTGCTGAAAACGGGCATTATCTTTTCAAACTGCAGCCAATTTAAATTGCCGCCATTCTTGCATTTCCGTTTCCCCGCCAAGAGTGAGCGGCCAATGGCGCGGCCGCTAATAAACTCGACTCGGACTCGGGCTTTTCCGTGGCTCTTCGGACTCGGACTTTTCCGTGGCTTCTCGGCAACACTCGCCCACGGACGGTGGGCGGGGCCGCTACTTGCCCGAAAAAATAGAATGAAATGGATCGGCTTGACTAAACCATTGACTTAACTACTGGACTAAATTGTTGGGGTTCGCACACGTTTAGCCACTAAATTACTCGTTACTTGGCTAAATTACTCGCCTTGTCCGAACCAGCCATTAGTCTTATATCAATCGCGTGTTTAGAGGCCGCGTACAAAAAAATGTCCATTCTTTTAAAAAATATGTTTCTTATATGTACTTTATGGCCTTAGTAAAGGCCATAAGCAATAAAAAACAGTTTTCGAGATAATTTGAAAAAACTGTTTCAAGAATGCAATAAATTGATTAGTTTTGGTGTTTTCATATTATCTCAAAAACCGTTCACATCAATTAAATCATTTTCATAGACTTGCTAGACATTGTAATATTCTATAATTATGAAGAAAAAAGATAATTCCGAAATGTAAAGCCACAAAATAAAACGAAAAAAAACTGAACAAAAACGTGTTTTTCTAAATATTTTTTGTGGTGTCTTTTTTTAAGCTCTATAAAAATATTTAACTAGATAATTTAAATAAAAAATCAGTAAGCACGCGTAATTTTTTTCATGAATGTCACTCCTTTACTAAGGCCATTAAGTATAAGAAACATATTTTTAAAAACAACGGCCATTTTTTTGTAAGCAGCCCCTTAAGTACATACATGAACAATCATGATGAGCTCTCAGAAGAACTTAGTATTTCTTGTTGTATCTCGCTTCCATACAAAGGGTAAAGAAAATATCTGCTCAAGAATTTCTTTCTTGGAAATTTGAAAATATAAAATTACACAGTTGAGTGCATGTATGTGCATGGAGTAGCGCAGCAACAGCTGCCTGATGTTCTGGTAGTCATGCTTTCTCTGTGCAGCATCCGCCTCACGAACTCCCAACAACACCCTTATTGGAGAGTTCCTGCTCAGTGGGAGGATGTGGGAGGAAGTTGCGGTTAGAGGAGCAGACAGAACACTGGCTACTAGGGATGTCTGTGTGTTAGTGCCTGTTTGGTTTGTTTGCATGGTAATAATACTTTATATAGGTCTCTTTCAATGAATGCTGATCTCTCGACCCGAAAAGATATAATGTATTTAAAAAAAATATTTTCAGAAAATCTGTTAATGTATGAATAAATATTTTAATTCATATTCCTTATCTACTCTTCATACTGTTATGTAAATATAAATATTGAAATAAGTATGGGTAGTTATAGTGTTATGTAAATATAAATATTGAAATAAGTATGGATAGTTATAGTTATAAGAATCCTCAAAAGTATTGGTAGGTAAGATCGATAATTATGTATAAGTGTAGAATTCTCTAGGCTAAGTAGGTATTTGTTATAATTATAGGAAT
The DNA here is from genome assembly GCA_951799405.1 of Agapetus fuscipes. Lineage (NCBI taxonomy): Eukaryota > Metazoa > Arthropoda > Insecta > Trichoptera > Glossosomatidae > Agapetus > Agapetus fuscipes. Next base: position 17,204,130 of record OX637348.1, read on the forward strand.
ACTGTATTGCATTGGTAGGTAGGATTTTGGTTGTATCTCTAGGTAGTACGTGAAGCGTCGAGAAGTAATAATTACTCTGGAACCGTCTGGCGACTTTAGTTCTGGATCATACTGCTCTGAAGAGTATAAAGGTGCGAATGGCCTGCAGAGCGGGGCAGTATCATAGCGACTTACAAACACATCGAAGCCATCTGATCAGTGAACCGAAACCAAGTAGAATAATCGAGAAAGTAGTGTGAAAATAAATATTGTAACAGTGTAAAATAAATAAGTTTTAAAGGAGACCTGTGTATTTTAATTTGGAAAGACAATTGAACCCTAATTTCGTAACAATTGGCGTCAGGTGCGGAATTGTCAAGAAAAATTAAGATCTTCTGTCTAAAAATAAATAAAATAAATTAAATAGTGTTAAAATGAACTTTATTCAAATTGAACTTTGTGTGAACTGACTTTTGTGAAAACAAGTGTTTAAATAAATTTTTGTTAAAAGAAAAGACGCAAAAGCAAGTTGCTTATAAATTCTGGAACATCATATGGAACATAATTCTGGACATAATTCTGGACATAACATAATGACTATTTTACCGCATTGAGAAAGTCATCAAATTGGACAATAGTTTTTTTATTATTGTGTGTGATTAAAAAAATAAAATAAATAAATAAAAATCTTGAAAAATATTACAAAAGAACGTTCCAGATTCATCGAGAAAAAGTTTTTGAATAACTATCCTTTGTTTACAAGTGTGTGAATGTACATTAAGTACCTACCTGTGTGTTTGAAAGACTTGAGACGAAATAAATAATTATGTACTATCAGACATTATTATGTAAAAAAAATATTGGTGAATTAAAAATAAATATTAAAAGACAGTACCTACTCACAGTGTAATCAGATAAATTATTATTTTTGCTAAAGTACGTATTCAAAACAGCTATATATATAAAACTCAAAACTCGTATTAAATAAATTTGAAAATATTTTTTTTGTTTTGAAGTAAATTTTGAAAAAAAAAAAAATGGCAACTAAAGTGAACGTCAAGGACCTCAAAGTCACTGAGCTTAAAAATGAGCTTCTGGAGAGGGACCTGGAGACCTCAGGAGGAAAGGCAGCCTTACAAGCACGCCTCATAGAGGCCTTGGAACGGTCAGGTGAAGACCCGGCATACTTTGTCATGGCATCTGGAGGAGACCGCGCCCTTGAGGAGCTGAACATCAGCATCACAAAATCCATGAAGGAGGAGCTCACGGGAAACTTCACTGCCATGGAGGAGAAGATGGCTGACAACGCCAAGACCCTGGAGGAGAAGATGGCTGACAACGCCAAGACCCTAGAGGAGAAAATGGCCAGCAACTTGACGGACCTGAAGGCTGAGATCGCTGAAAACACCAAGACCCTGGAGGAGAAGATGACCGGGCTGGAGGAGAAGATGGCCGACAGCGCCAGGACCCTGAAGGGAGAAATAGAGGTGAAGATGACTGGTTTTGAGGAAACAGTTGCGGAAATGAAAACCCGCATTTCCACCCTGGAGGACCGTCTGCGTGCCGAGCTGGCTGACAAGTGCCAAATGGAGTCCACCAGAATCTCCCCCAAAGGCGGCCTTCACGACGAGACCGACCAGGGATGCTCAACTCCAACCAGGATCACAAGAGGGGATGATGACCCTTCCCTAGCCAAGCACAACCTCCCAACCTTCGACGGGAAGACGTCGTGGGAGGAATACTTGACCCTCTTTGAGACGGCTGCCATGATGGGAGCCTGGAGCCAGCAGAAGAAGGCTTCGGTTCTCAGCCTGTCGCTCCGAGGAGACGCTCTCAGGGTTCTGCAGGCCATACCCCTGGACAACCGTGGTGACTTTGGGCAGCTGAAGCAGCGCTTGGATATGCGCTATGGCCACAAGTGCCTGGAGCAGCTGTACAAGTCGCAGCTGAACACAAGGGTGCAGAAGCCCAACGAGAGCCTCCAGGAGTTTGAGATGGACATCGTCCACCTAGTACGAGACGCTTACCCGACATTCCCTGATGACATCTGCGAGAGCTTGGCAGTGGACAAGTTCCTGAACGGATTGAGAGAATGGGAGACGCAGCAAGCAGTGAAGCTGGCTCTTCCGAAGACGTTGAACGAGGCGCTAAGCCGAGCTCTCGAATTTGAGGCTGTCAAACAGTCCATCAGGGGCCACGCCAGGGTTTGTGCAATCAAGGCAGAGGAGGTCAAACTACCTACAACCGAGGAAATAATAGAAAAAGTGCTGCAGCAACTTGAGCCAACGAGACAGAAGGCGCACTGCTGGACGTGTGGCCAGCAAGGACACCTGAGCGCGAGGTGCCCAAAGTCTCAAGGACCGGAGAAATTGGAAGACGACCGCAAGGATGTAGAGACCACCATGGAGATGAACAAACGGCTGAGGAAACAGCTCCAGGATGCCGAGAGAAAGGTCAAAGTCATGGAGACGGAGAACAGGCAGCTGACGAAGAACTTGGCCAGCAGTGAAAGGGTCCGGCGAACAGCGGAGGCCGAGAGGGACGAGTTGCACGAGACTGTGCTGAGCCTGGAGAGACAGAACAAGGGGCTTAAGACTAAGCTCCAGCAGCTGGAAGCTGGGCAGGGGCCCAGGACGAAGGACACCATCGCCAACCTGGAGTCCAAGATCAGCAACACCAAGGAGGCGGGAGCTCGAATGAAGGATAACCACCGGCCAACTCAAAGAGCAAAGTGGTCAAACAATGACCAGCCCGCCCAGAGAGTACAAAAATGCGTCGCATCCAAAGAAGCGCCCCTGTTTGAGACGTTCTGGAGCAAGGTGCAAGAGGGACAGAAGATTCGCCATGGGGTGACCACAGAAGTCCACAAGGACTTATTTGAGGTCACTGGGGACCACACACTGGCATGCAGTGTACCGGAAGATCTAGATATGTCTAGAGGAATTGCACGGGTCTTCCGATACAAATTCGGAGAACCGCAACCCTCGAGCAGCCCGCAAGGAAGAGCTCTGAGACTACCGAAGGGGCGTCAACAAGCATACTGCCTGGTTGTCCCGGATTCCAGCAACCTGGAAGAGGACTACAAGGCATTGTGGGACGGCCTTGTTGAGCTGCGTGACTACATGTTGGAGGATCAGCAGGCGCGTCTGGCAATACCGAAGATGGGTGGCGGCCGCGCTAATCGAGACTGGCGGATAATCCGGAGTATGATTGAAGCAGTGTTCTCGGGAGTCGGCATCAGCGTCATGGTGTGCTGCGAGCAAGCGCAGCCGAGAGCCAGTGGGGAGAAATCCGTGGACTGCCACTTCTTCCTGACCACAGGGTGTCGACGTGGATCAGCATGCCCCTACCTACACAGAGTCAAGACTGTTCCGGGACGAAACAGTCTAGGTGGGGGGTAGTGTTATGTAAATATAAATATTGAAATAAGTATGGGTAGACTTTTTAGACGGTTTTTGTTTTGTCAATTTTTTAATATTGTAATTATAATATGTGTCATCTCATTATTGTACCTATTTACATAAATTATTATTTTTATTTAGATTTCTCTATGGTTTGTTGTTTTGTCAATTTGTTATATCATTATATAATATTGTAATTATATTATGTGTCATTTCCTTATTGTACCTATTTGTCGTACCTAAATCATTATTTTTATTTTATTTCTCTATGGTATTTGTCTTGTCAATTTTTGTAATTTAGTATCCTCTTGATAATGACGTGAATAAGTCGAAAGTACTTGAGGTGGAAATAAAAACTCAATTTGTGAAAATAAAACTCTGTGTTTTTTATAATTTTTTATAATTATTTATAAGTATGGGTAGTTATAGTGTTATGTAAATATAAATATTGAAATAAGTATGGATAGTTATAGTTATAAGAATCCTCAAAAGTATTGGTAGGTAAGATCGATAATTATGTATAAGTGTAGAATTCTCTAGGCTAAGTAGGTATTTGTTATAATTATAGGAATACTGTATTGCATTGGTAGGTAGGATTTTGGTTGTATCTCTAGGTAGTACGTGAAGCGTCGAGAAGTAATAATTACTCTGGAACCGTCTGGCGACTTTAGTTCTGGATCATACTGCTCTGAAGAGTATAAAGGTGCGAATGGCCTGCAGAGCGGGGCAGTATCATAGCGACTTACAAACACATCGAAGCCATCTGATCAGTGAACCGAAACCAAGTAGAATAATCGAGAAAGTAGTGTGAAAATAAATATTGTAACAGTGTAAAATAAATAAGTTTTAAAGGAGACCTGTGTATTTTAATTTGGAAAGACAATTGAACCCTAATTTCGTAACAATACATAAGTAAGTAGACATGTCGCCGCCTTAGTGCTTGCTTGTCTTATCTTCAACAGAGGTAATTCAACATGATCAATGTTTCTATGTGCACTGGACCAATGTGTCTTGTGAATACTGGAAATTAATTTTGAAAATATTTGAAACAACTGTCACATTATCGTGTTTCCAAAATTTTTTTAGCTCAGGTTGTGTAAAATCTGATTTTAAAGACAATTTTGTTAAAAGGTCATCTTTGAACTAAAAGGAAGATAAGTCAAACAAGCACTGGAGGGACGATGTGTATACATATGCTGCAAATAGAACGAAAAAATGTGAACACCAAATGAAAATCAAATATTTGTAATACGATTGTTTGTATCCATTTTCTCTGCTGTAGAAGCGGGACTTGGTTTCGATTATTTGCCCGCATATGAGTGCGTGTTGTGTTGTTTACATCGTAAACGTGTTACTTGAGAGAAGCTCGCCTATTCGCGCTCTCCAGTAACTTCCCCAAATCTTAATGAAGTCCCATCCACTGAAAACTTCATCGACTCTCACGATGCTCAGAAAACATTTCGTCCCCACAGTGCTTGTTTGGCTTATTTTACTAAAATATGACATTTCAATGAAATTGTCTTATGAATCGCATTCTACACAATCTGAGCTAAGAAAAAAACGTAAAACACGATACTGTGAGAGTTTTTAAAAGTATTTTTAAATTCAATTTCCAGTTTTTATAAGACACTTATAGTCCAGTATACATACAAGCATTGCTCATGTGAAATTACCTCTAATTGACATATGTAAGACGACAAACCCAGGGGACGATTTATGACATAAAAGGTTGATAAAGCAATATCCAGCACACCACACATGACATGCCGGTGATTCATTTTAAAAGTCTATTTTATATTTTAAAAATGCAATATCTCTCATAAAGCCATCAGGGTTTTTCATTACTTGTTTCCGGTAAGAAGTAATCCCACGAATTTTGAGAGTTTCTGCTTTAAGATGCAAAATAAGAAAAAACAAAGAGAAGAGAACAAACAGCGCTCCTTAGTAATGAAGAGCCCTCACTTAACATTTTAGATAATCCGGGATTAAGTAGATCACGTAATACAGACTTAATTAATAACAAACAATATTTATTAAAAAATCTTTTGAATTCCTTTCCAGAGTTGTTTACGAAATGGGTTTGTTACTTTGCGTTCCACGATTTTTTTGTATTTTTAAGAAAAAATATGTAACTGGTTTCCTTTAGCATTATAGTAGGATAATCTGACGATTACTGGTTGAGAGATGCAATCATCATCTTGCAGTATTTGTTTTAAGGTTTATAAAGTAAGGCAGTACCTATGCATTTAGTATGGGGGCATGCTCTAGCCTTGCTTGTGAAGATACCTCCTGAATAATTCCTCCGCTACGAGTTCGCGTGAGGTTGTGGAGGTGAATGCTTTATGATATGAGATGTATAAAAACTGCAAGGAGACTAATGTGCCCGGCGTGACGTCAGCTTGTACTTTAATGCCCACAGATAGATAACAGACTTATTTATTTTCAATGACAAATGATAAGAGAGCGATTCAGTAAGATTCCTAGAAGTCTCTTTCGAATCAGAAGGCTGGACCAGCTCACCTCCTACGGAGAGTGGTCCTCTATTCGCCAGTAGATGGTCGCGCCTAGATGTGGATGCCCACAGTATCTCCGTCTTATCTATGTTCAACTATGTCCTGCATCCCCACTGTCACTTATGCTGGGAGGCGATGTTAATGATGATGCTTAATTGAATATTATTTTGAGATACAATAAAATATTTAATATTATTTGGTTAATAATGAAGTTCAATGAAATCTGCTCAAACTTTGATAAAGTAAGTTCTGGAAGTTTCTCAAGATTCCATAGTAGTACTTTGATTGGGTAATTTCTGTGTGAATGTTTATAAAAGTTAGAACGAACTCGACTCGCCCCAATAAATCTTTCTTCATAAATACCAAAGGTCAGTCTTGAATACTTTTGTTTTTTTTCGTGAATTCACCGTTATCGGCATCTGATACTTAGATAGAGCTTTGTAACGATGTGACGTAGTTTAGGCGCTGCGTGCTATGTCAGTGCTGGTAGTGCGAGCTTTGTGTGTGTATGTGCGCGCATACATGAGTGTAATGTAATTATTTGATTAGCTAAGCGGCGTAGTGATGTGATTAGCTGCTCACTGCGGTGTATGGAATGCGACCCCCTTGTGGGGGAGCCGGGCAGGGCGGGAGCAAGGTGAGCCGAGAAGCAGACGCGGCCTGTACTGTGACTGGAGCACTGCCTCTCATGTGATGGGGGGCTACATGCCTTAGCGGCCTACCCACTTAGATCCACACATTTCTTATATTCTCTATCTGCTGCAGCTGCCCCATACAGCATTCTTCACGATGTTCTGATGACCTAAGGATTAATTGCACAGTAGAACTAGAACAATTATAAATAAATGAATGTGTACGGCTTTCGACCATATCAACATTATCCAACATGAACGGTCGTTAAATGTATTGTGCTTCTTTAGCTTTCTGATAAAAGTTCATGAAAAGATTGCTTCAGAAGAAACAAGCATCAAGAGGAGAACCTGTACCTACGGAAGATCATTCAGGGGTCTCTGTCACATAAAGTTGTATATGGAGAGTGCAGGTGGATTTTTTTGTGAATTGTCTTTTGGTATGATGTGACAGATTAGTGGTCTGACAGTTCCTCGCTCAGTGCTAGTTAGTCCACCCCTGCCCTCTATGATGTGACAGCTTAGTGCTCTGACAGTTCCTCGCTCAGTGCTGGTTAGTGCGCCCCTGCCCTCTATGATGTGACAGCTTAGTGCTCTGACAGTTCCTCGCTCAGTGCTGGTTAGTGCGCCCCTGCCCTCTATGAATGATCTCCTCCTAGTCGTGAGTCTTCTCACGTATTAGATTACGCTCAGCTGGGCAGGTGCGAGAGGGACAGCACCACTTGCCGCAAAACCAAATAATGTAACAAGTCGATACCAGAGGATATTCATAATTATAATAATAATAAGAAAATACCTTAGGGAATAGAGGGGGGTGGGCAGGGAATGAGGGAGATGGGGAGGAGGGAGTATAAACACACCGAGCGACATAATTCAATTCCTCGCCGACCACAAAAGACGGCAAGACGTTTTCCTGATAACAAAAATATTTTAAAGATTTTCCACCAAAAGTCTGTCAAAGGAATAATAATGAAACACAAACGGAGCCTTTACATAATATATATTCTGTATTGCACGCCATTATGTGACGTCACACTCCGTGGAGACCCTCGAGTGGACTCGGGCACATTATATTCGTTCAAATATTTCATTTTTGCTTTCTCAAACGCCTCTGAGAACACTTTAATGATTATAGTAATGTGGGAGATAAAATTCCCCGAGCGCTCCCCGAGATATGCGCCGCTCTGCGTGACATCTATTCGTCATTTTCTACCCACAATAAAACATAAATTATATTTTTTTTCTACAAGAAATATTTAATATCATATTTTCTAGTTATCTGAAATAAAATCAACGCGAAATTGAGCCGTTGCATGCATTGCCGTTTTTCTGTTTCACAATGAGAAAAGAAAAAAACTTGGAATAGTTACTTTGTTAATTGGAAATATACTTCGATGGTTGCGGCAGTTTCAACTTACTCGGAATGAGACCCGGCGTAGCGTCGTAGACCCTAACTAGCGGCCCGTAGAGGCGTGCTCACAGGATTTCATTGTGAAGTTCAAAGTAGGTATTTTTGTTCGTTGAAATACACATTTGATGAATTGCGTTCTGTGAATTTTAATTCAGAAGACTTTTTTAATTGAGGCGCAGCACACAGCGGGGCTGAGGCTTACTACTCGTATGAGCGCAAGGTGGGTAACAATGTGAACACGCCTTCATTAACGAAAACGGTTCAAGCAAATAAATAAAAATAAGTTATTGCTCCCAGCCCATGAAAATACCTTTTTCATCGTCATAAAAATTCATGAAGTTGATAAAGAAATACTTTTGTTAGCGTATTTATTGCGCGCGTAGGGTCAGTGTGGCAACAGTGGATCATTTTTATTGGAACGCACAGAATTATTGTTGTATAAATGCAATCAATGTACAACTTTTATAAAACGATTAAAAAATTGAGTACCTATCACTTGTTTAAAGAGCTCCTTCTTGTTTATCCACTAAATACAAAGATATTTTGCATTTAGTGAAAAATGGAAAATGATCCACTGTGTACCCTATGGTGTAAACAGTGGATCAAACAATAAAAAGCCAGATTATTTATATTTCAAAACAAAATATTTGTAAGACAAAAATATTTTTCTTTTATACACCAATTTTAATCAAACAGAACAAAATAACACTAAATAAGTGGATGATAATACAGGAAAAATCCACATTGGAGTGTAACAAGAATATTGACGGGCATTGCTGCGTCTTCCGAGGTTAACACAACTATGCTACACATATAGTATAACTTATTTCTACGTTCTTCCCAAAAAGTCTCATGTTGCGAGTGGAATGTATTTATTTTTACAGGTAAGATGATCCACTATGTAACCCTTTGATGTTGATCCACTGTGTACCATTTCGATAAATTTCTTTTGGGGCAGCAATTATGTATTTCACTTTGAACAAAGTAATGAGGTAATGTTATAATGGAAGTAGGATTATTGTTAATGAGGATAAATAAACAACTTCTAGCCAAACTTCAATACTTTAAAAATAAGAAAACAACAAAGCAAAGACTAAATTTTACTTTTTGACTGTCAGAAACACATTTGGTTACTCAGTAAAACCAAACTGCATTGAAGTAGGACTTTGATTAGTTCAGACATGTTCAGACATGAGCACCATGCCAGGGTGAAAGCAATAGCCTTGTATAACTACTCATCTGAAAGAAACTGCCCTGATCCACTGTTGCCACATTGACCCTACTTGTATGAGCAGTTTAATATTCATGGTTTAATTAAGGTTTCATTTTTTATCTCAGATAACATTACTGCTAATCTTCAGCAGCTTGTTAGGATTTGCTGACTCCTGGTGCATCACACGTGGAGACTGGAGGGACACGAGGCTAAAACAGATTTGACAGATACAAGACAAGCCGGAAGATCTTTGAAAAAACAGGATTTGATATGAACCAGATTGTCAGCACAAGACGGCAAGGGCAAACACAAGGCTATCTGAAAGAACTCTAAAAGCAGAAGGTTGGACAGCTGTTAACAAGGTCAATGAGTTGCAAAGACTGGATAGACTCCAAGTATTTGGGAAACCCTGTCATAAAGAGAGACTGGAAAATACAAGGCTTGCAGGAAAACCTTTAGTAATGCGGCATGTTTAATCGCGAACTTTAAGTACGTGTCTGCTTGTGAGAATGCACATAATGTGAATGCTTAATGTTACATATCTTTGCAACTTAGATTAGATTAGATTAGATTAGAAGAAAAGAATGGGAAGACACTCTTGGAATCGCTTCAATCAAAATAAATTGCACAGAATCTGCACTCGACTTTCTTGCATAAATTAACCCACTGGATGACTTATGTAAAGCTAGAATCAATATACCTACCAGCTTATGCCGATTCAAAAAAAAAAACAATTTTATTCCACCGCGGTGTGTACTTGCATACTCGCACAATACGCAAAAAGCCATATAAATACTTCCATACAATATAAATATTTGGATGATTTATTAAGTGAGCGCCGTTTTGTGTGAATCACACCTCAAGAACCCTCTGCGAGGTTGGTCCTCTCTGAAAAAAGCGCCAATTACACAAGAAAGATACTTGACTTAAAGGTTGGTATAAAGCTGACCACTCATAGTGTAAAAAAAAATTCTCTTTTTGAATGTCACCCCTGTTTCAAGGGAGGTCGGCAAGAAATGCAGGCTTTATGATCATTTGAGATTTGGTTTTAATTTGTAAGTACACATTAAGCATTTGTAAGCGCGAACTTACACGTGTCTGTTTGTGAGAATGCATTTAATATAAGTTTTGAAATATTTATTTGCAACTTAGATTCTAGATTATTATACTCGTAGATGGTCATTGAACTCTTCTGTATGCAAACTAGGACTTTGTATGGTGGGTAAACTTTTTAGTTATGTTTTTGAAAAAGTAATGACTGATTATTATTGGTACTTATAAAATGTTAGGAATCGCAGCCTTTTATCTAATTTTAACCCTTTGACTACCAAAAAAATAAAAAAATAAAATTGTATGGAAAATCTTCACTTTGTATGGTGGCTATACTCCTGATTCACTTTTTGGAAAAAATAACGATGGCAGTTTATAAGTTCTTGTTATTGTTTTACATTTGTATAATTTTTTTTTTATTAACCCTCTAACTGCCGAGAATTTTTCCATTTTTGTTTTCTTTTGTATGGCAACTCCCTAAACCGAGATTATGATGAAGAAATTATTATAATCATTAGATAGCACTATTTTAAAAACGGATTTACAGAAATTTTAGAAAAATCGTCGGAGCTGTTTTTGAGAAAATCGCATTTAAAATTTTCAGCTCTTCGGAAGCCATCTTAAATTTTCAAAAAAGTAAAAAAAAAATTATGATGAACTAAAGTGATAAACTTGTTCTTTCTATCACATCTAAAACAAATTGAAATATTTTGCATTTTCATGGGTTTTTATAATATTTTCGATTTAAAATTTCAGGTCGTGTAAACTGTGCTTGATATTATGTTTTTCAAAATTATTTTTTAATATTATGTAGAAATTTATATTGTCTATAATATTGTAGAATATTATATTTTTGTTTATGCTTTGACTTTCGAGAAAATCACAATCGTTTATTTTTTTCATATGGCAGCCCATAGATACAGATTAGCAAGAGTGTTGCCATAACTAATTTATTAAGTTAAAAACTAATTTGTGGCAACTCTGAAAACTTGGAGCCGTTTTTGAGAAAAGTGCAATTTTATGTTTTTTTTGTATCGCAGCCATCTTGAACTTTCAAGTTGGTGTAACGCCGTGTTATTCATACTTAATACATGTCCAAAAAAGTCGAAGTAGCCAAAATTTGGTATCTCTAAGTCTAATACTTTGGAAAGTGACACACATAAATACATACATACATACATACAGACGGACGTTTTTGAAAGATAGTGTTTTTTGGCATGTCCTGCACCAGGACAACTCATTTCCGTGAAAACATCGAAAACAAATTTTCACACCAAATCAATACTTTTTTTATAGCCTTCAGCTATAGCAAGAAAGTAAAAAGAGAGGACAGACACAAGTTATTCGAAAAACTACTTGATATAAGAAACCGCGTGGTCATCTCATCAGCAAGACCTGAGATAGGCAGCAGCTGGGAAGGTACAAGACCCTCGAGAAGACCTCAACAGATGAACGTCTATGACAGTATGGTGAGCTCTGTAGGAAGTGGTGATCACAAAGCACCAAGAGTACCAGCCCTTGATGAGTATACCCCGCATGGGGAGCACCATGCTGACCATGCCATGTGTGATGTTCTCCACTGTGCCCTACTGCAGGAAGTGGGAACTACTTCACTGATATTGATGATGCTGATGACGCGCCACCTCCATGTGACGTCACCACACAATGACGGCCGAGAGGACAAAGGCGGGAAAAGTGCATTGTATGCGCGCGAGCATGCAGGTGCACAAGCAGAGCGTGTAGGGGGGAGGGAGAGGCAACACCCACAGTAGGGGGAGGGGGGGCGCACATACAGAGCACACAATAGCGGACATAGATGATGGGTGGGGGAAAGGGGAGGGGGCTCCTCAGGTGGGATATAAAATTCCATTTGTGCCCCAACTAGGGGGAGAGAATTAATGTGATAACTGATGAGTATTTAGTGTCTCTCTGTAGTTGCTTTATGTCCCCCTGGCGTCCTCTCCCAGACTCAGCACTCTAACCCTCCTTGAGCCTGATGTAAAATATGCTGACGCCGCGCTGGCTGGCAGGGAAGGCCGGGCAGTCAGTGAGCACTGAGCAGTGAGCAGGGAGAAGTCCCTGCCCCACCACCCAGGGTGTATGTGCCCCCTGCATGCGGAATAAGCGCCGATACAGCTAGGCTAGCTTTCTCAAAAAACTGGAAACTAATAAACGAGGCAGTTCATAAAAAATAAGCGGGGACTTCCTGCTTATATTATTGTAATTCTTACTTTACATATTCCCTAAACTAGAACCACATGTTTGTAAATAATATGTTTATGGAATGACGAAGAAAATATCGAAAATTCAAAATGAAAAAAATAAAATTCAAATCCAATAATAATCTTTAATCATAAACATATGTTGCAAAAAGATACTACCCAATCGCAAACGAACATAAGCCCTGCACTCTAGCCAACCTTCCCTGAAACAGGTTTGACATTGGCAAAGTGAACCATTTTTTCTATAAATCAAATAACAATAATGATTTGAACATAAGTATACTTAATTTTTTTTAAAATAAAATTATTTTTTCTTAAACGTACACAAACCCTACTGTTTGGGCGAACTGTTAGGTAGGTTTGTTGTGGGTAGCTGGCCATAAAATCCTTGTCCTTGTGCCTATAATCTGGCCTATCCGATTTGCCCAATCACCTGTCTCCAGCCAGTACTTCTTCATACGCGGCCTTGGATAGACGTGTCCATCGCAGTGTACACCGCGCGCGAACGAAGGAGAAACCACACACAAAAACGCGACCAGTGCTCCGCGAAAGAGGCATCCATTGGAGATAAGGTGAGTCCAGACTTTGATTCCGTGATTCCCTCCTTTGCTCCTTTGGTTGGCTGCCTAGACAGATTTGTTGGGCAGTTCGTCCGAACGCGATAATCGAGAACCAGTTTGCGATCTCAAATCCTCCCCCTCGCATTACCACATGATAGCGTCAAACTTGGCGTTATCATAATTTTGGTCCTAACAGAACCGGATCGTAAATTAGAAACTAGATGTACGTAATATTAATTCAGATTCTTATAGTTTGAAATCGGATTCAAAAAATTATTCGCCATTTTTATTGCTACAAAAATGCAATTCGTGACGCGTTCATACATTATTATCATAATTATCGCTTTGGAATCGAAGTGCGGGTTAATTCTTTAATTGCCTTGTAAGTATACCTATCTCTTGCATTTTAGGTACATTCGAATTAAGCCCGCGGTATAAGTAACTACCTAGGTACTAGCATTGTTTACTTTCTTTGTTTACATTATTTGTTTACATTTTGATAAAATTATTATAACCTTCTTCTTTCTTTGCTACTTCAATTAATAAGGACTTGTACGTACGGGATTAGTAAAAATTATTATTAATTTATCAAATTTAATTTATTAAAGCCAAATTAAAACATGACGTCAGAACGCGAGAAACGGGCATTTCAACGACGTAAGGAGCGCCTCCAGAATGAGATAGAGACGTACTTGGAACGGGCACAATGCATTTTCGATACCATTAATTCAATTCATTTGGGAGAAATTTATTTGCGGAAATTTAAAGTGCACGCGGCAGGCATTGACAACTGGCGTAAAGAATTTTTATTACTGGTAAAAGAAAAAAATGATTTAATTGCAGAAAGTGAGGAAGATGAAGCATCAGATAATAATATTATTCTGACATTTGAAGATTTATACGCTGAAATTAAATATACTTACGAGAATTTAAAAGACACAACAAAATCCTCAAGTGCAAATGATATTCCTTTAAAAAGGAGCATCCAACTACCACGATTAGAGCTGTGTGCCTTCAACGGAGATGTAAACAATTGGCCGGTGTTTTATGAAAATTTTAAATCTATGGTCCATGAGAATGACAGTCTAACGGAAGGTGAAAAGATTCAATATTTAGTTGGAAAACTGGTAGGAAAAGCTCAAAGCATTTGCCAAGGTTTATTGCCAACTGCTCAAAATTATACAATTTTATGGAATTCGTTGGTCAAGAAATACAACGATAAGCGCGTTCTGGCAACAACTTATCTAGAGAAATTGTTAAATATTCCTGCAGTGAAGGAACCATCTGCCTCAAACTTGGAGGACTTTATTGATCTATTTTCAGGTTTAACTGCTGCAATCAAACAGTTGAACATGGAGAATCTAGAAGACTTTATATTCATACACATTGCGTGTAAGAAACTTGACATGGATACGATTAAGGCTTTTGAAGTTTCTATACAAGATTCTTCAGACTCAGTAGATTCAATAAAATTTGTGGAATTCATTAGAAATTACTCGCGAATACTACAGCGCGCAAACGGAAGTAGAAGCAGTAAAATTAACAATCAAATTAACGCGATGCCGCGCAAGCCCTCAGCTTCCCAGAAAAACGTTAGAACATTTGTTACAGTTAATACTGACAAATGTTTGTTGTGCGGAGACAACAACCATTCAAAGTTGTACCAGTGTCCGAAATACACTATCCTGGACGCTCGGGAAAGGTACAATTTTATAAAATCAAAGAAATTATGTGTCAATTGTCTAAGTACGATGCATAAACTCAAGAATTGTAAATCAAAGGGAAGATGCAGCGTTTGTAATCGATCCCACCATACTAGCCTGCATTTCAACTTGAATTTGCAAGCCGCGGCCGAAGAAAAGGCGGAGCCCCTAGCGCTTTGTGCTATGGGCCCTAATTCTAGTGAGGTAGAATCTACGGTTTTACTAGGAACTGTTTGTTGTGTAATCTTAGACAAGCGGGGTCAAAGACACACTATTCGCGCTTTATTAGACAGTGCTTCACAGAGAGACATAATAACGGCCTCCTGTTGTCGAGAACTTCATCTTGATGTAAAGACGACGCGAGACAAAGTTGTTTCAGGAATAGGGGATATTGTCAACCCTATCAAGGGAGTGACAACAATTACCCTTCTTTCGAGAGTTGAGAAATCGGTCAATTTTAAACTATCGCCTTTGGTGGTTAATCAAATAACTGATAAAATACCCGTCGCCAACATTAATATTGAAAATTTAGAATATTTAAAATCATTACGTTTGGCTGATGAAAAATATTTTATTCCCGGAAAAATTGACATGATTCTGGGTGCAGATGTATTCTCCCGTGTGATAAAACACAACACTATCTCACGAAATTTAGGCGAGCCAGTTGCACTGGATACCCTATTTGGGTATGTGATACTAGGGAAAGTTCCAGTGCTACCGGCAATCAAAACAGATTATTGTTTCTTTTCAACAATTGAAATTGAAATGAAAAATATCTTGGAGTTGGAGGACGTACCGGACGTCTCCACTCCACAAATCGAGGAGCTGGTATGTGAAGAAAAATATACTAGTACCACCACGCGAGACGAGACTGGTAGATTTTCCGTAATGCTGCCTTTCAAGACCGATCTGGGGCAGCTTGGTGACTCTCAGAGAGCGGCAGAGCGGAGATTTTACGCGTTAGAAAGGAAACTGCTTTCAAACTCTTCTGTAAATTTGGAATACGACCTTAATATAAAAAAGCATATACAAGAAGAGTATTTGAATTCTGTAAATATAAATTCGGATCAATGCTTGAGCTTGCAATACATAGCCCCGCATCATGCAGCGATACGTGAAAATAAATCCACAACTAAGGTTCGCGCAGTAATAGATGCTAGTATGAAAACTACATCAGGATTATCGCTGAATGATGTTCTACATACGGGTAGAAATCTTCAAAATGATCTATTTAAAATAATATTACACTTTCGCTTGTTTCCAGTTGCTCTAAGCGCGGACATACGTAAAATGTATATGCAAATTCTGGTAAATAAAGAGCATAGATGCTATCAGAGAGTTTTATATCGGTTTGATAAAAATGATCCACTTCAGCTTTTTGAATTTACACGCGTACCATTTGGCTTAAAGTGCAGCCCATACCTTGCAATGCGTACCGTTCGTCGTTTAATTGATGATGAGCGAACACGTTTTCCATTAGCGGCACTTGTAGCAGAGAGAGATATTTACATGGATGATTTGGTTTCTAGCTGTTTAAATGATGAAGAGGCTATCGCACTTTCAAACCAATTGATTGAATTATTTCTTGCGGGCGGTTTTGAATTAGTGAAGTTCTCGAGTAATTCACCATCAGTCATGGGAGGCATTCCCTCAGCTTGTCGCAGTTCTGAAGCTGTAGAGTTCAGTTCAGAAGATCAATGTACCATCCTTGGTTTGCATTGGTTGCCTGGAAAAGATGTTTTTACCTTTAGTGTCACTAACAAATTTCGTAAATGTACAAAACGAAATATTCTGTCGACAATTGCGCGCTTCTGGGATTTGATGGGGTTTGTAGCACCCGTGATTGTAACAGCTAAATTAATGATTAAATTTCTCTGGGAACATAAAATCGATTGGGACGATTGTCCTCCTCAGAGTATAATTTCAACTTGGGAAAATTATGAATCGGAACTCCCACTCCTTCAAAGTATTCAGCTGCCACGTCATACAGGTGTAACGCAGGAGTCGATTATATCCCTATTGGGATTCGCGGACGCAAGTGAGAGAGCATATGGAGCGGTGATATATATTCATGTATATAATCCTACAAGTAAACGCGGAGAAATAAGTTTAGCTTGTGCTAAGTCGCGAGTAGCTCCAAGTCGTACAATATCTTTAGCAAGACTTGAATTATCGGGAATATTGATATTGTCAAAATTAATGCGTGTAGTCATTGATACATATTCAACTCGCTGCCAAATTAATAATGTATACGCCTTTTCTGATAGTACAGTGGCACTCGCTTGGGTTCATTCACACCCATCCCGCTGGCAGACTTTCATCGCGAATAGAGTAACTATAATTCAGGATAATATACCTCCAAGTCAGTTTTATCATATTGCCGGGAAAGACAATCCCGCGGATTGTCTCTCACGCGGTCTGACTCCCGCACAATTAATTGACCACCCGCTCTGGTTTAAAGGCCCTGCCTTCGCGCGCTCACCGATTGAAGAATGGAATTTTTGTAAATTTGATCCAAATACTATTGAAAACCCGCCGGAACAAAAAATAAAAGTTATGACTGTAATGGATAACTTACCCAAGCAACCAACTTTATTAGGTTCACTCGCTGAACGAATCTCTTCCTGGAGTAAATTGTTAAGAGTTGTTATTTACATACTTCGTTTTATAAAAAGATTGTCATCAAAATTTGAAGTCTCTCACCTACGGTTTGCAGAAATCGTAATTATAAAAGACTTACAAAATCATCATTTTTCGAACGAAATTAAAAACGCGAAAGCCGGTAAAGTCTTATCTCCTGCATTTCGTAAGCTTAATGCCTTTATCGACGCCGATGGGTTGTTACGAGTAGGAGGGAGACTTGTAAACGCTGACTTAGCTTATGACAGTAAACATCCAATAGTTTTACCAGATCGCGGTCATATTTTGAATTTAATCATTGATTACTATCATAGAAAATTCTTGCATTCTGGACCTCAGTTACTTATGTCCCTTTTGCGACAAAATTTCTGGATTTCGTCGGCTAGAAATATTGTGCGTAAACGCGTCCAATTATGTAACACTTGTCAAGGTTTGTCCGTTGCCAAATCAATAATAGTACAATAAATAATATACAGTCCACTCGCTAAATTAAGTAGATTTAAGTTATAATAATAAATAAATAAATAAATAAATCGTTGTTTTGAAAGGACTACGTCCTCTCAAGCTGGGGGGCATGTTTGGGCGAACTGTTAGGTAGGTTTGTTGTGGGTAGCTGGCCATAAAATCCTTGTCCTTGTGCCTATAATCTGGCCTATCCGATTTGCCCAATCACCTGTCTCCAGCCAGTACTTCTTCATACGCGGCCTTGGATAGACGTGTCCATCGCAGTGTACACCGCGCGCGAACGAAGGAGAAACCACACACAAAAACGCGACCAGTGCTCCGCGAAAGAGGCATCCATTGGAGATAAGGTGAGTCCAGACTTTGATTCCGTGATTCCCTCCTTTGCTCCTTTGGTTGGCTGCCTAGACAGATTTGTTGGGCAGTTCGTCCGAACGCGATAATCGAGAACCAGTTTGCGATCTCAAATCCTCCCCCTCGCATTACCACATGATAGCGTCAAACTTGGCGTTATCACCTACAATTTTTTTTTTTCTACTCCCACTTGGTAATTTACTAATTACAAAACGGCTAACGCAATCACAATGCCATACATTTCTACACCCGTTGCATAATGTTACATTATGCAACCGGTAACCGTGTTAAAATGAACATGTGCATTGTCAGAATTGGAACCAGTTTTTAATTTCAAATGTCAACCTTGTATGGGGGTATGAAGACCTGTCAATCCAAGATGGCCGCAAGCGATCAGCTGATTAGGCTTCATACAATATTAGTGATATTCGGTAGGTAGGAATTACCGTGGTGATGAGACTTTCAGCCCTGTTCAGATGAAAATAAATAAGTATATTTTGTGTGTAGAGTCAAATAAAAATTGTTAATAGTGCTAAAATTTATCGAATTTATTTATCGGATTGCTCCAAATAAATCTTTCCTTTTTTCAATGGAAAATAAAAGGCTTGAAAGGAAAACAATACAAAAAATTTCACCGCAAAAAATAAAAAAACTCAAAAAGGTATTTGGTTAATAGGTGAGTATGAGGTTGATCACCTATGCTGTACAAATTTGGTTCACCTGCCAATACAACTGCAGGGCATATGTTTATTTGAGTTTTGGGTTTGAATGTTTAAGCTTATATGCAGGATGTAAAAGCGCGACCTTATACATATGTGTCGGCTTGTGGGCATGAATTCAATGTGAAACCTAAATATAATTTATTTTTACAACTTAGGTTAGATTAGATAATCGAAGGGAATGATAAATCACACGTTTTGACAAAGGTAAGGTTTTAATTACTTCAAATGGACGAGTACATTATAATGACTATTATTCATTATTTTGTTAATTCTCTCATGGTCGTAGAAAAAGTATTGTATGCCACTGCACGTAATTAGTCTTTGTAACACTCGTGCTTTCTATTGTGCCATTCGGCTGCGCCTCATGGCACAAACTAGCACTCGTGTTAAAAAGACTATCATTACTTGGCAGTGGCATAAATAACTATTTTTTGTTACCAAATACATAAAAATCATATTTGCTAAACATGCATGATACTCCCACCTGAATTGTTGTCAGGTTGTGTATAATTTAGTTCAATAAGCAAAACAAACAACTGGTTTAGTTCCCCATCATGTCCCCTAGGAAAACAATAAAACGCCCGCCTGTGTTATCTGCCGTGATTGGTTCAGCTCTTTACTTGCCGAGCATACCACGCACATACTCGGCGCTCAGGATCAAATAACGTCACGGTGAATGCAAATCGTAAAATAACAAAATGTTCAATCAAAGCTATGTCGGCACTTCCTATTCCATCTCTTCATTATGCCATTCAGTCATAACCAAGCAACTTGCTATTTTAGGCTTAAGCTGGAATCACGGTCGTTGGACATATTTTTTATTTAACTACACAGTTAAGTAATTAAACTTTTCGGATATAAGACGAACCGTTATGGGAGAACTTAAATCACTCTCGACGTTTCGTTGTCGACCCAACCGACGTCTTCATCTGCAGTCGTCGTTGGCTACGTCTTCAGGAGACACTCTCTCTGTACGGCGACTGGAGAAGACGTTGGCTACGTCTTCAGGAGACACTCTCTCTGTATGGCGACTGGAGAAGACGTTGGCTACGTCTTCAGGAGACACTCTCTTTGCACGGCGACTGAGAATGACGTTGACTATGTCGTCAACAAAACGTTGAGAATGATGTAAGTTCTCCCATAATGGTTCGTTTAATATCAGACAAGTTTACTTACCAAACTGTGTAGTTATTATAACTGTTATCTTCTTTTACTCACATAAAATAAATATTAGCGAGTTCCACTCAGCGCTGATGATAGCAACAAAGATCTCTCTTCTGGGATCTGTACACTTAGTATGAGTTGCAAAACTTGAGTAAAGTAAAGTTTACGGAAAGTATTAAAGGGTGATTTTTCCCAAAAATCTGCCGTTTTTGTTTCTTACACTTTTTGGTCTTAGCAAAAGAGTTACAGTGATAAAGAAAATCAAGTTCAAACAAACAAAAACGGCAGATTTTGGGGAAAACCACTTTTTAATACTTTCCGTAAACTTTACTTTACTCAAGTTTTGCAACTCGTACTCAGGATACTGATGCAGGGACGTCCTTCACTTAGCATAATTTAGTTAATCTCCTTATAATGCTCACTTTTTAGATTGAGTTTTGATTAAGGCGGTGTCTCCTTGGGGCTTTGCATCAGATGAGTGGTTGGTTCTCTATAATCCCCCAGGCGGGCAGGGCTGCCAATAAAGCGACGATAATCAACCAAACCAAATATAAAGTTCACGCACCAAATGTGGTCTCTGTTATGGTAGATATTTATGTATGTGTGAACACAATCATTGCACTTCATAGTTTATAGTCGCATGTATGCATCGGACTGAAATCCCACCGCGGGTGTTAGAAATGATTTCCAGTTTCGGTATTTATTTGAATCCAAAAATAAAAATACCAGCAATATATTACAAGAAATAAGTACCAGCCTCCTCTGGTGCTTAGAAACCCCCCTATTTAACTAGAGTGGTTGGTGTAAGGTCAGCCCCCTTGCCTGATAAAACTAAATTGGTTCCACTCACCACATGCCCCCTTCGGGAAAAACGCGCCAAGGAGTTACACTTTATGAGCAAGACTACCAACTGGATATTAATGATGATGTGTTGACGTAGAAATGTGTTTACATACATGGGCCCCTCTTGGTCACTTTCTGGACAGATTTCAGCAAATTATTCATCATTTAATGCACATGTAAACATACTGTTTATAATGAACACATTGTTTAATATTTGCTAATAAGTCAATTATAAGTGAACGGAGGGTATAAATAAACAACAATATTATTTGTTTTCTTACTTTTTACTCTATGTAGGTTTTCTAAAGTGTGTGTTAGGGCGCCCACAGAGGGCGTAGTTGGTGAGTGCCGGTGTTAGGGCGCCCACAGAGGGCGTAGTTGGTGAGTGCCGGTGTTAGGGCGCCCACAGAGGGCGTAGTTGGTGAGTGCCGGTGTTAGGGCGCCCACAGAGGGCGTAGTTGGTGAGTGCCGGTGTTAGGGCGCCCACAGAGGGCGTAGTTGGTGAGTGCCGGTGAGCTTCCATGCCTGCTTGTATTTTAAATATCGAAAAAGAAAGTGGCCATAAAGTTATGCCTTCATTAATAAAAGCGCTGTAATAAAAATACAATAAACGAATAAGCATTAGCAAGGAGACGTTTATTACAGGAATGCCAGCCTGGTTAGAATTAAGTTAGTTTAAAAAAATATTTTAATGGAGTCAAATGAAACCAAGCTGGTGAGGAGCTCAGCAGGGGGCTTTGCTTTGTTAGGCTCCCACTCTGTGCTCCCACTACTGGCTGACATCTTCTCATGCTAATTATTTGTGGATTAAATTTTTGGATGAAAAAATGTTTCTACATTTTTTAAGGTCTAGGTAAGGTCTAAGTAAGGTCTGCCTTGCGTTGTCGCAAGGCAGACCTTACATAATTACAAAACAAAAAACCTTCGTATAAGAGTGGTCGTGGGAGAGACCACTCAAAAGTATATTTTACTTGATGGTCTTTGCTTAGACTTGCACGCGCGTGAATGTGAAGATGGTTCATTATCGAGTACATACTTGAACTATAATTAAATTAAATGACGGCTAATCACAAACGCCATTGTGCAGGAAGTTTTCCAGTCCATCGCTCACTAATCCACGTGAACAGAACAAAACCTGCAGATTAATAGAAGAAAAATAAACATCGGAGTCAGCTCAGATGAACATTAGATAAAGAAGAAACCCTGGCATATCTATAATAATAATCTATAATCCAAGTTGCAAGGATATATATACATTTAAAGCTCTCAAATGCATGCCCACAAACAAACACGTGTAGCTCGCGCTTACAAAATGCTGAATGGGTACTTACAAATAAAATCCAAACCTCAAATGAACATAAGCCCTACAACTTTTGCCGTCCTTCCCTGACACAACAATACCTGACGACACATGATGGCAAAGTGAACCATTTTTTACAGTATGGGTGGTCAGCTTCATACCAACCTATAAGTCAAGGAATACAAATAATAAATAATATTTAAGTATAAAAAAAGAACAAAACCTTAAGAAGAAATCTATACAACAAAAGTCAATAATTTCCTATATATAATATATCATATCATATCCATGGGAGGATATATGTTATTTGGTACACTCGTCCTACATGGTGCTGGTACACATATTGTCCCGCTCCCCCCAGAGAGGGAATGTTACTCTGCATTGTTGCGTGCTCACATCTTCCATTTGCTTTATTCTCCACATTTGGTGATTTACATGAAGCCGGTGGTGCGGCTCGCTTGCGCTTTTCCCAGAAAAATCGTTGTGGGAATTTATTCAAGTACAAGGCCAAGCACAAGTGTGTACACACGCACGTGTGTGTGTATGTGTGTGTGTGCTTCACGCATGAACAATGTCGAATATAACTCAACTCTGACGTCATCATGTCGCGAGACCCACATTTATCTGAATATTTCATAAAACTTTGAAATAATATTTGTATTCATAATAGCATCCATCAAGCCTTATATCAAGCCTTACTTTGACTTTATTCGGCTCAGAAGCCTTGAAGGCTAAGGGCCTCCCGCACCACAATCTTCCAGGACTCTCGGTCTTTTACTGCTTCCCTCCATGGTCCCCTCACTCCCAGAACTTCGACGTTGTCTGCCCACCGCATCCTGGGACGTCCGAGTGGTCTAACACATGAGGGGGCACCATCCAAGACAGGACCATCATACTGCATCCATCAAACAAATGTAAAGAACGCAGAAATAAATAACAATAAAATAACAGCAATACGTCAATCATTAATGCAAGGTACTTGAAGTGCATTCATTTCGTTTTTTAGTTAGTTAAGTTCATAAGACTTGTGCTGTAATAGAAAATTACAAAACAACCTTGTTCACAGTGATCCAGGGAAATTAGTTACAATAGTAATAGCAAATTAGGATTAAGTCCATTAGGAACAATACTGAGGTATTGTTCCTAATGGACTCTGAATGGATAATTTTTAATTAAGTTTTTTTTCTCGTGAGCAAACGTCGCACTTGTACGGGACAATAGAGCTGAGCAACAAACCACATTTGTTGTGTGCCTTTTCTCCACCAACCCCGCCACGTGATGCCACATTTGAGTCTATGCCGATTCACGTGCTGACCTCTTAATCTGCAGGTGCGTATATACTGTACAGGCATCACTTCTTCTTCTTTTTGTGCCACTTCTATCGAAGATCGGCGATCATCATGGCTATTTTGACTTTAGACTGTTCCTTGACTTATAGGTTGTTATGCGGCTGACCACCCATAATGTAAAAATTGGTTCACTTTGCCAATGTCACCTCTGTTTCAGGGAAGGACGGCAAGAGTTGCAAGGCTTATGTTCATTTGAGATTGGGTTTTTATATTGTAGGTCCACATGCGGCATGTGTTAGCGCGAAATTATACATATCTGCTTGTGGGAATGCATTTAATATAAAACTTAAATGATATATATCTTTGCAGCTTAGATTAGATTAGATTAGATTAGATGCTGCGGCTCGAAACAGGGTCTTGGTACTTCTGTCTAACCACTGTCGCAGGTTTTTCAACCACGATGTGCTTCGGCGTTCCTGAGATCTTCCCCCCCCTCAATCTTACCCTGCATGATAAGATGAAGGAGACAGTACTTCTCATTTTTCAAAATGTGACCGAAGTACATAAGCTTTCTCTGCTTAATGGGCAACAGGCATCACGAAATCTGTTCAACTAAATGTGGAAGAGTGAAACCTGGGTTGAGAGTAGCGGGGCTGCAGGAAGGGAGGGGGGGGGGGCAGTGCAAGAAGAAGGATAAGTTAATCAGTCACAAGTTACAAGGTCACAGCAGGAGACTCACATACATGGAGGTGGGATGATGATGATGAGTAGCTCAGGGTATTATTATTACCTACCCCCCCCCCCGCCATATTATCATTATTATTGTTGTGCAGTTTGCCCGCCGCCCCCATAATGAATATTGCCAACTTGTGGGACTCAACTCCCCGGCATAATTATGCACTGACGATATTTGTGATTTGATTTGAATACGTCATTGATGAATATAATTATATTAAAAATAAGTATAAGAGCGCCCGGTGCTCGTGTTCGCAGCATTTCTCTCAGAGCTGCCTACAGTAGCGTAGCGGTGATATTAGTAGAGAGACTAGGTGGTGCAGCTGGAGGATGACTCCCCGAGCAACATGAAGAAGAAGGCTGGCATGCTCGCAACTAATACTAAACATAGATTGTGTTCCACAAAGAAAAGAATGAGTCTTCTCTCATGCAAACATCGCAAATGGCGCATCTTGCGTTATCCTACATCTTGTAACGAGATGGATTTGTTTGTTAGGTAAAATGGAACATGAGATTTGAATTTGAATGAAAAGGAAAACAAAGGAATGCAGAAAGGGAAGAAGTTTTGCCTGGCGTGAGAGCCAGAAGCATGTGAATTTTGTTATAATTAATATTGTGCTGTGGTTTATTGTGTATACATTGTGAAAGAAATAAAAGTAAACATATTAAAGTGGCTGTTAATTATTAATTGTGTCAATCAGCAGGACAGAAGAAAAACCCTCACATTTTGGCGCCCAATATATATTTATCTAAACTGATTTGAAACAAACTGGTTCATATCTATTCTTCATTCTCCCGCGACGTTCGATTTTTGAATTTCCATTCTTCTGAACGTAATGTAGGTAGTTTGAATTCTCTTGCCTTCAATATTTTCAAACAGCCGTTCAATATTTTCAAAACCGCCTTTTAAAACTTGCAATTTCTTGTTTTAAATTGTATAAGTTGATGCCTTCAATAGCTTTTAAACGTGTTGATGCTTTCACAACCATAATCTGTCCAATTTTAATTATTTCATATTGTTTTGAATGTCATTTATTGGAATCGAATGTCATTTGTTTTTGTTTGAGAAAATTTTCTTCATAGGAATTTCATTTACAGATTTTTCTTTTACGTTGGGCGCCAAAATGTGTCAAAGCCAGAATAGAAAAGAAAGTTAGCAAGATAGTCTATGTATTAAAAGATATAGACACAAATGTTATAAATAAATATCACATCAAGGACATAATCAAATTAGATTAAAAAAAAAAAAACATATTTTCATGTGTATGAAAAATTTGAGGTGATGCATGATACGGTGAAAGTTGATATAAAAGTGATCAGTGAAAGGATGAATTATGAAATATTGCATGAATGAAGGTATGAAATATTAATTAAACAAAGTATGACATATGAAGGTAAAGTTTTTTTAAAAAAAAAAAAATTGATGGACTGATAAATTTATTAATGAAAAATAAATTTGAAATAAATTTAAAATATTGGGAAAGATGTGATACATGTTTAAAAAAAAAAGTTATTTTAATGAATTGATTAATTAACTGGTGAATGTTTATTATGTATTGTTATTGGATTATTTTGAATTGTTGAATTAAGTATTAAAAAAAAAAACAAATATTTGTTTATAATATTGAATATGAAATTTGTGTTAAAAAAAATATATTAATTTTAGTATGAAAATAATTGGTATTGTTAAAAAAGATATTAATGACTGAATAATGTATCAGAAACAGGTTTTTTTTTTATTTTCATATTTTTGAAATTTATCCTTAAAATAAAACAAAATATGTGGCGCCGGCTGAGCATTATGATACATTATTTACTCATTGTTAAAAGAAAAAAAAAATTGGGAATGTTTTTTTTTTATGAGAGGAAGGAGGTGTATTGTAACGAGATGGATTTGTTTGTTAGGTAAAATGGAACATGAGATTTGAATTTGAATGAAAAGGAAAACAAAGGAATGCAGAAAGGGAAGAAGTTTTGCCTGGCGTGAGAGCCAGAAGCATGTGAATTTTGTTATAATTAATATTGTGCTGTGGTTTATTGTGTATACATTGTGAAAGAAATAAAAGTAAACATATTAAAGTGGCTGTTAATTATTAATTGTGTCAATCAGCAGGACAGAAGAAAAACCCTCACAATCTTCACACGCTTTTTTGGCTTTTTATCCGCAACTTCTTGGAGTAGGGATGGGAGCGCTCACAGGAGTAACACGCGTAATAAATCAGGAGGCGCCGCGAGGAGATGTGGCGGCGCAACCCTAGGCGGGGTCTGCTGGTGCTGTAAGAGCGCCCAGGGGAGCCTACAGGAGGAGGTGCAGGGGGCAAGGTCTAGAGGGGAGGGGGGAACTAGCGAGGTCATGAGTGGGGCACAAATTCAGGTTAAAAAATAGCCCACTTAAAATTCACCAGTTGCTGGAATGCTTGCAATCCATGCTGAGGTGGTCAAAAATGATATCCCATTACTGTCTATTTATTTCTGTCTATAATACCGGCAAGGTGTACTCAGCCTTCACAAGAAATAAGAACCAGTCACCCCCGAGAGCTGGGAAACCCCCACTTCAACTGAAAGTGATGTAAGGCCGCCTCCCTTACCCGTAAAAATAAATAGGTCCTGAATCGTCGCATGGATAACGCCGGCAAGAATTAAGAATATTTGTGTTGCTTAGTTGCGTTGCGTATTATCCTTTATCATGAAGCGAAACATGACCTAATCGCTTATGAATGTTTCTTCAAACGGTGTTGATTTCTTTATTTTGAAGTCTCCATCTGCCTAGCACTCCCTGATGATGACCCTGACATAGAGGTTACTCTAATACTACTGGTCGCCTTGTTCTGGGTCTCTCACTGCCCTGATCTCTGCTGAGCTTGCAATGATCAATTGCTAGATACTGAAGCTCCGACCTGTATCTTATGTTTCCTTGCTTTATTAAGACATTCAACTCTCTATTACTACGGGGGGAAATGTATAAGACAGTTGATGTTATATTTATGATGAAATGTTTGCCGTAAATATTGAGTACCGTTCATTTGATGGCGGGCACATTATGTCAGCTGTGCAGCAAGCTCACGTCCAGGAAAGTGATATTAAAATGTAATGTCTGTACTAACTCGCAGTTTAGTATGCAACATGGAAACACAGCGCGCAGTTAGTAGGGAGTATAACATCTGCCTGGTGAGCTGATATTGCTTCCGAGAAGAAGACAGCTTTGTGCGCTTTATCAAAAATGATATTTTAATTAGAGTTCCTGGATAATGAGTTTCCAGAAAGAGACGGAGCTAGGAGGAGGAAGCCATTCAGGGACACAACTCCACAGCTGAAGACGAGGGAAGACACTGGCAGGTGAGGCATTGTCACACAATGTCAGAAAATTGTTGTCTCCCTTCTTCTTCTTTTTCTTATGCTTTTCAATTAATTGTGACCTTCATTGTTTCTTTGCAACGCAACTAAGCTACATATAGTGTAATTTCTTGCCGCATTATCCCCGAGGGGTTTCGCATGTGGCGAGTGGAAACCATTTATTTTTACAGGTTGTTAAGAATTTAACATGAAATAATGTCAACATACCTACCAAGATGTGTTCGCATTCTTGTCTATGTTGGTTTTTGCTGCCAATTTCATATCAGTGTTTTCGACAGCTGCATCCTTTTCCGTCTCTCTCTGTCTCTTGAACTCTCGTGCTAGCAACATGTCCGCCTGCGTTCATCCAATATTGTGAAATGTAATTGTGTGCTAATTGTGACTACATGTGTTGAATAAATATTATGAACAATGTTACAATAACAATGACGCAGATATTATTTGATGATTTGTCCAAAACCCAGCGCCTAAACAACAGAATGGCTAAATTCGGCCATAGGTAAAGGGGCTGACCTTACGCCAACCACTTCATTTGAAGTGGAGGTTTCCCAGCTCCCGAGGGGGCTGGTACTCATTTTATGCAAAGGCTGAGTAAACCTTGCCGGTATTCTATTTTGTTTTTTTTTTTAAATAAACTACGAAACGGGAAATCATTTCTGCAGACACTCTCGGTGGAGCTCTCGGTATGGAATGCAGCACTCTACAAACTGAGCTATCAACCGGAAAATCTTGCCAATTTCATGTATTTATTTATTTATTTATTGAGAGGTGCAATACAGACAATTGGTACATATAAACAATAAAAAAATAATAATAAGCAACAGTAACACAAATAACCAATCATCCAAACTATGCACACTACATCAATAGACACAAGCATACATCTTCACACAAACATCACGCAGGCAATCACAGCTATACAACACTAGAAGCATACACAGCATTCACACCATTACAATATTTCTTTAAAATAAATCTAATACACACATAAATTTGTCACTTGCCCCCAAAGAATTAAAAAAAAAGAACAAAAAAAAAAAAAAAAAACAAAATAAAAATAAAATAAAAAATAAAAATAGAAAGTGAAAATGAAAAATAAAAAATAGAAAATAGAAAAATAGCACGATACTCAACCCACCCCAGAAACAATATCAGATCCAAAAATAAGTAAACGTATTTGTTTTTTGAATATATATTTAGTGGTCTAAAATAGTTCACACTGCGAAAAGCTCTTATTATAAACATCACACATTCTATAGGTTGGATTTCTCGAACCTGCAAAGGTATTGGTTTTATGGAGATAAATGATGTACGATGTACGTATTTATACGTCATGCCTACGTCATTGCACCCCGCGCGCTTACCCCGCCACGAGCCGAGTAGCTAGGGAGCGCCACCTGTAGCGGAGTAGAGTGCAGGCCGTAGAGGGAATAAGGAATGAGAGCACAGAGAACAAATACCTCCTCCCAGCAAGCGCGCTCTCCGGCTTAGCGAGTTAATAATAAACGACAAGTTATTATTGTATGGAGGTCCTGGCCCACCACTGAGCGTTACTCCCTGAGACAAATACGCGAGGAGCTCAGTATCCGAGCGCTTTGCAATACGAGCAACGTGCTGCGAGACAAACTCTGCAAACCTGGACGACTGGATGAAATCCCTGTGTTTCCCTTCAGATAAGCAGCAGCACTTACTTTTTTTTTAGTTGGTTATTACAAAAATAACACCATTTTCTTTTATTTAAACACTGTTTTTATTTCACAAATATAATATATTTAAAAAATTTAAATTTTAAATTGTACTACGAACGTTTAAGACTAGTCTATTAACCAACTAAAAAACATGATTTTTCACAGTGTTAATAAACAAACCATATTTTTTTTTTTTTTAAGTTTATTTAGGCGCCTAAGTAAAGTGTGCTGCCTTACGAGCGCCTGAGTAAAGTGTGCTGCCTTACGAGCGCCTGAGTAAAGTGTGCTGCCTTACGAGCGCCTGAGTAAAGTGTGCTGCCTTACGAGCGCCTGAGTAAAGTGTGCTGCCTTACGAGCGCCTGAGTAAAGTGTGCTGCCTTACGAGCGCCTAAGTAAAGTGTGCTGCCTTACGAGCGCCTGAGTAAAGTGTGCTGCCTTACGAGCGCCTGAGTAAAGTGTGCTGCCTTACGAGCGCCTAAGTAAAGTGTGCTGCCTTACGAGCGCCTGAGTAAAGTGTGCTGCCTTACGAGCGCCTGAGTAAAGTGTGCTGCCTTACGAGCGCCTGAGTAAAGTGTGCTGCCTTACGAGCGCCTGAGTAAAGTGTGCTGCCTTACGAGCGCCTAAGTAAAGTGTGCTGCCTTACGAGCGCCTGAGTAAAGTGTGCTGCCTTACGAGCGCCTGAGTAAAGTGTGCTGCCTTACGAGCGCCTGAGTAAAGTGTGCTGCCTTACGAGCGCCTAAGTAAAGTGTGCTGCCTTACGAGCGCCTGAGTAAAGTGTGCTGCCTTACGAGCGCCTGAGTAAAGTGTGCTGCCTTACGAGCGCCTGAGTAAAGTGTGCTGCCTTACGAGCGCCTGAGTAAAGTGTGCTGGCTCTACGAGCGCCTGAGTAAAGTGTGCTGGCTCTACGAGCGCCTGAGTAAAGTGTGCTGCCTTACGAGCGCCTGAGTAAAGTGTGCTGCCTTACGAGCGCCTGAGTAAAGTGTGCTGCCTTACGAGCGCCTGAGTAAAGTGTGCTGCCTTACGAGCGCCTGAGTAAAGTGTGCTGCCTTACGAGCGCCTGAGTAAAGTGTGCTGCCTTACGAGCGCCTAAGTAAAGTGTGCTGCCTTACGAGCGCCTGAGTAAAGTGTGCTGCCTTACGAGCGCCTGAGTAAAGTGTGCTGCCTTACGAGCGCCTGAGTAAAGTGTGCTGCCTTACGAGCGCTGAGTAAAGTGTGCTGGCTCTACGAGCGCCTGAGTAAAGTGTGCTGGCTCTACGAGCGCCTGAGTAAAGTGTGCTGCCTTACGAGCGCCTGAGTAAAGTGTGCTGGCTCTACGAGCGCCTTGTCCCAGCAACCCAGGTCGTGCACTGAGGTGGTGTGGTATGTGCGCGCGCACTTGTATGTACGGCCGGTCTGCAAATTTATTCCGAGAGTTAATTAAATATTTGAATGACTGAGGAATTTCTTCCCCCGCCCCTCTTGCCCTCTCCTCCTCCCCTCTTGCCCTGTCGATCCAATGCCCTGCCCCCCTCCCCCTCCCCCACCCTTTTACAAGTATAGAGCCTCCCCCTCCCACCCCGTGCACCCCTACGTCTCACCTGGGATCAACTAATTGGTATCACGTCCCTGAACAACAGAATGAAGGTTTCAATAACATGGCTCTCAGTGCAGCATTGTCTTTCCTTCGTTTTCTTAAGGAACCCTATGTTGGAGATTTCTTAGATTCAAGAGACTCTAGGGGTATATGACACTTGTTGTAGTGCCGCAGAGGTGCTGGTGATGTGGCAGTTGGTGTCCTAATCCAGTTACAAGGCCGTTAGCTGCGCAGTGCTGTGGTGTGTGTTGCAATGTTTTGTTTTCAGACACTGAAAATAAATGTCAATGGATGTTGGATTTGAACAGGGCAAGGCTTAATTGGGGTGGGAACACAGATACCGGTAACTCATTCCATAAGCGGGCAGTTTGGCAAAGGAATGAGTCGTGAAAACCCCAAGTTCTCATACTTTTATAAATTGTTCCTTGACTTATAGGTTGGTATGCGGCTGACCACCCATGCTGTAAAAATGGTTCACTTTGCCAATGTCACCCCTGTTTCAGGGAAAGACGGCAAGATTTGCAGGGTGTATGTCCATTTGAGATTCGGTTTTTATGTTGTAGGCTCACATGAGGCATGTGCAAGCGCGACTTTGTGCATGTCTGCTTGTGAGAATGCATGTTATGTGAATCTCCAATGCAACATATAATTGCAACTTAGATTAGATTAGATAGTATGTTGTTTACCTAACTCAATAACTGAGAAGGATATTGTAAGAGATCTCCATACAACATCGCTCATCGTGATCTTGTAGTTCAGCGTAGAGCATCCGCTTGCACAGCGTGCTACGAACACTGTGTACAATATACAATAAAATGTACTTTTTCTACTCCCATTTGGTAATTTACTAATTACAAAACGGCTAACGCAATCACAATGCCATACATTTCTACACCCGTTGCATAATGTTACATTATGCAACCGGTAACCGTGTTAAAATGAACATGTGCGCATGCGCATTGTCAGAATTGGAACCATTTTTTAATTTCAAATGTCAACCTTGTATGTATGAAGACCTGTCAATCCAAGATGGCCGCAAGCGATCAGCTTATTAGGCTTCATACAATATTAGTGATATTCGGTAGGTAGGAATTACCGTGGTGATGAGACTTTCAGCCCTATTCAGATGAAAATAAATAAGTATATTTTATGTATAGAGTCAAATAAAAATTGTTAATAGTGCTAAAATTTATCGAATTTATTTATCGGATTGCTCCAAATAAAGCTTTCCTTTTTTCAATGGAAAATACAAGGCTTGAAAGGAAAACAATACAAAAAATTTCACCGCAAAAAATAAACAAACTCAAAAAGTTACTTGGTTAATAGGTGAGTATGAGGTTGATCACCTATGCTGTACAAATTTGGTTCACCTGCCAATACAACTGCAGGGCATAATATGTTTATTTGAGTTTTGGGTTTGAATGTTTAAGCTTATATGCAGGATGTAAAAGCGCGACCTTATACATATGTGTCGGCTTGTGGGCATGAATTCAATATGAAACCTAAATATAATTTATTTTTACAACTTAGGTTAGATTAGATAATCGAAGGGAATGATAAATCACACGTTTTGACAAAGGTAAGGTTTTAATTACTTCAAATGGACGAGTAGATTATAATGACTATTATTCACTATTTTGTTAATTCTCTCATGGTCGTAGAAAAAGTATTGTATGCCACTGCACGTAATTAGTCTTTGTAACACTCGTGCTTTCTATTGTGCCATTCGGCTGCGCCTCATGGCACAAACTAGCACTCGTGTTAAAAAGACTATCATTACTTGGCAGTGGCATAAATAACTATTATACGTGACGCTACCACTCTACTCAACTACACATATAGTTTAACATTTTATTGCGCTTACGTCAACAACTTCAGTTGAAACGGGGGGTTATCAGTTCCCAAGGGGGCTGGTACTCATTTCGTGTGAAGTCTGAGTAAACCTTGTATGCATGTATCAAAACACATTTTACAACAGATATTGGTTCCGTTTATTCTTACAGGCGAGTTTATCTGCAACTAGACGAGTTCAACTGTCGATAAAGCGCCAAACAACCATGTGGACCCAGAATGCAACATGCCGGTACCTTCAGGCAGGGGCGTGCATCCCATACAGACACATGCGCATAATAGGTAGACAATATATGGTAAAAAAACATTGAGGTTTGATATTCAGATTTAAAATTCAAAATTAAAGTTCAATTGGAGCCATCGTTATCACTTCAGCCAATTTCAAACGAGTTATTTTAAAGGAATGTGAGAAAATATTTCTTAAGAAAATACATATTTGCCTATAGGACGTATAGGTACCATATGCACGCGCCTGCCTTCAGGCTCAGAGCATCCCGCACCGTAGAGCTTTCACTAATAAATATAAGACACTAAGATATAGTGCTTCTAGTAACTGTTTTTTGGCAAAACGCCATGTCTGAGTGTGAACGTGAGGTTTACCCTTGCGGTACCGGCTGCCTCGCAGAGAGCCAACGATCACCAATCTCTTCATCTCTTTATCGACTTTCTGGTCGAACAGTTTTAAGCGCGGACTGCTGAGGGTTTATTTGTAACGAATTGAGGTTTGTTTTAATCCCTGAAGTATCTTCAACAAAAAAGCTTGTTTCCTTTGATTGCCCAGCTTTTGCGTCCCCGCCTCGTCCTCGCTCGTTCCCGCTTATTCCCGCTCGTTCCCGCTCATTCCCGCTCGTTCCCGCTCGTTCCTACTAATTCCCGCACTGAAGTGACGAAGTAATCGGCTCAGCTTGGACACTGAGAAGCCGCGGGCCGTGAATAAATTGCTTTAAATATCTCAACTCGCCGTTTCCCTGCAGCGCCCACTTAGAGAATCTCTCTCTGAATAAGGCTGCTAGAGGCAATGACGTCTCGTGTTATAATGAAGGCTGGGAGGACTTTAGTGCGGGGCTATGAGCGCAAGGGGGGGGGGGGCAGATTGCAATTTTAAATAAGTTGAAAATCTCTTCAGAGGAATAACAAGAGCGCTGCTCGGCTTGCGGCTGTTCTTATATGCTCTTTAGAGTTGGGAACGAAATGAGAAAGTGAATTATTTCAGTGAATGTTCTTCGAAAAAAAATGTGTACTATTTCAGCGTTTAGTCAATGCTTAGTTGTAAACAATGGCGTCTGCTCTGATGAAATATCCTCACTTATACCCCCTCGTCTCGTCACAACAAGGGCAACTCGTAGAACGGCTCACATCCAACCATTTGCAGTCGATATCAAAACTATGAGAACTTGGTGTTTTCACAACTCATTCCTCTGCCAAACTGCCCGCTTATGGAATGAGTTACCGGTATCTGTGTTTCCATCCCGATTTAACCTTGCCCTTTTCAAATCCAATATCAATCGCCATTTCCTCTCAGTGTCTCAAAACAAAGCAACGCCACACACACCACAGCACTGCGCAGCTAACGGCCCTGCAACCGGACATGGACAACTGCCACATCACCAACACCTCTGCGGCACTATATCAATCAACAGTTTGTATGTTCGGGGATAAAAGCGTTCAAATTGTGAAAAAAAAAAATTCAATGAGTGTTTTCTCAAATAGAATAAGATTTAATATTAATTTTCATTTATATTGAATTTATTTTAAAGGCAGGAAAATCAGCAAAAGATACATGTTTTATATGATTGATGGAATGTTTCAAAGCGTTTCACGATGCCTAAAAGAGACAAATTCAATTTGGTACAAAATGGTGGCTCTATTAGTTGTTGTCATACCGTGACATGTAGGCACATCGTCCTGTCACTGTCACTGTTACTGCCACTGTCACGGCCACTCTACGTCACGGCGCCATCTCGTGACGCAACTAGGTACGCGCTGTTTTCAATTTCACCTTTTCATCAAAAAATGTAAATACAGCATGTTGGCGGCCTCTCCTCACTGCTGAGTCTCACGTATCACACACGCGGGATAGTGAGCCCAACAATCTATCCAGATTTATGCGATAAATAAAATACAACTTTAGGAGCAGCTAGGGAGACGACTGATGTCTGATGATGACCTCAGATGTCTGGATGTGTCTAGTTGCTGTTCCTGTCTGCATAGAGAAGAGAAGAGCACATCCTACGCGCTTCTACTTGCTAGGGTTCTCTCTTCACGTTGATACTTATCTATGCTCTCCACCACAGCTCTCACGAATGTAAAGTCAAGTCTTCAGGTTTGCGTTCCATGTTCATGATCATTGCAGGTAAACTGTTTTTCATTAGTGAGGTATATTATAACTGCCGTTATTCCATGTCACCTTCTGATGGTTCCCGCGTCTTTTCCCCAGCTTCCCAGCATCTCCTTCTGCTTCTATGGCATCAGCGTATAGTGCTACCCCCCTTCCCTCCCCCCTCCTACATGAGGTATTGTGTTTGGGCGCTACTTGTTGGTTTTACATTTTCCTGCACAGTGAGGGCCGCACAGAACAATACTCGACTATCTACAGGGAGTCACACACACACACATACATACACATGCGCACTGGAACAGACTTCAGGTGAAATCCTAATCTTGCTTTTATTCTTCTAAGAAAAGCGTTTAATGATATTGGTTCACCTGATAATCTGTACATAGTAAGGACTTGCTGAATACACCCTGAATGCCTTTCTTACACTAAAGTTAGTGCGCTTTCAGTAAGTCCTCTTAGTGCGTGTTTGTCTTATGCCCATTATAGATAATTTCACATTAGCAATGTTTGTATGTGTACTGGACCAATCAGTCTGAAGAAAACTGGAAATTGATCTAAAAAAGATATAAAACAACTCTCACATTATTGTGTTTTACGTTTTTTTCTTAGTTCAGATTATGTAGAATGTGATTCTTAAGACAGTATCATTGAAATGCCATCTTTGAATCAAATGCCAGATAAGCTAAACAAGCACTGAGAGGACATGCAACTTCATGTGTTGGCTTATATTGCAGGACCATGACCTGCCAGTTCTCCCAGTGACCTCCACTTTCCCTGCTGCCACCTGGCGCTGCAGTTGGACTCCCTGAGAAAAAGTCTGCTAATTAGGTTAGTGACTGTTACCTTCACCTTGTTCCCGCGCACTGTCTCCAGCAGCTCCTGCTGAGTAGGCAGCCCCACTTCCTGCTGCTCCTCCAGCCTCCTCGCCTCCCCTCTCCTGGTCTCCCATTTCCGAGCTGGGATTGACTTCTCGCCTTCTCCAATATTAACAATTAACTTCATTTAATGTTTTGGCGGCAAACACAACATCCGGTCTCTTTCCATCAGCAGGAATCTGCTCTCGCTGTCTCTGTCCCTCACAGCCTGTTTTTGTTCTCTACCTGGAACTGTTTATAAATTCTTTATTAATATTTCTTAAAGGAAATACAATTTTTCAAATGAAATTAATGTTGACAAATCGACCGTTTTTTGGTAACATTAGTGACTTTTATTATATTTTTGTGATCGGATTTTATTTTCCTTTAGTAAAGCTAAACATGGAACCCCTGAGGCGATATCCCAGTTTCATATTTCCCTTCATGAGCGCGTGCTAGGAGTAAATACCCTTATCAGGAGGTACAGGGGATAAGGGAGGCTCTGACATCTATAATAAGGTTTTTAGTTGTGTTTTTTGTTTGTATGCGTGAGTTAATAATAAAACCTGTGAGATCTATCTAGAAAAAAAAAGTTTTTTTTTTTTTTTTTTTTTTTTTTTTTTTATTTAGGAAGCAAACAGTCATAATACAATTAAATAAATGTAGACCTTGAGATCCATAGGAATATATCTCCAGATTTAAGGTACTTATAAAGTAATAATTTGTTCGAGATTGCTTGAGTGTAAGGTAGGACCGGTCGATAGCTCAGTTGGTAGAGTGCTTGCCTTCTACCCCGTGAGCTCGGGTTCGAATCCCACCGAGGAGGGTGTCAGAAATGATTTCCTATTTCGGTGTTTATTTCAAACCCCATAATAAAAATACCGGCAAGGTTTACTCAGCCTTCACAAGAAATGAGTACCAGCCCCCTCGGGAGCTGGGAAACCCCCACTTCAACTGAAGTGGTTGGCGTAAGGCCGGCCCCCTTACCTGTAAAAATAAATAGGTTCAACTCGCCACATGCGACCCCTTCGGGGATAACGCGGCAAGAAGTTACACTATACGTGTAGCTTAGTTGATTGATTGATACCACACTCGTTCATCACTCAAGCATTACGTACTCTATCACTCAGTGTCTTTCCAGCCATTGCTCTCAGGTAAGCCATTTTAACCGTACTTACATACTTTACTCAGCTCACATTCAGTGTAACTTACACTATATGTGTAGCTTAGTTGCGTTTTTTTTTTTTTTTTTGCGTTAAGGTAGCATTTTCTGGCAGTTTCGAGAATGATCTTTATTCTTACTCTAAAATAAGGATCTAAAATTTCTGGAGCTTCAGAAATCAACCGACCGTTGCATAACGCAGGTGTAAAGTGACTTTGTGTCCAAACCGAATCTGAAATAATTGTGTAAAATAAATCATTGCAGTTGTAATGAAATAGAACCCGCGCTAAAACATATAACAATATAATAGTATTTCTACTTTTATACAGCTGTATAACTTGTACAGTTTGTATAACCCAGCGATACAGTTTGATTATTTTTAAGGCTAGGTATAGTATTGTAACGAAATACACTGGTAGATGACTTGACTCTGCGAGCAAGCGCAGCCGAGAGCCAGTGGGGAGAAATCCGTGGACTGCCACTTCTTCCTGACCACAGGGTGTCGACGTGGATCAGCATGCCCCTACCTACACAGAGTCAAGACTGTTCCGGGACGAAACAGTCTAGGTGGGGGGTAGTGTTATGTAAATATAAATATTGAAATAAGTATGGGTAGTTACAGTTATAAGAATCCTCAAAAGTATTGGTAGGTAGGATTTTGGTTGTGTCTAGGTAGTACGTGAAACATCGAGAAGTAATAATTACTCTGGAACCGTCTGGCGACTTTAGTTCTGGATCATACTGCTCTGAAGAGTACAATGGTGTCGGTGTGAAGTTTAAAACCAAGTACCAAGTAAAAACTGTGCTTGAGACTTTTGAAAAATATATGTGGACAACATAATAAAAACTGATGAATAAAAAAAAAAGTTTTAAATAAAACTGGTTAAACTTGAATTAAAAACGATCGTGTGGTTACCCGCTAAAAATTTGATTGAAGTGTACATAAATAACGTGTTAATAATATTGTGATAGTGTTAGTAAATACTCATTAGCCGATCTGACGAAGCAAAGTAAATAATCATTATCTAATATCATTATTTGAAATTTAAAAATAAATATTAAAAGGCGGTACCTACCTACCGTCAGTATAATTAGATATATTATTATTTTGCTAAAGTACGTATTTAAAATAACTTTATATATAAAACTCAAAACCCGTATTAAATAAATTTGCAAATATTTTTGTTTTGAAGTAAATTATTTTGAAGTAAATTTAAATTTTTGCTAAAATAAAAAATGGCTAAGGTGAACATCAAGGACCTCAAAGTCTATGAGCTTAAGAATGAGCTTCTGGAGAGGGACCTGGAGACCTCAGGAGGGAAGGCGGCCTTACAGGCACGCCTCATGGAGGCCTTGGAACAGTCAGGCGAAGACCCGGCATATTTTGTCATGGCGTCTGGAGGGGACCGCGAGCGAGCCGTGGAAGAGTTTAAAACAAAGATGGCTGCCAACCTCAAGAGCTTGAGGGAAGACCTAGCTGGTTGGAAGGAGGAGATGGCTAAAAACCTAGCCTTAAAAATGTCGGTGGACACTGATAGTGTAAAATTAAGTGATAATCAGGATGACAAAAAGGCCGATATGTCAACTGAGGATGAGTCATCTCAGAAGTTGGGGAAGGGAGACCTGAAGGCCAAAAACAACGGCCAGCTCAAGGCTGAGGACGCAGCTGACAGCAAAGATGACAAAGATGATGTCAAGTCGGCTGAAAACGGCAAGAGTGACTCGGCCGAGGTGAAGGCTGACAAGGATGCGAAGGAGGAGACGGACGCCAAGGAAGAGGATGAGGACGCCAAGGACAAGAAGGGCAAGGC
This sequence comes from Agapetus fuscipes, assembly GCA_951799405.1. Taxonomy (NCBI): domain Eukaryota; kingdom Metazoa; phylum Arthropoda; class Insecta; order Trichoptera; family Glossosomatidae; genus Agapetus; species Agapetus fuscipes. Next base: position 17,242,951 of record OX637348.1, read on the forward strand.
CAAGAAGGCCAACAGTGTGAAGAAGAAGCCCGCGCCCAAGAAGAAGGCGGAGGAGGCCGTGGAGGAGGCTCCCAAGAAGAAGAAGGCCGTGGAGCCGCCGGTGCCCGTGCCCGCGGGCCGGGGCATCCCCATCGACCACATCCCCGACGTGGAGGTGGCCATCTCCAGGTTCAAGATGGAGGACCTCAAGTTCCGGTACAATCAATTGTGCCGCACGAACCTCATCAAGCGCAACAAAAAGAAGTTCAAGGGCTACGAGTTTGAGAACGACACGCCTGAGCACAAGGCCAAGCTGGAGGAGGTGCAGAAGCTGGAGCCCAAGCAGCTGCGGACGCTGTGCGAGAAGCTGGGTTTGGACAAGAGGGGCGCGCCCACGGAGCTGGTCAGCAGGGTGGTGGGCTTCCTGCTGCTGCCAAAGCAGGTCTCCTCGCACGCTAGGGGGCTGATGAAGGAGAGGCCGGTGACTGACCGCGGCGAGGCCACGGGAGGCAGGCCCAGAAGGTCCGCTGCTGCTATTGTCAAGAGAGGTTACTCTAACGAGGAGTATGAAACAGATCCGGAAACCAAAGTGCGGGGACCCAAAGTCAGCAGGGATGAATTAGGGGATTCAGATGGCTCGTACAACCCGAGTGGCTCCGGACAGGAGGCGGACTCTGACTTTGACCCGTCAGTGGGGGAGGGGAGCGCTCCCTCCCGCAGGCGCCGCGCCCCCGCCCGCAGGGGCTCAGCCAAGCAGAGCAAGCAGAAGGGACGACCCAAGCATGGCGCGGCAGGAAGCCACTCAGCGAGTCAGAGGACGAGAGCAAGAGTGAGAACTCCGCTTCCGAGCAGGAGAGCGGCTCCGACAACCAAGGATTCTGATCCTTTGACGCAGGAGCCGGCGAGCAAGCGGAGCCGAGGAGCGGTGGCTGACCGGGGACGCAAGGCGGCGCCCCCAACCAAGGAAAGGCGCCCATGCCGGCCGCCAAGAGGAAAGCACCCCCCCCCACACCAGCCAGCAATGACGGGCAAAACCCTAAGGGGAAAATTCCGTGGAACGTCATTTTTCCTGACCACTGGATGCAACTGTGGGTCAAACTGCCCGTACCTTCTTAAAGAAAAGACTGTTCCGGGGCGGAACAGCCTAAGGGGGGGATAATGTAACGAAATACACTGGTAGATGTTTATTGGTGTACGTGTGTTTTGAGAGAATGTTCTGGCCCAGACGATTGTAATTGTAAGGTGTGTATGTAGGTAGGAAATGGACTCTTCATGAAATAAATATGTCCAGAATCGTCTATACAACTGTGGTAGTGGAACTTTCTAGGGCAGGCTAGAATGGCCCCTAGGTTCCGCTATAAGAAGGGCGACATTCGGCTGAAGGGAGTCAGTCTTTCGAAGCACTCACACAGTGGAATATCTAGTTACTAGGGCGACCAATATGGTGTAAAATAAATGTAATCTGTACGAAATAAATAAGTGTGTTAAAATAAATCTGTTAGAATAAGTCTGTTAAAATAAATCTATTGTAAGAAAGTCTGTGTAAATAAACTGTATGGCTAACTTGTGTTAAACTTGTGTTTTAATTAAAAGAACCCAGGAAAAACGTAACAGTATTTTGATTCAATATAAGTTTATTTTAGTCTAGTTGTCGTCAAATGTCGAGTAATACAGCCATTATTGAGTATTCGGCATTACTCGAAAATAACGTCGAAGAATGACGAATACTGAATCAGTAGTACTAGCGGCCCCTAAATATCACTTGACAACCATAAAACACGGGACATCTTTATTTTCTTTACGTTGTAACTGGAGACGCTACGTTAGCGTGAGCCTGTTCAGCCGAGAGCAAGGAAGTTAGTGCGGTACACTTACCAAGGTACGGCCAGTACAGCAGAGCTAACACAGAAAGGGGCGCGCTAGTCCTCGTTATGTAGACGTTTTCTCAAATATCAAAGTGAACTGAGGGTCTACTAATGTTGCTGCTTCAAAAATACTATAAAAACGACATTTTATATGGAGTACTTCACAAACAAAGGAAAATATTGTACAAAAGACATGTACTCAACTTGCCATGTACTTACGTATTTCTGCCTCATACTTTATTTTTATATTTTTATTTTATATTTAAAAAAAAATAGATTTGTGAAGAGGAATGCAATGCACCAACCTATTCTGCCTGGCCAGAAACAGGTATTAATATCATCATTTAATAATTCATTATTGTTTATTATTAATGAATTATTAAATAATAATTACCCAATAACATCTGTTGAACCAGGGTCAAAGTTAAAGTCAAGTGACCCAAGCGGGAATCGAACCAACGTTGTTCCATTCGAAACACGCTAGAAAGATCAGCCCTCTTGGCCCCCGCGGCTATAACCCCGACAAATACATACTCGTATCTTATGTCAGTAACTTACAGGAGGGAGGAAGGTTGTACGTCTTGTTAAGAATGAGAGGTCGGATTCCTTGAAATGAAACCGGGCAGGGCAAGTCAACAGATGCTCTGTACACGAGGAGACGAAAATGGAGACTTTTCTTAGTTCAGAATTGTCCAGAGAACTGAAAAAGAGGTCTGTGTTCAACAATGGATCAAAATGACAATGATAACGGTGACAGCTCGCAGGTAATAAACTGTCGCCTCATTAAGTATTCAGCGTGATCTCTTTTTCCCTGATGTGGCGACGAACTTAAGCTCACCTTGCCGCGCATTTTTCACGATTTCTTTGAATTAATAATTCCATCTTTTTATGATTCTGTATTGTGTATGAGGTGAGAGGGGAGGGAGGTGGAGGGAGGAGGAAGGGAACTCTTTGTCATCAGATACACTGTACTTTATATCAAAAGACAGAATATTTCGCTTCACGGTAATAATGCGGTATTGTTGATATTATAATGGCCCAACGTTGGCAGCCAATAAAGTACAGGCGGAGAGCTTACTGCACAGGAGGAGAAGTGCAGGAGTGGGAATAGGATGTGAGTCTATAGACAAGATGGTAACAAGGAAACCATAACAAACCAAAACTAAAGTTAACAGCAATGTCGAAAATCTTATTTCTTTATGAAGAAAGTTAAAAAACATACACATTTCGAAGGCTGAACGGTTACATTATCTGAAGTTATTTAATTGTAAATACTTCCAGCATCTCCTCTCCTGCTGTGTAAAGTTTTCCCTGAGCAGCTTGTGAAGATAAACTTCCTGCTGGAACATCTCCGTCCCTTGTACTGCGGGGGTGTCCCACCTGCCCTTCCCCCTACCCCCCCCCCCACGTTCATCAGCATCATCAGCCCTCTAATCCCCTCACAAGCCTCCCGGCACATCAGGTGGGCGAGCTGTCCTCCCTGCCAAGCTGCCAGAGAGCTGAGGAGTGAGCGGTTACAAGGAATCAATCACTCCAGGTGTCGCCAGTCTCATCAAGCATAATTGCTTAATAGGTGTAAACTTACATAATGTATTCGTGTTTTTCTCTGCTGTAAGATATTTTTAATCGCTGTAATCCAGCACGACATTTGAATGAGATGTCATCTACCTCCACGTCACGCAGGATGAAGTGATACTTTAGTACATGCACCTAAGCACGCCGGTGTGTGTCGAACAATCTGGAAGTATTTCAGAAAATCCATTATTATTATTATAGTAGACACACCTATTTGAGAATTTTTATAATATTTGACTATTTTTGACTCTTTTAATTTAATTTGTATAATTTTTTACTTTTTAATCTCATTATTTGACCTAGCGACTTTTTTATTTAATTTCATTGTTCTGTTATTTTAAAGTTGTTTTTAATTCTGTTTTTAATTTTATATTGTATTATATTTTATTTTATAATTAATATTTGTAAAGCGCCCTCGAGGTGATGTCACATGACGGCGCTGTATAAATTTGAATAAGAAAGTGCCTACATATTTGAATATCACTAGTTCTAGAAATGGCTGTCACTTTCGCGAGCAAAATATTTCGACAATGAAAAATAAATTTTATGAACGCAATCATGCATAATAATTTTTATAAGTGAAATATTATTCCACATTTTTTTACAACATTTATTTTCTTTTGTTGGCACGCTTAGAAAATATCCAGTTTGGCATTTATATGGATTATTTTCCAATTAGGTCACACACCTGTTGACAGTTGTAAGGTTACCGATAGACTGAATTTGGATTTTAGTATGATGAGTGGGTTAGCGCATTTTTATTTCTCAATGGATTGATTTCTTAGCCCATCCATTTTTGTATATCGATGCTTGTCCACATGTATTCAGACACTCCCCCTCGCAGTGCTCACAGCGAGCTGTAATTAAAGTTGGGTTTGTTTGACAGTTTTGTTGAAACAATACTTTTGATATTTCCAATAAAGCACTCCCCCCCCCTCCTCCCCCTCCCCCATGGCTCTGCTGGGGCCCTGCGTGTATAGTGTGGTCTGTGCTAGCGCGCACACACTGAGCGACTTGCTTCTCGGTCCTTCCTCGCCCGCGCTGTTTTATTTATTACATTTGTTTGGAAGTTTTTAGTGTTGCTTTTTGTCCAGAAGAAAATTCATTTAAAAGTTTCCGCTCGGAGAGACTTTTTGTGTGAAACTGCTTTAAATCCGATAAATCTTTTTCGTTAAGTAATCCCTTCACGTGAACGCAATCTACTCGTACATTATGCGCAGCGTCAAGGTGTCTCGCACATTGCTCACTTTCTCAATACTGTAGCTACTTTCACATTCGTGCGTAGGAACCTCGCAGGGGAACACATGTGACAAGTAAAGCGTTCATTCTTGATGGCGGAGCTTCAGCGGCAGCCTTGTAGTGGCGGACACTGCTGGGACTCTGATGATCAACAATAACAAATGTTTTCATATTTTGTTTGTAAGGTGAAGTAGAGAATGTAGCCCCAGAGATGTTCTTATTCCACTGCTAGCGGACATACGCACTGTGGCCACTAGGTTGCCTACCACCAGGCTGTCTACCACCAGGTTGCCTACCACCAGGCTGTCTACCACCAGGTTGCCTACCACCAGGCTGTCTACCACCAGGTTGCCTACCACCAGGCTGTCTACCACCAGGTTGCCTACCACCAGGTTGCCTACCACCAGGCTGTCTACCACCAGGTTGCCTACCACCAGGTTGCCTACCACCAGGCTGTCTACCACCAGGTTGCCTACCACCAGGCTGTCTACCACCAGGTTGCCTACCACCAGGCTGTCTACCACCAGGTTGCCTACCACCAGGTTGCCTACCACCAGGCTGTCTACCACCAGGTTGCCTACCACCAGGTTGCCTACCACCAGGCTGTCTACCACCAGGTTGCCTACCACCAGGCTGTCTACCACCAGGCTGTCTACCACCAGGCTGTCTACCACCAGGTTGCCTACCACCAGGCTGTCTACCACCAGGCTGTCTACCACCAGGTTGCCTACCACCAGGCTGTCTACCACCAGGCTGTCTACCACCAGGTTGCCTACCACCAGGCTGTCTACCACCAGGTTGCCTACCACCAGGCTGTCTACCACCAGGTTGCCTACCACCAGGCTGTCTACCACCAGGTTGCCTACCACCAGGCTGTCTACCACCAGGTTGCCTACCACCAGGCTGTCTACCACCAGGCTGTCTACCACCAGGTTGCCTACCACCAGGCTGTCTACCACCAGGTTGCCTACCACCAGGCTGTCTACCACCAGGTTGCCTACCACCAGGCTGTCTACCACCAGGTTGCCTACCACCAGGCTGTCTACCACCAGGTTGCCTACCACCAGGCTGTCTACCACCAGGTTGCCTACCACCAGGCTGTCTACCACCAGGTTGCCTACCAACAGGCGCTCAATTCTACTCGCACAACCGTTGTGCCTACTTCTTATTCTACCGCAACTTCTGAGCTGCGGACCAGATTAGCTTGAACTAGAAATAAAGCAACAACAGTATATCCTACATTTGTGATGCAGATGTTGGGGCCGCTGGTCTCTGGGGGAAGGAGGCCAGTCAGTGCTGGAGAGGTAGATAGTCCCACAGGAAGAACAGTTCTAGCTCTGACGTTGATATTATAATGTGAGTCCCCGCTCCCCGCTCCCTGCTCCCCGCTCCCCGCGCATATAAGCCAGCCCTTCCTGCCTCTCTTCCTCTCTGCCTCGCAAGTTACGAGTTTTATCTTGGAAACATTTTATGACTTTCTTTTGTCAACTTCTCTCTGCGACATTTCGCAAATTCCAACTTTCAGCAACAACAACAATTTACTTTGGAAAGTTTGCTGAAAAAATGATAATTTTAATTGTAGAGCAGCTAAGCGAACAAAAATAAATACCTGTCGTCAATTACTGACTCCTAATGAGTCTCGGAGGGAAATGAGCCGTGAGCAGCTCACTCATTTAACAACAACTCTGAGAAACTTTTATGTTTCGCGTCCAATTAAAAGTTGAATACAAGTTGCTGACAACAACTTACACATCAAATGTTACTAATTTGTGTAATCAAACTTAAGCCTGGTTTATAATAACGCTAATACTTCCTAAATGCCGTAAATATGTTATACTTTATACCTTTTCCTTGACTGACTGATAACGGCATTAAATTTCAAGCAGTTGTCTAAAGTGCATCGCCTGCTCAGATGGTCTCAAGTTGATTGAAATGTACTAAGCGATGCAGTTTGCAATGCCAAGGCCACTGACATAGTTGAAGAGTCTACGCCGCAGGATTGTTCCAGGTTCCGTGACAAGTCTGCGAGCATCCTAGGAAGGAATCTCCACATTAGGTAACTGTATGACGTCAGCTCCGATATTCCTTATTATGTTTTACTTGCGTCTCCATAAAATGGTGATGAGCCCGAGCCACATAGTAACGTTGTGTTAATGATTCATCACAGAGAGACAACACAGGCCCGTGTGTGTGAGTGTTTATGATATGTGTCAGTGTGTATGTAGGGCACAGCTACAGGCACAGGCAGATGATGGTGTAATGGGCTATCTGCTGATATTGCTTCTCCCTACATGCGTCCTTGTCGCTCCTCCCTTAAGCCCCGAGGGGGGGAGAGAGATGAATGACACGTCGTATCATGGCGGGTTCATTAGTTTTAGTGTTTTTCAATAAAGTCGTGACGTCAGCAGGTCAGGAAACACTTTCAGGAGACGAGAGGGAGAGCATTTGGGAGACAGGGATGGCAGACGTGACTCACTTCGCTACACTGCTGGAGCCTCAACATGGGGATGATGATGAGAGCACTATGGAGAAAGGCCGCTGAGAAAGATACCTGAAATGTCGAGAGCTTACAATAACGTCAATAAAATACTTTGGAATATTTTTTATTGAAGTTTATTTTCATTTTTATTTCTTGTAAACAGCAAGCTTATGTATCAAATAGACATTTTTATGATATAAACTTCCTATACTTAAGATAAATTTCCTTACAATAATAAGTATACTGAGTATTAGCAAGGTAGAGAGTCTGTACCCGCAGTACGAGTTTTTTCACAATACTCGAAGTATTGAGTATTCGAGAAAAATGTATGTGAACTCAAAAAGCACCTCTGGCAAAAAAAGTTTCGAAACTTGTTCACTTTTTTAAAACTTCACATACACTTTTCTCGAATACTCAATACTTCGAGTATTGTGGAAAAACTCGTAATACGGGAACAGTTGCCCACCAGGCTGCGTGCTCTGCAGCAGGACTCTCCGTGGCAGGAGCTTCATAACTTTACATGCTACGACGACAATAAATAATATTTACTAAAGTTTTCATTTTTAACGAATATTTATCATGTATTTTTCAGGTTGATTTAAATTAATTTTTGTATTTTTTTTTACAAAAATTGAAAACGTAAGAGTAAAGCACCGATATTACAAATGACAAACTATAATGATAACAAGGAATATTATTATTTCCAGGACACACGAGGACATGAGAGCCGCAGGACTTCCAGAAACTTCCATGATTAATGTATGAGGCGATAAATAAATCACCTGCTGGAAGTTGTTGTGACAGATCATGACACAATTATCATAATCCACGTGGCGTGCGCTCACGCAGGACACGTGTCAGAGCTGGGCATGCCGCACACCACATGGCCATGGATGGCCAAAACATTATACATATAACATGAGGGAACCACACCAAAAACACAATTACTCGTACCTATAGTGAGGACACATCCAAGAAATAAATGTATGTGAATTTATTTATCTATTTATTTACGGCGTAGCTAGGTATTCTGTTTTAAAATAATGTCCAAACTAATGTTTGAGTCTGTCAGAAGATAATATTCATGGTTAACTTTGTGAAACTGAAAATACGAAAACATGATAAACCAACAGCGAGAGTTGAGCGTGTGTGTGTGCGGTTAGTATTCTCAAGGTAATGAAGTTTGCCTATAGCGCAGGCGCAAACAAATGTAATGAAATGTCGCCACAAACATTACGAGCTCAGGACTAAGAGCCGACTGAAATAAAAAAAACAACAATTTAATTAGTGGAGTAATCAGTTAATCATTATCTTCTTCTTCCTTTCGCCCGATCTGCTCTGAACAGCATGCTGTGCATTTACATGCTGAACTATTACACCTGATGATCCCCACCCACTCACACCCAGTGCTGTCCTCTACTCCGCTTCATGTTTATGCAAGACTTACGACAGAAGCCTGGAGACGAGGTAGACGCGCTGGAAGTAAGTTGTTATCTATTGTAGGCGGTACTTGTAGCTCATAAATCACATCACTCGTGTGAGATAAAAATATATTAAATGAGTTGTTTTCCACTCACATTTTAAATGTTGACTTATTTGACTAACATGGCTCTTGGACAGGAATCTTATAATTGTATTAATAATGTCATCTTACATTTGGTTGACAGCCTCGCTCGCAAAGTACACATGCGGCAGAGATATGGGAAGTACGAGGAAATTATTAAAGTAACCAGAACAGATTAGCGCGTCAGCTGTCAGGGCGTATGGGGAGCCACAGTCACCTCGCTTCTAGAGCGAGACATTTCATCAACTGGTTATTAAAGACTAGTTTTTCACCAGAGAAACAAAATGACTTGAGATGATTGCCACGAGTATCTGCCATTGATAATATATTTCTTAACAAGTAGGTACATGATTATCCTACTAACTATTCATCTATCTCGTTAAGTGTGGGAGGTACTAAGTGACATTTCATTTGTACTAATACAAATGTTGCTATTTACATATTTATAAATTTATTAACAAATAAATAAACAATCGTTTTAGTTATTTTGGGATCACAGATCAGGAGTTAATCAATTTAATACTTAATCTATAGACTTTACAGACTCTTTCAGTTTACAAACTTGTTTGAACTTTTTATGCAAACACTTGTTTTAGGTAAGAAATTTAGTAGATACAAAAATATTCATGAAGATGTTACTAGGGTTTTATTAAAGGAAGTCATGTACAACATCTTATTGAAAATTCAGCGGAGTCTTTAGTAGAGAAAAATAAATATCGTTATCTGAGTTATTAAAGTACTCCTAGAGTAATATTTACATCGCCCACCCTTGAGGTTATTTTCCTCACCTGTGCACGAGGACTGAGCCAGGTGTCTGCAGTGTTCACTGTAACTACAGACCTTAGAGATGAAACGCCACAGACAAGATTGTACATTATTCACTCCTCTTTAATAAAAATAAATAAATTGATCATGAAACGAATAAACAACTCGTTCATTTATTCCCCACACAGTCAACCATACACATCTCCATATCAAACACAAGTGTGGACTAATGTTCTGAAGGACATTTTGTAATGACAGCGTTTCATATGTTCTATAATTCTGACTACGTACATATGAAAGAGCCATGGAGCCTAGAAATGATGTCAGAGATTAGCTAGTCTCCCAGGCTTACGCGAAGCTGGCTGACCTCAGGGTGTCTCCAGCCTCCTGGTGCTCCTGCTGCAGCTGCTACTCCTGCCTGGGCTGGTAGAGGCAAGAGCTGTTGCTGGTGAAATGTACCGGGGGGGACTCTGGGAGCGGGGGCAGGGAGGGGGAGGGGGAGGGCCGCCCCCCCCGCGCGCCTCAGTCACTCCCCCCGCACACCACCTCACCCTAAACACACACACAACATCAGACAGGGACACAAGGGCAGAGGCTCTAGACACCCCTAGGGAAATAGCGCAGGTGTGATCAAGAGGAGGGACAACCAGAAACTAATGAGTGAGGCTTTGTGGTGTAATGAAGCATTTGCTGTAAGTGAATGAACAACGAGAAGACAAATGTGCGAATACTGCAGCAGGACCAGAGGGAGCCCAACACGGGGCTACGATCCTCAAAAATGTAGACAAAATATCAAAATAAAAGGATTTACAATTTGAAAAAATATCATCTTATGTTACAATCTAGCATTGAGCGGCCTTGTAAATCTGAGAAGCATAATCGTCTCATCAGCAGGGACTTCTGACTTTAACATTTATCGTAATCTGTGGGGCTCAATGCTTGTAGCTGCTAGATGTAGCTTATGTAGAGGCCAGCCCCCCTCCTCCCCTCTCACACTGCTGTTGTAATCAGATGGAATCATGGAAAACCAAACAGCAGATAATGAGCGCGCCGTGTTATATCGGAGTCAACATTGCACGCGCTGTGTGCAGAGATGAGTCGGCTGCTTTGTACGCTCATGTCTCATGTCGCAGCTGCACAACCTCGCCCTGAGGGAGACATTACATACACGCGCTCTAACAGAGACACGTTAATCTCAAGTACTTCCGCTGCCTTCTCTTAGGATATAAATACCTACCTATTTTCCCTTCCAACGATCCCGATTGAAGGCTGAATGGCTCCATCAGGACCGCTACACCAGCCAGTTCTTTACAGGGCATGGCAATCTCAGCGCCACCCGAAGTAGTAAGAAGCGCATCTCCATGACATTGCACCGAGTCAGTAACTTCGGGTTTTTGTTGTTTTCTGTTTGTTGTGGACGAACAGGTAAATCTAGAATATCTGCTGGGTCGGGTCACAACCATCGGTAAGGCCTTACGCCACAAAAAAATAAAGCATTGCATGAGCGTTCTGTGATACGCTTCCCCGGATGGAAGTGTATGAACGGAACAAGTATGAGGCTGAGTTTCACATCCTCCATAGGTGTAACTAGCACAGCAGAAAGATTATTCTGCTATCTCAGTGACTGGCACAGATATTCCAGATAGACAACATGACATACAGCTCGTCCCCTTACTCATCATGGGCAGTGTGGAGCGTTTGGAAAGATCCTGTTTTTTATTATACTCATAGAATAAAAGTAACAGGGAAACTGAAATACTTTAATGTGAATGAGGCTTCTCAGACATAAAAAATAAATTAGTTTTCCTCACAACAACTTGTCAAGTCATTCCTCTACGTATGAAGCGCACTTGGTGCTCTGCACTCTACAGCAGGAGCTAGGACATGACGTGTCTGTTGCGCCTGCAACTTAGATAATGCTGCCTCACCTGCGTCTCCGCGTGGTTGGGTACAGTGGGCGCAGCTGGGAGCGCCACCAGCGTGCTGGTGGTCACCTCGGAAGTGCAGGACTCCCGCTTGTGGTAGCCGCTGGCTGGCTGACTGTACAGTCTGGGCACCACATGCAAGGTTAGCGTTAGTGGACGCCACAGGAACAGGCACAACCAAAACCACATCAGCGTCAGAATCAACAGTTTATTCAGACAAAACTGCTACAGGAGTTGTGTACTTAGTGATCTATATACATGTATATACAGCTAAACATGAGGCTATTACATAACCAGATATTAAGTACTCGTGTTATATCGAATTAAACAATATGAATGTACGTAAACAATAATAGGTTCATGTAAAGTAAACATTAAACAATAAAAACAATAAAATTATAAATGTACATTAGAAATCTACGTTAAACTTAAAAGTAAAAAAATATATATAAAAAAATAGGAGAAGTGTACAAAATTAATGACTATCAAGTTAATGCTTTATGGCAGGAATTCACGTTTTTGCATTTTTAGATGAGAAACAATTAATAGCTCGTACTTTCGTTATTTGAGAGCTCATCTACTATATCTATATTAATGAATGAACAGTGAGCTCGGTGATGTGCTCTAGACAATAATGACACTTTTATAAGAACATCTTCAGATCAATGAAGCAACAATAAAAATCCTGCTGTTCTTCCCCACTTGAGTTTAATATCTCGAGCGCTTCGCAGTGTAAACAAATCATTTTCAAGAGAACAACTTTAAATGCCAATACGCGAGCCCTTAACCATCCTGTACAATGTATATACATGTAGCGTATTAAATAATAAGCAGATGTGAGCATGTGAGAGCTTCCGGCGCCAGACAGCGATAAAGTCCGGTACACGCAGCAGTAATGCTGTGTCACGGCAACAGTTATATCCTGAGCGCTTTCCACGCCACTGCACTGGACTCGCATCATCAGTATCCTCATGTGACATAACACTTCCTCCCGTATTCACAAACCCTACTAGCGCTTCCCTCAGGGCACAACAGCCTCAGATTAGGGAAATTCATTTCGAAAACAATACTCAGGGAAAAGGTTCTAAAAATGCTAGCGCTTTTGTAAGTTAGGCTTACAGGTCCATTAACGTGCGCTTGACATAATATGTCAAAACATTTCATCGTATTGCCCATTCAGCGTTTATTTACTTGGTTGGTAGTGAGTGTTATGAAAACATAAAATCAACAATTAAAATGAGCTCGACAATTATATAAATTGCGAAATTCTAAATTAAATCTATATATATATATAAAATCGAACGGACGTATGTATGTATGGATGTTTGTCCTGTATGGACTCCTAAACTACGGAACAGAAACTTACATGAGTAGATACTTATTTACATGCCAACTTAGTCTTCTGTATAAAAAATAAATTGCACAGAATCTGCACTCGACTTTCTTGCATAAATAAACCCACTGTGTGCAAATCTACAATCATCTACTAACTTATGCAGTTTCAATAAAAATATAATAAACAAATAATAAATCAATTTTATTCCACCGCGGTGTGTACCTACAGTATTGTTCGAATTAATATGAACACAATTGAAAATTTGAAAAAAACAACATTTATTAGTTATGGAACAAAAAAACAGATACATGAATACAATTTAAATTGTTTTAATAGAAAATGTGTCCTCCCTTGACTTTTATAACTTCTTTAACACGTTTCGGCGTAGAATCGACAAGTATTTTCTGATATTTGCTGGTCTCGAAACCATGTATGGATTACAGCCTCAATCAGTTTTTTTTTTTGTTGTGCAATCTGTTTTACGAAGTCTAGCTTTTACAATAGTCCACAGATTTTCAATGGGATTAAGGTCCGGCGAGTTTCCTGGCCATTCAAGGCATGATATATTTTTGTCCTTGAAATATTTTATCATGATCTTGGACACGTGGCATGGAGCCGAATCCTGTTGAAAATCTTCTTGACCGTTGGCATCAACTTTTCTTAGTTCAACTTCCAATCTCTGTTCTAGCAAGTCTCTGTAATTTTGTGAGTTCATCATCCCTTCGATCGGCACAAGGCATCCGGTACCTTTATAAGAAAAGCAGCCCCAAAACATCTTCTTTAATGGATGTTTAACGGTATGATCAATATGAGCTGTCGTAATCTTATGCCACGTGTCAAAGATCACGATGAAATATTTCATCATGATCTTGGACACGTGCTGCCATAACTAATTTATTGAGTTAAAAATTAATAAATGGCAAATCTGAAAATAAAAAAAATCTTAGAGCCGTTTTTGAGAAAAGTGAAATTTTATGTTTTTTTTGTATGGCAGCCATCTTGAATTTTCAAGTTAGTGTAATGCCGTGTTGTTTATACTTAAAACGTGTCCAAAAAAGTTGAAATAGCCAAAATTTGGTATCTCTAGGTCTAATACTTTGGAAAGTGAAACACATACATACATACATACATACATACGTACAGACGGACGTTTTTGCAAGGTAGTATTTTTTGGCATGCCCTGCACCAGGACAACTCATTTCCGTGAAAACCTCGAAAAAAAGATTTCACACCAAATCAATACTTTCTTTACAGCCTTCAGCTATAGCAAGAAAGTATAAACCGGAGCAGTAAAGGAAAGAAGACCAGAAATATTATTCACCTATAATACTTCTCGTACACAATTTTGATACTTGGAACTATCTCTTTTTTTATTTTTAAGGTTCTTCAAGTTTATATTATAAATTCAAATTTCATGCTAATGTGTCCTGAATATGCATAGGTACATTTACAAACTAGGTAGGTAAAAGAAACAAACTAGGTAGGTAAAAGAAAATCTATTAATGTGCTCACAAAATAGAACACTTTATTTTTTCAGGTTTCAATTCAAAGCTAAATTCCCACAGCTACGCGTGGCTGGGTAAAGCTAGTTATGTATAAATATGACAAAAAAAACGTTCCAGATGAACAAACTATGCTGAATATTGGATGGAAAATATTAAAAACATGAACTGAAGTAAATAAAAATATATAGGTAGGGGGCTGTCCATATATTACGTCATTCGAATTAAGGGGGGGGGGGGAGTCTGGTCTGCGGATGATGGAAAATGATGTACGAGTGCCAAAAGTGACGTCGTTCTTGTAAATACTAATTTCTACAAAACATACAAAATATTATGTAAGCAATATAACATTATTACAGCAAGAGAGGGAGGGGGGCATTAGATAATGACTATAGGATGATTGTAAGGGGGAGGGGGGTCGAAAATCGTCCAAAATTGATGACGTAATTTATGGACGGCCCCTAGGTATATATGCACATACAATGGAATTTTAGGTGTGAGCAATCAAACTCTAAAAAAACATAGAAAAAAGAAGAACTCACGATTTTAAAGTTGCACGAGACAAATTGTCATATATACCCATTATATACCTATTGGTGACGCATGAATAGCGTCATCTATTTTTAATTTTAATTAATAGTCTAAGAAGCGAATTTCATGTTGGACTTTCACAATCTGAAAAAAGTGCGGATAAAAATCGCAAGATGTCGGTATGAACTTTTTTGACATCCAACGTGAAATCTCAAGATTTGATGACTTCCGCTTCTGTCGTGTTCGCAATTAGACACGTTTTTTTGATATGTCTCGCGAGCGATTGGAAATTTACCGTTAAAAAATTCTGTGAGTGAGTGTGTTTGTTTTACCTATAACTTGCAAGTGTGGCAGTTCGTGAACAAGGCTCATCTCCATAGGATCCTGAGAAACGAGCATCATCTTGGACCAGAGCACAATTTGAGGTGAGTGTGGTCCTTTTGATTTTCGCTTCTTTGGTACGGGAAGTCGTCCAAAATTAAAAGCCACCTACTGAAGGTTGGCTTTTGTTTGCGAGAGAAATACCATAGGCACTAGATCTAGGTATTTCATATCTCGCATTGGAGAATACGTTACAGTTTCTCTATTTGTTCTTTTTGTATTTATATACATACCCCCTGAGGGGCAAAATTTACAACTTGCCTCCCCATTGATCCTTCGAACCCCATTGGTCCTTCGTAACCTTATCGAAACCAGAATGGTTGACATGAAACGGATATTCAAGGATACTGTGTCGATAGTTAATTGTTAAGAACATAATGTAATATGCCTTTGTATTAGAATCTATATTCTAGCATTATTTATATTGTGTACAAAAATTAACGAGTGTCATATTATATATTTTTGCTGTATGTAGGTAGTTATTTTTTAATAAGTGTTGAATACACAGTAGGTACATATATTTGTTAGTTGCGGAATTAAAACACTGATGATACCTATCCATTAGCGATTAGGTATTCATACAGCTGAGCGTTGTCTACAGGTGCCTACCTACCTTTGTTTATATTTTTATATAAATGTCATTACAAGTTTGTTATTGTTTTTTTTTCCATTAGTAAATAAACTGTCTGGAGAAAGTAAATATTGTGATACATACTGACATAAAATAAATTCAACTTTGAGGCAAATCGATTTCTTCTTTCAGAACTGAAAGTAGGTTTTTTCGATTTGTTACCGTTTCTTCATTTTTTATTGTTTATTTTAAATAGTAAACATGGCGGATGCTTTAACAAGAACTTTGGTTATATTGAAAGAGAAACAAAAGGTTTATTTTGAAAGAATAAATAATTTATATAAACTAGGAAAAAATGTTTCTAATTTTGCATCCAGAGAGAATAGTAATTTTTTATCGGCTTCCAAGGAAGCAGGAAGCTGGGTTAAAAAGTACGAAGATTTGATAGATCAAATAAATGCACTTTCTTTAGAGATAGACCCAGAGGCAAAGGTAAATTATCAATCACTTATGGCCTTTGAAGAACTTTATAGTAAAATAATGGATGTTAGGGAAAGAATTTTAAAAACCGAAACACCACATGTATCGACTCAAAGTGGGCCTAGATATGAGGTAAAATTACCACCCATACAAATTCCTTTGTTTGATGGGAATCCAAAAAATTGGTCACGATTTTTTGAATCCTTTAAGGCAAATGTCCATCTAAATACAGGGTTGTCAGACGCCCAAAGAGTGCAATATTTAACAGGCAACTTGACGGGAAAGGCAGCGAACATATTTTCGGGAATTGTACCGTCAGCGGAAACCTATAACGTGGTCTGGGACAGTCTTGTTAAAAAATATCAGGATAAACGTGCGCTAGGAACATATTACATAAATAATATCCTTGATTTAAAGAAGGCCGATCACACGGCTGCCTGTCTTGATGGCTTTATTGAGAAGTACGCCGCTTCCATTGCAGCATTAAAACAATTAGGTATTGCAGATGTGGGAGATTTTCTTTTATTTAATTGCGCTTTGCGTAAATTGAATTCGTCTACAGTTATGGCCTTCGAGCTTTCGCTGAAAGACATCGAAATACCTTCTTGTCAGAATCTTATCAGTTTTGTTCAACAACAGGTCAAAATTTTGGAAAGATCGCACGTAAATGAATCGAAGTCGGTTTCCGAAGCTTGCCATTCGAATACACGCGTGAGGAATAATACGACAAAATCTGTGAGTGGTCGTGCGTTCCTCGCAAGTGGTAGAGTGTCTACTGGGGACACTCTCTTTTGCGTTTTGTGTAAACGAAACGACCATAATAAATTACATAAATGTGTGAAATTTAAGAGCTATTCTCCTAAGGAAAGGTATGAATTTATTAAATCAAAACGGGGTCGCGTTCGTTGTTTGAGTGTTGCCCACTGGTCTCATTGTACTGAGACAGGAACTTGTCAAATTTGTAATAAGGGACATCATACCCTTCTGCATTTTGACGACAATGAGAATAAGGCCAGACGAGTAGTCAAGAATGCTGAGCAGGGACATCAGCTGTCGCATTCAGGTGATGATATGCAAGGGTTGGGTGTGCCCTCGGTTTCTTTAAGTGCAAATGCTCGGGTAAATGCGAGCACGGTGCTGTTGGCTACGGCACAGGTTTTTGCATGGTCAAATTACAAGAAAAATAAGATGATAGTTAGATGTCTTGTTGATAATGGTTCTCAAAACCATTTGATAACATTAGAATGTTGTAGAAATATGAATTTACATATTGTTCCTCTAAATAATTCAGTAATTAGAGGAATCGGTCTTTCTGCACGACCGATACATGGATGTGTCAATTTTGAAATACAATCGAGGTACAATCCTCAAAATACTTACAAGGTTAACGCGTTAGTGGTGGATCAGATCACGGATCAGTTACCTTCTAGGTACATTGATAACAGTGATATGACTTATTTAAAGGACATTTCAATGGCTGATTTATCCTGGAATGTCCCTGGAGTTGTGGACATTGTGTTGGGTGCACAATTGTTCCCCTTTATTTATTTGGGAAAAATGATAGAGTCAAAGTCGAAAGCGCCACCTGCATTATTGACGTCCTTTGGCTATGTATTGATGGGAGATTGTCCAAAGAGTGTTTCAGCTGCAGACAGTTGTCACGAATCTTTTTCTGCATTGGCTGTAAAAGATGCGGATTTATTATTACACAAGTTCTGGGAGTTGGAAGAAATCCCAGTGAAAAAGTTCTTAAGTCCAGATGAGACGGCGTGCGAAAACTCCTTTGTATCTTCTGTGACTAAAGACGAGGTAGGTCGTTACTCTGTTGCTCTACCCTTTTGTGCTGATCCTGAAAATTTGGGCAACTCACGAAATACTGCATTTCGGCGTTTCTTGTTATTAGAAAGAAAGTTTAAGCAGTTACCGAGTCTACAGGAGAATTATAATTCGGTAATAAATGACTATATTCAAAAGGGATATCTCTCTGAAGTGGCAGAGTCAGATATTGGTGAACATGGATATTATATTCCTCACCACGCTGTAGTGCGTCAAGACAAACCTATGCCTCGCATTGTTTTAGATGCTAGTGCGAAAACGCATACTGGGTTGTCACTCAATGATGTACTACATTCTGGGCCAAATTTACAGGCTGATTTGTTTCTCCTTTTATTAGATTTTAGGCTGTTTCCTGTCGCGATGACAGCAGATGTACAGCAGATGTATTTGCAGGTTGGTGTATTTGTTGACCACCGCAGATATTTGAGAATATTATTTCGTTTTTCTGAAAAGGAGAAAGTTCGAACCTTTCAATTTAATAGGGTTCCATTTGGATTAAAGTGTAGTCCTTTCTTGGCCATGCGATCTGTGCGTCAGTTGGCATCGGACATGGCTGAACGTTTTCCGGAAGCCGCCAAAGTAGCTGGAGCTAGGTTTTATATGGATGACCTGGTTCAGTCTGTGGCAGATGAGGCTTCGGCTGTTTCTCTGGCAAAAGATCTCGTAGCTTTGTTCAAGTATGGTGGCATGGATCTGGTAAAATGGTCAAGCAATTCATCTTATCTATTAGATAGTCTTCCTAACTCACATAGAGGTTCCATAAAATTTGATGATGATAAAGGCGTAACTCTAAAAGTATTAGGGTTGTCTTGGGATCCAGTTAAGGATAATTTCTTCTTTACTTCGAATGACTCTCAGCAAAAATGCACGAAGCGATCTATTTTGTCAGTTGTAGCTCGTTTGTTTGATGTTTTGGGCTTAGTCGCACCAGTTATACTGGCTGCAAAGCTTCTCATCAAAGAGCTATGGCGTGCCAACATCGGTTGGGATGACTCTCCGCCTGATGCTATAATTCGACGTTTTTCGAGTATAACACAAGAACTTCCGTTGCTCGCTACTTTAAAAATTCCTAGGCACATCGGTGTGACTAGCTCAACCAAAGTATTATTAGTAGGTTTTTGTGATGCTAGTCTGAATGGTTACGGTTGTGTTATATATGTACATACAACTGACATGGATGGAAATATTTCTGTCAGGTTGTTGTGCTCAAAATCTAAGGTATCTCCCACCAAGATTACGACATTAGCACGTTTAGAGTTGTGCGCTGCTGTTTTATTGTCAAAGATGTTAAAACTTGTGATCGAGATGTATCGTGATCGGATTCATATAACTGATGTATATGCTTTTTCTGATTCAACGATTGCGTTGGCTTGGATTTGCTCTTCTCCACATCGTTGGTCAATTTTTGTAGGAAATAGAGTCGCTCAGTGTCAGGAGAATTTACCCCCTCAGAACTTTTATCACATCTCAGGGGACGAGAACCCAAGCGACTGTGTTTCACGTGGTATGTTACCATCTCAATTAATTTCTCATAGTTTATGGTGGAATGGTCCACTGTGGCTTCAACGCCCTTCGGATGAATGGCCGATTCAAAGATTCTCCTCGTCCGATGCGTTAGAAATTCCTGAACAGGCAACTGTACTGACAGCCATTGTAGTACATGCCGACTCTATGATTTTATATGACTTAGCACAACGAACTTCTTCGTGGAATAAATTAATTCGAATTACAGTTTACATTCTTCGCTTTATAAATAAATTTAAATCACTGTTGCATTTTATTGAATGCATGTCCCATGCTGAAGTTAAGTTAGTACAGACAATACAAACTGTTCATTTCTCGGACGACATTAAGTTGATAAAAGATAACAAGTTACCATCGAAAAAACTGCGTAATTTATCGGTTTTTCTGGATCAGGAAGGTACGTTACGAGTTGGAGGTCGGCTTTCACGGTCTGATTTACCCTTTGAAGCTAGACACCCAGCTTTACTTCCGAAACATGACTCAGTGGTGAACTTAATAATTAAACATTTTCACGAATCCAACTGTCATACCGGTCCAGGACTTTTGATGTCTATCATACGACAAAGGTTTTGGATATTGGATGCCAGAACCGTTATACGAGCACAAACTCGTAAATGCAATATTTGCTTCCGAGTGAACCCGTCGCACCCTACGCCAAAGATGGCGGACTTGCCTGCCTGTCGCATAACAGAAGCTAAAGCATTTGTGCATACGGGGGTAGATTATGCTGGGCCTTTAAAAATACTTCTTACGCGACGACGTGGACAACATGCTCAAAAGGCATATATCTGCCTGTTTGTTTGTCTAGTGACCAAGGCGGTACATATTGAGCTCGCAACTAATCTGTCGAGTGCCTGTTTTATAGCTGCATTTAAGCGTTTTATCTCTCGTCGTGGGCCAGTTTCCTTTATGTATTCGGACAACGGCACAAATTTTGTTGGGGCTCGTGCCCAATTAGATGAGATATATAATCTTTTACAAAATTCACAGCATAATGTCCGAATGAAGCGAGAACTTGAGGCGTATAAAATAGAGTGGAAAATGATTCCCCCTCGAGCTCCTCACTTCGGAGCTTTATGGGAATCAAATATTAAGAGTTTGAAAACTCATCTGTATCGAGTGATAGGGAATCAGTTGCTCACATATGAGGAGATGCAAACGGTGTTGACTCAAATCGAGAGTATCATGAATTCTAGACCACTAAGTGTCATCAGTTCTGATCCTCACCCTGACGTTATAACTCCTGCGCATTTCTTGATGTCCACTCCCTTAAAACATCTGCCTGCTTCTGAGCTACCTGACACACCAGTTAATCTCACTCAGCGTAAAAATCTCCTGGATCAAATAGTGTCATCTTACTGGAAGCGATGGAGGGTAGAATACCTGCACACTTTGCAGGTCAGACAAAAATGGCAAACCGATGTTAATGCAATTCAGGTAGGGACTGTTGTACTGATTGGGCAAGAGGACGCTCCTCCTTTGTCCTGGCCTCTGGGAATCATCACCAAGGTTTTCCCTGGGGATGATGGCGTGATTCGAGTAGCCACAGTAAAGACTGAGCAAGGTTTTTACAAACGTCCGGTCGTCAAACTCTACCCATTGCCGACACAATAGATTACTATTTAATTTCGTCTACTGAGTTAGTAGATCTCTACCAATGTACATATTTACCATGTTTAGAATTAATCTTATGCTTTACTACTAAGCTTATCTGTTAGAACATGTTAAATCTAGCTTATTATATTGGCTTAAGTATTTTTGTGTCTAACCTGCTTACTTGTAGGCATACTTATTATATTAATTATATTAAGTTTCTCTAGTTTAAGATTTTCAAACATTGATTGTAATTATACCTATGTATCATTTCTCGAATATTGTTTGTAAAAATCGACATGGTTTCTTTGAATATCTGGTTTGTGTTGCAAAGCTTTTAACTTTAAGTCTTTGCAAAGGGGGGTGTATGGTGACGCATGAATAGCGTCATCTATTTTTAATTTTAATTAATAGTCTAAGAAGCGAATTTCATGTTGGACTTTCACAATCTGAAAAAAGTGCGGATAAAAATCGCAAGATGTCGGTATGAACTTTTTTGACATCCAACGTGAAATCTCAAGATTTGATGACTTCCGCTTCTGTCGTGTTCGCAATTAGACACGTTTTTTTTATATGTCTCGCGAGCGATTGGAAATTTACCGTTAAAAAATTCTGTGAGTGAGTGTGTTTGTTTTACCTATAACTTGCAAGTGTGGCAGTTCGTGAACAAGGCTCATCTCCATAGGATCCTGAGAAACGAGCATCATCTTGGACCAGAGCACAATTTGAGGTGAGTGTGGTCCTTTTGATTTTCGCTTCTTTGGTACGGGAAGTCGTCCAAAATTGAAAGCCACCTACTGAAGGTTGGCTTTTGTTTGCGAGAGAAATACCATAGGCACTAGATCTAGGTATTTCATATCTCGCATTGGAGAATACGTTACAGTTTCTCTATTTGTTCTTTTTGTATTTATATACATACCCCCTGAGGGGCAAAATTTACAACTTGCCTCCCCACCTATAAATAATTGAAATCGGAAATAAAATGAAAATAAAATTTGACAGCTCCAAAACATCCGCTATTGCATAAAACCACAGATCAAAAAAAGAAGCATAAAACACAGCATGGCGGCGTCAGAAACAATAACAAAGTTAGCGCGAGGCCGGGAATTCAAACGGACCAATCACAGAGCAGGGTTCTACTTGGCAGCCAATAAGAACGCTATAGTGCTCTGTTTAGGTTCTACTGGGTCAAGTGACGTTCGATTGAGAAACAAATTCTTCGACATGTCTGTTTATTAGAAAAGTGTCACGCTTAACTCAGGTTAGTATCGTTACTGAGGGCAGTGCTGATCGTGAATACGGAGGTAAGTCTGTGCTAGGAAACTGCCTGCCATAGTGCTACATTAGTGTACTGAGTCGTTAAAACTAAATCTACAGGAACAAAAACTTAAACAAATAAAATATACAATTACAAAATAATTATGTTCATTTCAAGTTAAGCATAATTTGTTACACTTGATGTATTATGTACTTTCATTATAGACTATAATTATTCTAGTTAGTTACTTGCGGATGCTCTGATGGTTTTCCTCAACAATTACTTAAAATTACACTGACTTCAATGATTTCTTTCTTACTTTTACATTTCTTCATTGCAAGGTTTATTTCACTAATTTATACAACGCAGAATCATCTGCAAGCAATTACATGACTATACAAAGTCAGTGATCATTACAACACTGACAGCGTTATTCACACACAGCAAATCCATCGCTCAATTAGGTGGCGGAGCTAACGTGAATTTTCTTAAGAATATTTATGGATGAAATGTTTTGTGAATAGCACTGTGAGTGTTAAGGAAGCAGCTAATACAAGGACAATTCCTTTCTGTGTAAACAATACAACATTATCCATGGTGACTAGCTACTGGGGACTAGTCACTAGCGCCCTATGGGTGGAGCTCCACAGTCCTCTGACTGCAGGCTAGTGCGGGGCGCATGAACTAGCCACGGCGTCAAGTCCTACAGTAACCTGCTGCCACCACGCAAGGAAGTGGTCTTGCCTAGCAGCGCGCTATCCCTGCTGGGCGGAGCTACTGTCTACTCAGTGCTCGGAACTGCCGAGAACGAGAGCCTGAGATGGAAAAGCGGACTTTAATTATGTTCTGTAGAACTTAAACAGCGAGGAGGACCAGCACCACTCACAGTCACAGCAATCCCTAAAGCCAGAGGGTGGCACTCCAGTATCCTCACCTTCCTCCTGGAAGAGCTCACACTGCCAGTGTAACCTGAACTGCCACCGGTTAGGCGGAGTCCGCGCAGTAAGGGTTTCATTTAAGGAACTCTAACGTATCAAGGCACCTGTGCCCTGTTGGTGCGAAGCTAAGCTTGCGCAAGGGCAGGTGGGTGACTGTGACTGTGACTGTGCGGACTTCCGCCCTGCACGGCGCGCCTCGTGCTGTCCTACATTATACGTGGAAGGCTTACATCCGCTTCTTCCGTTTCTTAAACATTCTCTCTTGCCAACCTAGAATGATAAAATGTCGGTAACTAACATGGCGGCTGCAGCTCAGGGGGAGGGGAGGGGGAAGTGAGAACAACGCGGAGCACAATGCCAAGTGACGTCACGCGCATTCTTATCCTGCAGCAACCGGGGAAATTACTCACAATAAACAATCCTCAGTGTTTGTGTTTGATTTGCGGAATGAAGATTCAAGTATTACGTGATCAAGTAGGAACTTTATTTCCGAGCTTCTCCATAAAGTCCACATTTTATAGATATTCTGTTTACTCAACTCCAGATGTTCTATTTGTGGATTTCATCGCAGCCTTTAATCACAGCTTCATATAAATAATCATAAACCCACGTAGAGCTGCTCGCGCTCATGACTCTCTCGCACTTGCTGTATCGTGAGCTATTTGAGGACGACCATGGACAAGGTCTTCTCTAATTGTACCTTTGCTCACGCAGTTCACTTGAGTAGCTGAGACAAGAGACGTGAATGATAAAAGCAAAACTAACACAACCTAGAGACAGACTGAGCAGAGTGTACACGCCAGCTGGTGAAGTTGCAAGGTCCAGCCCACCAGCTGCTGCGCCATGAGCTCTGTGTATTTTACTCTTATAGGGACAGGACAACAATCTGTCGGGCAATTGTGTCATTCACACGTGGGAAGGCGCAAGTTCCTCTATTACTGACTTTAAAGAGATATTCCACTTAATCTCCATATAGCTTTTAGTTTCTTTGCAACGAGAAATAAAGGAGCTGAGGTTAACGATGTTGGCACTAAGGAAGACATGAGATGATGACGCCCCGCTAATGTAACTGTTTATTGCTCTGTATGTGCGTTAAGCGTTATTCACCTGAGACTCTCGGTCCGTGACCGGGGCGACCAGTCCTTGTTGTAGTTGTAGGTGTACCGCCGTCCGCCCTGCACGCTGCGCTTGTCCTGCCAGCGCCCCACGTGGTGCCGCAGCGCGTTCTGCACCTCCGTGTTCAGGAAACAGTAGAAGAGCGCCACCGTGAAGCCCTGCGCAGTCAACACAACATCACCAACAGGAGCCTAGCAAGAGAGTCAACAGCAGCATGCACCATCACCAGCAGTATAAGGGCGCCACCGGGAAGCCCTGCGCAGTCAACACAACATCACCAACAGGAGCCTAGCAAGAGAGTCAACAGCAGCATGCACCATCACCAGCAGTATAAGGGCGCCACCGTGAAGCCCTGCACAGTCAACACAACATCACCAACAGGAGCCTAGCAAGAGAGTCAACAGCAGCATGCACCATCACCAGCAGTATAAGGGCGCCACCGGGAAGCCCTGCGCAGTCAACACAACATCACCAACAGGAGCCTAGCAAGAGAGTCAACAGCAGCATGCACCATCACCAGCAGTATAAGGGCGCCACTGGGAAGCCCTGCGCAGTCAACACAACATCACCAACAGGAGCCTAGCAAGAGAGTCAACAGCAGCATGCACCATCACCAGCAGTATAAGGGCGCCACCGGGAAGCCCTGCGCAGTCAACACAACATCACCAACAGGAGCCTAGCAAGAGAGTCAACAGCAGCATGCACCATCACCAGCAGTATAAGGGCGCCACCGGGAAGCCCTGCGCAGTCAACACAACATCACCAACAGGAGCCTAGCAAGAGAGTCAACAGCAGCATGCACCATCACCAGCAGTATAAGGGCGCCACCGGGAAGCCCTGCGCAGTCAACACAACATCACCAACAGGAGCCTAGCAAGAGAGTCAACAGCAGCATGCACCATCACCAGCAGTATAAGGGCGCCACCGGGAAGCCCTGCGCAGTCAACACAACATCACCAACAGGAGCCTAGCAAGAGAGTCAACAGCAGCATGCACCATCACCAGCAGTATAAGGGCGCCACCGGGAAGCCCTGCGTAGTCAACAGCAGTTAGCTTATATACCTACTCGTATTTCTATGCGACAAAAAGGGTCTCCGTTATACAGCAGTCGTCAGTATCCAGCGCGGGCCGAGGGCTCTCATAGTTGACAAGCTAATGGGAAAAATTGTAGTTCAACATGTTTACAAACGCATTAATGCTGTTTTACTGAAACCTACTCACTTTCCATGGGAATTAAGTAAAAACGAGTATATTGGAGGTAGGCCGATAATCTCATCCTACGCAGATTTAGATCAGCGACTCGAGGTGATGCCCAGTAGACTACAGCCAAAGTGACCATGAATCCTACGTCTGATGTTACAGTTACTACTTCAATCTCATAATAATAATAATCATATTAGGATGATTTATTTGGTGAGCGCTGTTTTTATGTGAATCTCCTTTGCGAGCTTGGTCATTGCTGTAAAAAGCGCCAATTCTCTAGCAAGACCCAGTTGCTGTAAGGCTGGATGGACCTTTAGTGACCGGCCTTTGGTCTACCATTTACCAATATGCCTTTGGTATATGAATTTTTCACCCAGCGAAGAGCATATTTGAAAATATAAAAGTTATATTTTTTGTGCTCCGCCGGGATTCGAACCCACAACTTTCCATTTACGAGTCAAAAGTGTTAACCACTAGACTACGGATCGGTCTCATATCACATTTGTATCAGATACTTGTGTTGAGTGATACTAGGAGAGTTGCACTAAGTGAGGACGTCACTTCCCCGATGTGCTCACAGTATAGCAGAACAAATGGAAGACAAGTTTATTGAATTAGATTACTCCGCGAGATCATGCACGCCGCGAGATAACGCTGTGTACTAATACTGTTCCCTGTATACTATACTGTTCATTGTAAACTATAGTGTGCATACTATAGTACATGACTACTCCCGACCAGCGCAGCGCACCAGATCACGGCTTTATGGGATAAATAAGTCATAGATGAAGCGTAAACTCAGCTTTATGATAAACACCAACACTGTGATATTCTGCTCCCGCTTCAGGATATAAAATGCTCATCAGGTTTCCATCAAGCTAAGAATCTCTGCGCCTCAGTGGAGGGAGGCGAGCAGGCAAGTAGACAAGTGAGCAAGTAGGCAAGTAGACAAGTGGACAAAACTTTTTAAGTATCTCTACGCCTCAGTGGAGGGAGGCGAACAGGCAAGTAGACAAGTCGACAAGTAGGTAAGTAGACAAGTGGACAAAACTAAGTATTATTTAAATTAGTAATTAATTATCACAATGGCTGAACCCTGTCGAATCAGCCAAATCATGCCCCAAGCGAAAATTGGCTCAAAAAAGTTACTTGCGAGCGTTTGGTAGACTAGTGCCGGTGTCGTTCACTACACCTTTCTTAAATCTGGTCAGACGATTACGGCAGATGTCTATTGTCAGCAACTGCAAACTATAATCTATAATCTAAGTTGCAAGGATATATATATTTTTTTTTTTTTTTTTTTTTTATTATGGAAAAAAACAGTTACAGAAAAATTACTAGGTTAGATTGACAGTTGAGAAGACCAGTAAATTTTCCAATTATAGATTATAAAGAAAATAAAAGTAGAGTTGATACACATGTAAAAAAAAACATATCTACACACAATATACATGTGAAAAAAAAAATACAAATTCAAAGTTCAGTTAAGAAGTTGGTATAATCAAAGGTTTTAAGCAATGAAACTTTATCATTAAATAGATCAAATTCAGAAAAATGCCTATAATATATGTTACAGCTACGGTTGATGAAAGAATTCAGCGTGTAGTTAGACTTGCATGGTGCTATATGGAAAAGATGAGAGGCAGCGGAACGCGTAGAGCGGATGGGACATTTAATGTTAATCTTGTTCAGTAGGGGGATGCTATCTACGTTTGAACAAAAACTTAAGATCACACATAATTCGCCTTGACTGAAGAGATTGTAAGTCTTCCGAGTCATTAAAGCGATAATTTAAATGTTTTACAAATTTCTTTTGAATTGACTCAATGCTGTTAATATAAACTTTATATTGAGGGTTCCAAACTGATGAAGCAAATTCCAAGTGACTCCTGACATATGAATAATACAGGATTTTTAAAGTGTGAGCTTGTTTGAATGGTGTGGATATGCGAAGAATAAAACCCAACATTCTGTGTGCTTTTTGGGTAATAGAAGCTATGTGAAGATCAAAGACGAGCTTACTGTCCATGAGAACTCCGAGATCTCGGACAAAGTCAACTTTGTTAAGATGTTTTCCAATAAGTAAGTAAAATTTATAAGTTTTCGTTTACGAGCAAAGGTTATTGACTGACATTTTTTAATATTTAAAAACAGTTTATTATGAATACAATAATTAGATAGTTTATTTAAATCAGACTGCAAATCGAGGCAGTCCTGTTCCGTTTTAATAGCCTTAAAGATCTTCATGTCATCAGCATATAACAAAAATTTTGAATGGTCAAA
Source organism: Agapetus fuscipes (assembly GCA_951799405.1). Taxonomy (NCBI): domain Eukaryota; kingdom Metazoa; phylum Arthropoda; class Insecta; order Trichoptera; family Glossosomatidae; genus Agapetus; species Agapetus fuscipes. Next base: position 17,270,894 of record OX637348.1, read on the forward strand.
GCATTTATGAATATCATTTAGACATAGAAGGAAAAAGAGAGGTCCTAGGTGAGAGCCCTGTGGAACTCCAGATGTATTCATTTAAAGCTCTCAGATGTATGCCCACAAACCAACAAGTGTAGTTCGCGCTTACAAATGCTGAATGTGTACTTACAAATAAAATCCAAACCTCAAATAAACATAAGCCCCACAACTTTTGCCGACCTTCCCTGAAACAGGGGTGACATTGGCAAAGTGAACCATTTTTTACAGTATGGGTGGTCAGCCTCATACCAACCTATAAGTCAAGGAATATGAATAATAAATTATGGAAAACCATGATGGAAAAGCTAGCTGCTAAACAACCGAGGCTGGTCAATCACTCTAGGCCACTGCTGGTACATGACAACGCTAAACCACACACTGCAAAACAGACGGCTATCAAACTAGGGGAGCTTCAATTGTAATGTTAAAGACATCCTCCGTACTCTCCGGACCTTGCTACAACAGATAACTATTTTTTTTTTCGAAATTTGGATAACTTCTTGCAAGGGGAAAAAATCAACTCCGATGGGGCAGTTCAAACCGCCTTCAAATATTGTATTGATTACAGTCTGAATGGTTATTTTAGTAAAGGGATCAATGAACTACCTATGAGATGGCAAAAGTGCATAGATAGCAATGGTACATACTTTGATTAAATACATTTATAATATTTAAAAAAAAAACTTATTGTTCCTCCCATACAAAACGCCAATTTCATATGCAAGGACCTAATACTTCCTACACTTTCTGAAAAAGTTTTTTTCCTCATATTGTGTGTTTTGTCGTCTCCTGGGCTGCCTGGCTTCACGTCCCAGGTGTGTTGGCGCCTTGGGCATAATGCCAGGGGAAGTGCTCGCTAAGTACAAGTGACGCGCTCGCTTACAACTTCGCTGGTTTCCTTTTATTAGAAGCGAGACAACAATGGCGGCCACTTCTCAGCTAACTGAGTTACGCTCTCTAAATAAACATTGCTGGAGCTGATCACGCCGAGGGAAAGAGGACTCCAGGGCGGCGAGTACAAAACCTTGCGCGAACTCACATCGATTACGTGAATCGAAAGAATTTATAAAAACTTCATCACTCTCTAGTAGTGCCGTTGTATTTTACTTGCATGTTCAATTTACGCAATCGAAGAGAGAGTTACGCAATGTTTCATACTCGAGGTACAGCACTGCTACAGGCAGAGGGAGAGGGAACAGAGTGTGCGAGAGAGCGCCAGGTACAGAACAAGCAACAAGAAATCATCATTTATAGATTTGTTGATTATTCCCAAGTGGCCTGGAAGTGATATAACAAGAGGTTCTGAAGTGACATACGCACAGTGAAGACACACACAGCTATTTATGACTTAAGTTCCGGTAAATACAAGGTCGTGGGAGCTCACCTGCGTGGATAGCAGCGTAGCCTTGACGTGCTCGAAGATGTCCTCGATGAGCGGGTGCGTGGGCCCCCACAGCACCAGCAGGTACGTGAGTCCCAGCAGGGGGATCAGCACCAGCAGCGCCTTGGCCGCCTTGCGTGAGCGCTGCGTCTCCAGCGTGTTGGCGGAGCGCAGCTTCGTGATCAGCACCTGCAGGGAAGACAGGCAGGGTCAGGGTCATGCACACCTTGTATGGAGGCACAGCGTGCATCCAGCACTCACCCACATGACCCTCACGAGGAACAGCAGGTTGAGCACCAGCGCCACTACTCCCGGCCCGATGTAGATCCAGTCTACGGCGTGCTCGCGCATCCACAGGCAGACGCCGCGGCGCTTGTCCAGGGACAGCTGCAACAAGGTGAATCGCAAGTCAGGTGAAGGAAGAGGAAGAACTGTAGGGCCTTGCAGAGAGTAATGTCACATCATGTAGACTGACCTCATTGAGTTCCCCGGAGTCGGGCTGTATGGTGACCAGCGTGCGCGCCACGGTCCACGTCACCACGAAGAGGGCAGGAGCTCCTGCAACACAAGCATGTGCTGTAAGTTTATACGCTCGTCACATCAGCGACACTGAGAGGTTGAATACTGACAACAATACTGACCCCAGCCGATAGACGCGTACACCTTCAAGGTGATGTTTTCTCCTGCGAATGTCTTCACCACCAGCATGTACAAGTACAGACCTGAGGACAAACAGATCATCACAGATACTGCAAGTGAAAATAGATATTGTGGAACACATCAGAATGTGGGCATTACCTTCGACGAGCATCCAGAAGAAGTTAGTGAGGAGAAAGTAGTGGGAGAAGATGACGAGCAGGAGACAAGAGAGGTCACTGCCCTGCACCTGGAGCTGGAACAACAAGATGAGTTCCTGCGTTAAGAGACATCCCCTCTACAACTCTCCCAGAGCCCACTACGTGTTGTGGAGGCTTACCTGCAGCGTGAGGTTCAGGATCCAGATGAGCGCGAACAGGATGTAGGTGCACATGAGGTTGGTGTGGATGGTGTTCCTGAGGCAGCGCAGGTCCCTGCGGGAGAACACGACATTAGTAACAACGACTTGTGGCATGTAAATATTTGTACTTGTATAGCCCCTCAGCTCCTGTGCTTTGCTTTTTAGTGATAATCAACCTGAAGACAGTGCTCATGTTAACAACGGCTTTAACAAAACAAAGCAGCGTTTATCCAGTAACTCTCAACCTGGGAGTGATTTGGGCTTTTAGGGGACAGAAATTACGTAGGGGGTAGTTCCCTGAAATTTGGGCCTACCCCCACTCCGTCGACGGCTTTTTTGAGACAAATTTAGGTATTGATAGTTTTTGGAAGTCGCGTGCTACCCCCCGTCACTGCCATTTTACTGGAACAATATGTTTTCTTCTAGAAAGGCAATTTAACCCCCTTCCGCGTGTCGACGATATTCATGTAGGTTAGAAAACACTGACTTAATCCGTATCGCGACCAAAAGACTTGCTGGTGAGCCAGTTGGAAAACGAAGAAAGGCATTTAGAGACCGAGAGACTGATCATCGGTAGTGCCAGCCTTGTTTGTTTTTTGTTTTTTTCATTTTTCCCACCATTGGTAACCCTATTTGGGAGGAAATTTATTTGCGTTTACCACTTATACTGTACACCACACTTCTATATTGTACTGTAACTGTATCACTCCATCCATAGCATGGTATAGGGAGCTAGCATAGTATAGGGAGCTAGCATGGTATAGGGAGCTAGCATAGTATAGGGAGCTAGCATGGTATAGGGAGCTAGCATGGTATAGGGAGCTAGCATAGTATAGGGAGCTAGCATAGTATAGGGAGCTAGCATGGTATAGGGAGCTAGCATGGTATAGGGAGCTAGCATAGTATAGGGAGCTAGCATGGTATGGGGAGCTAGCATGGTATAGGGAGCTTGCATGGTATAGCGAGCTAGCATGGTAAAGCGAGCTTGGTCTCTCACTTGAAGTAGAGGAACACGGCCACGGCGAGCAGCAGTGCGCCCAGGCTGAGCGAGTAGCCCAGCAGGTAGATGAGGCTGGTCACCTCCGTGCTGTCCGCCCCCGCAGGCTCCGTCATCTCCGCCCCACTCCTCTCCACGCAGCGGCTGTAGTCAGAGTGGTTGGACCACGAGCCGTCAGCCTGGCATTGCAGGGTGGCGTTCTCTGCAACACAAGGCACACAGAGGTCTCACTCCCCACTCATACATGCACACGTGTACAGCCTGGCACTGCAGGGTGGCGTTCTCTGCAACACAAGGCACACACAGGTCTCACTCCCCACTCATACATGCACACGTGTACAGCCTGGCACTGCAGGGTGGCGTTCTCTGCAACACAAGGCACACAAAGGTCTCACTCCCCACTCATACATGCACACGTGTACAGCCTGGCACTGCAAGGTGGCGTTCTCTGCAACACAAGGCACACAGAGGTCTCACTCCCCACTCGGTTCTTTGAAATGAGATTAATTAATGGAAGCATTTATCTCATTTATAAGAATCCTAGATATCCACCCTTAACCTAAAACCACTCATCTAAGAAACATTTGTGTAAAGCGCAGAACACATTCTCGCTACTTCAACGCTTTACCAGTCAATGTTTCAGCTCTGTATATTCATATCTGGAAATCTACACAACGAGCAACGTGCGAGAATCATACGGCATATGACGGTCGTGCTGAAGGACCATCCGGGAATCCATTAAGAGCATGGAGAAGCCTCCTGACGACTTCTCCTGCTGGCGCATCTACGTGAGTCGCAACAAAATACCTAATGATGCTGGCAGGACTAACTGCGGGAGTAGGGGCGCGATCATAAAACACGTCATTATAGTATTAATGATAATAAATAATAAGTACTAAATTTACTTTATTCCTATCTCTATTACTGTAGTACATACCTGCTTTTATTTGCTATTCTCTGCATTATATTTTAACTTTTTAACCTTGCCTGTTGTCATTACTTTGTTTATTTTATTATGTACTTTTATGGTTTATATACTTTTTTAATATGTTTGTAATATTGCACCCTCAACTGTATTGGTTTACTTATATGATTATTTCTTTTTACTTGAATGTGTACTTAATGTTTTTATCTTTATTTTTGTATGCATGTTAAAGGCATATATTGCCGTCAATCAATAAATAAATAAATTATCTTATGAACTTCAATAATACTAAAATAAAGAATAACACGCGCAGTATTATTTTTGCAGACAAAGTATAGTACGCTATTTTCCCCGATGCCTTTACACTCGTCAACCTGAAGTTGTCCGCATATTGAGTATTGTGTGTGAGGCTGGTGATGTGACGCACACTCATGCAGGTGACATGGAGGGCTGTGTGAGGAGGCTCAGGAGACCATTAGCGAGGGCTCAGTGAATATTTGTGAACAATTACTCTGGGGGGGAGGGGGGGGGGGGGACAAATAATCGCTCCCGCCAAATTAAAAATAAACAAAGCGCGCCCAGCGCACTGGACATGACGGGCACCAGGGGGTTGGAGATGGGGCTCTAGGGGGAGGGGCTTTAATGGTGGGGCTCTGGGGTAGGCGGGCAGGGGCGGCTAAAGAAAACAACATGATCCTGCACGAGGAATAATTACCCTGCTAATTATAGATTGGATAAGACTGGATGCTGTGCGGATGAAAACATGGTTATTTCAATTAGTGGTGTAAATAAATAAATAAATTAGTGGTATAATAAATTAGTGGTATAGGTATATTAGGAGAAAGTAGCAGATTGCACACAGCGCACATGTGAGAATCTTACAACAATTTCCTTCTATGAAATGAAGTCAGGGTCGTTATCTACATGCATGTCTATTATTAATGAAATAAAATTAGTAAACATGTAAGCATGTTCTTTAGTTAATATTATTTTAAAGTAAAGCTTAAAGATTTTGTAGGGTTTGTGTATTCACACAGTGAAAAATCATTTTATTTCAAATAAAATTATTTTTTTCTTAAACGTAGTTTAATTTTCACAATAATATTTTATTTTATATCTCGAGCACTTTCGACCTTCAATACTCAGGTCTTAATACTCTTGATAATGACCTGAGTATTGAAGGTCGAAAGTGCTCGAGATATAAAATAAAATATTATTGTGAAAATTAAACTACATACGTTTAAGAATTTTTTTTTTTATCTATACTTATAAAACCAAAAAATCGTTCGTTGGTAATGCGATAAAATGGTGAAGGACTAAACGGTTTTGGCTGTCTTTCGTTTCAGAATAAAGTACGTAATCTGGGAAGGGTTATAGCGTACAAAAAAGTTGATAAAATAACGCAGAACATTTTTTACTTTCTTGCTATAGCCGAAGGCTATAAAGAAAGTTATGATTTGGTGTAAAAAAAAAATTTCGAGGTTTTCACGGAAATGAGTTGTCCTGGTGCAGGACATGCCAAAAAACACTATCTTTCAAAAACGTCCGTCTGTATGTATGTATGTATGTATGTATGTATGTATGTATGTATGTATGTATGTGTGTGTGTCACTTTCCAAAGTATAAGACCTAGAGATACCAAATTTTGGCTACATCAACTTTTTTGGACATGTATTAAGTATGAATAACATGGCATTACACCAACTTGAAAATTCAAGATGGCTGCCATACAAAAAAAACATAAAATTGCACTTTTCTCAAAAACGGCTCCAAGAATTTTTTTTAAATTTTCAGAGTTGCCATTTATTAGTTTTTAACTTAATAAATTAGTTATGGCAATACTCTTACTAATCTGTGTCTATGGGCTGCCATATGAAAAAAACAAACGATTGTGATTTTCTCGACAGTTAAGGGGTCAACAAAAATATAATGTTCTACAATATTACGGACAACATAAATTTCTACAAATTTACAAAAAAAATTTTTTGAAAAAATAAATATAAAGCACCGTTTACACGACCTGAAATTTTAAATCGAAAATATTACAAAAACCTATTAAAATGCAAGATATTTGAATTTGTTTTAGATTTGATAGAAAGAACAAGCTTATCACTTTAATTCGTAATCATTTTTTTTTTACTTTTTTGAAAATTCAAGATGGCTTCCGAAGAGCTGAAAATTTAAAATGCGATTTTCTCAAAAACGGCTCCGACGATTTTTCTGAAATTTTTTGTGAATCCATTTATATAATAGTGCTATCTAATAATTATAATCATTTCTTCATCATAATCTCGATTTAGGGAGTTGCCATATAAAAGAAAAAAATAATGGAAAAATTCTCGGCAGTTAGAGGGTTAATAAAAAAATAATGTAGTACAAATGTAAAATAATAATAATAACCTATATATTGCCATCATTATTTTTTCCAAAAAGTGAATCAAAAGTATAGCCGCCATACAGAGTGAAAATTTTCCATACAAAATGTATTAGCAATTTTCTTGGTAGTCAAAGGGTTAAAAATAGATAAATGGCTGCGATTCTTAAAATTTTATAAATACCAATAATAATCAGTCGTTACTTTTTCAAAATATAACTAAAAAGTTTACCCACCATACAAAGTACTAGTTTGCATACAAAAGGGTTCAATGACCATCTATAATAATCTAGAATATAAGTTGCAATGAAATATAAACATTCAAAACTAATATGAAATGCATGCCCACAAACAGGTATGTGTAAGTTCGCGCTAACGAATGCTGAATTTGTACTTACAAATTAAACATAAAACTTGCAACTCTTGCCGACCTTCCTTGAAACAGGGGTGACATTGACAAAGTGAATTATTTTTTACACTTTGGGAGGACTGAGAAATGCGAGAAAATTGAGATAAAGACTAAATGAAAAAAGAGTGGAGGTCTATAATAATCTATAATCTATAATCTAAGTTGCAAGGATATATTCATTTAAAGCTCTCAGATGTATGCCCACAAACCAACAAGTGTAGTTCGCGCTTACAAATGCTGAAAGTGTACTTACAAATAAAATCCAAACCTCAAATGAACATAAGCCCCACAACTTTTGCCGACCTTCCCTGAAACAGGGGTGACATTGGCAAAGTGAACCATTTTTTACAGTATGGGTGGTCAGCCTCATACCAACCTATAAGTCAAGGAATGGAGGTCGTGAAAGAATTTGATTATCTGGGAAGCAAATTTGAGTCGAATGCGAAATTGACGAAATAATTGGAAAAGCGCGCTAGTAGAGGAAGAAGTGTAATGGAAACGATTGGAAGAATTGCAAGAAATAGGAAACTTACGAAGAATATGAGATCGGCGGTCCACAATGGCATATTGGTTGGTGGAAGTGAGGCTTAATGAATGTGAGCTGAGTAAAGTATGTAAGTACGGTTGAAATGGCTTACCTGAGAGCAATGGTTGGAAAGACACTGAGTGATAGAGTACGTAATGCTTGAGTGATGAACGAGTGTGGTATAAAAGAGAATATGAGAATGAAAGTACAAAAAAGTACGATGAGATGGTTCAGACATCTTGAAAGAAAGGATGATGAACAACTAACGAAGAAAGTGTACAAAGGAAATGTCAGAGGAAAGCGCAGAAGGGGAAGGCTGAGGAAAGAATGGTTAGACCAAATAGGTGAGATTGCGAAATAATGGATTCTGCAGAGTGAGAATAAGAGAAGAGTATGTATGAAAAAGGTGATGACAGCAAAAAGTGGAGGCGCATCTGCGGAGGTTCCGGCCACCCCTAATGAAACGGTGGCAGGATACAGTACAGTACAGTACTGAGGTCAGCTTCATACCAACCTATGAGTCGAGGATCTTTCTTGTGTAATTGGTACTTTTTCAAATAAATCAACAAAATATTTATATTCATTTAAGTATTTATATGCCTATATCCATATTGTACGAGTATGCAGGTACACACCGCGGTGGAATAAAATTGATTTATTATTGATATATTACATTTTTATTGAAACGGCATAAGCTGGTAGATGATTCTAGCTTTACATACGTCATACAGTGGGTAAATTTTTGCAAGAAAGTCGAGTACAGATTCTGTGCAATTTATTAATTTGTGAAATGCTGAACGTCGTTTTTATATGGGAACTGATCATTTCCAACCTCATCTAATTGACAGATTTTTGTTCCATATTCAAATTTCATTAAATGTGTTCGGTTTGAAATATTGTGAGAGGTTGAACAAAATCAAATTAATAAAATAAACTGGTAGGTACAAAATTTGAAAATGGAAAAAAAAAACATATTATTCATCAACAGCCTTTACCAAACAGAACTCTTTTTTAAAAAATGGAATTTAGCTTTTCAACTGTCAAAGTCATGAAAAGCGTTCAAGATTAAATAAATAAGTCTTTAATCTCAGTTACAAATATATGCACACATTTAAGGTTCATATTGAATGGATGCCCAAAAGGAAACACATGTTAGTTTGTGCATACACATAATGCATGTATATTTTCAAAATAAGACCCAACTGCAAATCCCAAATAACAACGGTGCAATTTATGCTGACTTAACTTTTAACAGGCAGAAGTGAAACAATTTGAACACCAACTTACAAGTCGAGGATTTATAATCTAAGTTGCATAAAAACATATGGTGGCTCTTTCAACATTTCTTAGATCCGTCTAATCTAATCTAATCTAAGTTGCAAAGATATGTTACATTGGAGATTCCCATTACATGCATTCTCACAACCAGACACGTAAAGTTTGCGCTTGCACATGCCTCATGTGAACCTACAACATAAAAACCAAATTTCAAATGGGCATACACCCTGCAACTCTTGCCATCCTTCCCTGAAACAGGGGCGACATTGGCAAAGTGAACCATTTTCCCAGCATGGGTGGTCAGCCGCATACCAACCTATAAGTCAAGGAACATACACGACAAATTACATTTCAAAACATATAATCTAAGTTGCAAAGATATTTTGTCATTTTAGACTCATATTAAATACATGCCCAAAAGTAAGCACATTGTAAGTACATGCTTACACATGCCGCATGTGTACATAAACTTTGAAACTCCTACCACTTTCGCTGAAACCGGGGGGGCATTGGCAAAAGTGAACCAAGTTTTACTACATACTCGATCTTCTTACTTAATATTCAATTTTCTATATATGAAAACTTGAGCTCGAATCGTCCATACGAGGTAACAAATCAAAGCTAACATGAAGAAAATATGAATTTTGTATCATCAATAGATCGTGAAAAAAGGAATTAATTTTTTCCGAATATAAGTGGCAAAGGTATTGGGGATTCACAAAATATGCATTCTCACAAGCACACATGTATTATTTCGCGCTAACACATGCCGCATGTGGACCTACAATTTAAAAACCCAATCTCAAATGAACATAAGCCCTGCAACTCTTGCCGTCCTTCCCTGAAACAGGGGTGACATTGGCAAAGTGAACCATTTTTTACAGTATGGGTGGTCAGCCGCATACCAACCTATAAGTTTAGGAGCATAAACACAATGATCTAAATCTAAGTTGCAAAGATATGTATCATTTAAGATTCACATTGAATGCATTCCCACAAGCAGGCATGCATAATTTCACACTAACGCATGCCGCATGTGGACCTACAATATAAAAACCTAATCCGAAATGAACATAAGCCCAACAACTCTTGCCGACCTTCCCTGAAACAGGTGTGCCATTGGCAAAGTGAATCATTTTCTGCAGCATGGCTGGTCAGCCGCAAACCAACCTATAAGTCAAGGAACATACACAATAAATTATGTTTTTAAAATCAATAAACAATAATATGGACATCCAAAACAATGATCTACCCTAAACTATCTTATTGATTTTATTTCTTCTAATATCAATCAAGATGTATACACTATACATCAACGATTGCAACTAGCTTTATTTAAAGCATCATTAAAACCTATAAATGATAATTTAATTATTTTTGAGATGTACACAGAAAACGTTTCGTTCTGCCCAATAGAACGACAGCATTCTTTTATTATGGTTGAAATACCAATTACAGTGTGAAAATGACAAAAGATATACAACTTTCATATACACCTCCTGAAATTTTAAAGGCTACAACATCTTTCATAACTGCAATCCATAGTACTTCAATATCTTTAAATGAGCCCAATTTCATTTGATATAATGTCCATGAAAATATGCACACTCAATTGTTTTAAGTTATTGGGCGATGCCGTCTCACTATAATAGTTACAATGATCACTTCAAAATAAGATTTCTTCGCTCATCTTTTCCATTTTCTGAAGAACAGCCATTCCCAAATTTACAAATCCACAAAACTATTGAATCTCATTTATAAAAAAAAAGGCAGGATAAAATCTGCGGGGTCAGCTAGTTTTAAATAAAACTTAAAGAATGAATTTAATTTGAGTAGATGAGTATATTTTCTTTTATAATTTATTCCCCAGCTCCATCCCTTCCATTGCCCACACAGAGCGCGCTGCTGTGAGAGCTTTATAAACACCATCAATATGAGTATACACACACTATAGTGTGCTCGTGATCCGCCACACAACTGCAGCACGCACGACAATCAGTGAATGACAAGTGGGAGGTGTGGACACAACTCAGTGAAGAGACAGTACAAGTCTCACTCTTATTGACTGTACCTATTAAAGAGTGAGGACACTTGAGACGTTTCACCCAACAGAATGCAGGATCAAGAATTTCCCGACCAAGTGGCGACTGGAAACCTTGCTAAGGAAGTTTGCTACTGTCACAACCAGGATCTGCTTCATAGACTTATGTTATTCTACACGCATGACCGCTGGTCTCTCATTATCATCAGATAGCGATTGAGAATATGACGGGTGCTTTATTTGTTTGCATTTGTGTACTCCCAGCAACTCCTCGCTGCCACATCCAGCAAGATGCCTAGCCTAGTGCATGCATGCAGGTAGGTGGTGCACTCACGTGTGGTATCGTACTGCACTCCCAGCAACTCCTCAAAGCAGCTGAGCGCGGCCAGGGAGCCGGCGCGTGTGCGCGGCCAGCACAGGAAGCCGTCCCAGAACAGCGGGCAGTGGGGTGGTGTGGGGGAGGGGGAGGAGGAGGGGGAGACATCCTCCTCGCAGCTCACGTTCACCAGCATGCCTGCAACACGGAGAGAGCAGCAGTCAGACACGGGACAACAGGCCACAGGCAAACATGGCACATTTCTGCAATAAATACATCGACAGTCTTCTCCTTATCCTGCTAGCCATGAAGCGGATGTCTGCGGCCACTGGCGTCTCTCGCCACATACTTATGAAGTGAGAGATACGAGGCGCCACCTATCATTTCCGTCTGTATTCATTCCTACCAGGCCCGCTTTAACCCTTCTGGGGGCCCTGGTGCGTGGAAAAGCTCGGAGCCTCTTAAAGGCTTCATATATGACCCCCCTTTCCAGAAAATTACCTTCCCCCTTTCCCCCTTATTTTTTTCACCCAAGGTGCATATATTTTCCCAAAAAGGGGAAATGTTTTCCAAATAATATTTTTTAGCCTTTGAGGGGCCCCTTGGTTAAATATGCCTCATAAGACTAAACCCTAAAGATATTTTTTACTTTCTTGCTATAGCCGAAGGCTATAAAAGAAAGTTATGATTTGGTGTGAAAAAAAAAAATCGAGGTTTTCACGGAAATGAGTTGTCCTGGTGCAGGACATGCCAAAAAACACTATCTTTCAAAAACGTCCGTCTGTATGTATGTATGTATGTATGTATGTATGTATGTGTGTGTGTCACTTTCCAAAGTATAAGACCTAGAGATACCAAATTTTGGCTACATCAACTTTTTTGGACATGTATTAAGTATGAATAACATGGCATTACACCAACTTGAAAATTCAAGATGGCTGCCATACAAAAAAAACATAAAATAGCACTTTTCTCAAAAACGGCTCCAAGAATTTTTCTTAAATTTTCAGAGTTGCCATTAATTAGTTTTAAACTTAATAAATTAGTTATAACAACACTCTTACTAATCTGTGTCTATGGGCTGCCATATGAAAAAAACAAACGATTGTGATTTTCTCGAAAGTTAAGGGGTCAACAAAAATATAATTTTCTACAATATTATGGACAACATAAATTTCTACAAATTTACAAAAAAATTTTTTTGAAAAAATAAATATAAAGCACCGTTTACACGACCTGAAATTTTAAATCGAAAATATTACGAAAACCTATCAAAATGCAAGATATTTAAATTTTTTTTAAATTTTTTAGAAAGAACAAGCTTATTACTTTAATTCGTAATCATTTTTTTTTTACTTTTTTGAAAATTCAAGATGGCTTCCGAAGAGCTGAAAATTTAAAATGCGATTTTCTCAAAAACGGCTCCGACGATTTTTCTTAAATTTTTTGTGAATCCATTTATATAACAGTGCTATCTAATAATTCTAATAATTTCTTCATCCTAATCTCGCTTTAGGGAGTTGCCATATAAAAGAAAAAAATAATGGAAAAATTCTCGGCAGTTAGAGGGTTAATAAAAAAATAATGTACTGCAAATGTAAAACAATAATAATAACCTATATATTGCCATCATTATTTTTTCCAAAAAGTGAATCAAAAGTATAGCCGCGATACAAAGTGAAAATTTTCCATACAAAATGTATTAGCAATTTTCTTGGTAGTCAAAGGGTTAAAAATAGATAAAAGGCTGCCATTCTTAAAATTTTATAAATACCAATAATAATCAGTCGTTACTTTTTCAAAATATAGCTAAAAAGTGTACCCACCATACAAAGTCCTAGTTTGCATACAGAATGGTTCAATGACCATCTATAATAATCTAGAATATAAGTTGCAATGAAATATAAACATTCAAAACTAATATGAAATGCATGCCCACAAACAGGTACGTGTAAGTTCGCGCTTACGAATGCTGAATTTGTACTTACAAATTAAAACCAAATCTCAAATGAACATAAAACCTGCAACTCTTGCCGACCTTCCTTGAAACAGGGGTGACATTAACAAAGTGAATTCTTTTTTACACTTTAGGAGGACTGAGAAATGCGAGAAAATTGAGATAAGACTGAATGAAAAAAGAGTGGAGGTCGTGAAAGAATTTGATTATCTGGGAAGCAAGTTTGAGTCGAATGCGAAATTGACGAAATAATTGGAAAAGCGCGCTAGTAGAGGAAGAAGTGTAATGGAAACGATTGGAAGCATTACAAGGAATAGGAAACTTACGAAGAATATGAGATCGGCGGTCCACAATGGCATATTGGTTGGTGGAAGTGAGGCTTAATGAATGTGAGCTGAGTAAAGTATGTAAGTACGGTTGAAATGGCTTACCTGAGAGCAATGGCTGGAAAGACACTGAGTGATAGAGTACGTAATGCTTGAGTGATGAACGAGTGTGGTATAAAAGAGAATATGAGAATGAAAGTACAAAAAAGTACGATGAGATGGTTCAGACATCTTGAAAGAATGGATGATGAACAACTAATGAAGAAAGTGTACAAAGGAAATGTCAGAGGAAAGCGTGGAAGGGGAAGGCTGAGGAAAGAATGCTTAGACCAAATAGGTGAGATTGAATGGATCCTGCAGAGTGAGAATAAGAGAAGAGTATGTATGAAAAAGGTGATGACAGCAAAAAGTGGAGGCGCATCTGCGGAGGTACCGGCCACCCCTAATGAAACGGTGGCAGGATACAGTACAGTACAGTACAGAAATCAGCTTCATACCAACCTATGAGTCGAGGATCTTTCTTGTGTAATTGGCGCTTTTTCCAGAGAAGATCAACCTCGCAGAGGACTCTTGAGGTGTGATTCACACAAAACGGCGCTCACCAAATAAATCATCCAAATATTTTTTATTCACTTAAGAATTTATATGGCTATTTCCATACTCGCACGGGTATGCAGGTACACACCGCCGTGGAATAAAATTGATTTATTATCGATATATTATATTTTCATTGAAACTGCATAAGCTGGTAGATGATTATAGCTTTACATACGTCATACAGTGGGTTAATTTTTGCAAGAAAGTCGAGTGCAGATTCTGTGCAATTTATTTGTAACGCATTTAAACTCATTTTATTTAAGTCTGTAATCGAGGGCCCCTTGGTCGCAAAAACCCGTAAAGCCTTGGGCACAGACGAGTTTTTTGTGGCCTTTTGAGGGCCGCCTGAACTTGGGGCCCTGGTTAGGTCACACCGCTCGAGCCCCCTTAATCTGGGCCTGATTCTTACCACTTCATTATTTGAAATTGAATGCAAATAAGACGAAAGTTTTGCTTTTTGAAAGAAATGAATAAAATACGAATTATGAATTTAGAATAAACGGAATGAATGTTGATGTGGTAAATGAGTTTGTATACTTGGGAAGTAAGCTTGAAAAAGATGGAAGAATGACAGGTGAACTTGAAAGAAGAGTAATGAAGGGCAGGTGTGCGCTGGGTGCACAGCTTGTATCGCCAAAAATCAAAACATATCTAAAAATGCTCGATTGACGGTACACAGTGGTATACTTTTACCCACCTTGATGTATGGAAACGAAGCCTGGACGGTGAATGAAAGTGAAATTAGTAAAGTCCATACTGTTGAAATGGACTTTCTAAGAAGTATGATTGGGAAAAAACGGAGTGACAGGGTGAGGAATGATTTTGTAAGAGAAGAATGTGGTGCAAGAGAATGTGTGAAAGTGACGATTAAAAGAAGTTTGTTAAGATGGTTTAGGCATATGGAGGAAAGATTGACGAAGAAAGTATATGTTGGTAGAATAGATGGATGTCGTGGTAGAGGAAGACCGAGAAAGGTATGGATGGACCAAATATCCGAAATTGCGAATGAATGGAATATCCAGAGCCATAATAAAGAAGAGCTTGTATGAAGAAGGTTATGACTCTGGAGGAAATGAAAGAAGTATGTAAGGATAGAAAGAAATGGCGGTTGATCTGTAATGTTGGCGGCTATTAAAGTGAAATTGGTTTTATGTTTTAGTTTTTTTTGATGTCCATGTAGGTATATATATAATTATTTATTGATTTAAAAAATGTAATTTGTCATGAATGTTCCTTGACTTATAGATTGGTATGCGGCTGACCATCCATACTGTAAAAAATGGTTCACTTTGCCAATGTCACCCCTGTTTCAGGAAAGGACGGCAAGAGGTGCAGGGCTTTTGTTCATTTGAGATTGGGTTTTTTTATATTGTAGGTCCACATGCGGCATGTGTTAGCGCGAAATTATACATGTCTGCTTGTGGGAATGCATTTAATATAAATCTTAAATGATATATATATATATATTTGCAGCTTAGATTAGATTAGCATCACACCTCATTGACGGTAACTGCTTGAGCCTCCATCGCACCTTTCATTAGCAGTCGCATCAACAAGTGACTTTCAACTAATGCTAAGCAACATCTAAAGACCTCAAACTAGCATCGACTTGCTGATTGTCCTAATTTATCATTTTGTGGCTGTGGGGCTGTTTTGTTTTTGTTAAACAGAAGATTTCATTTCGTCTTGCTCTCCATATTATATGCCATTGTTTGGAATGCAGACATTTTTAACAAACTTCGATGTCGCCTTATATTTAAAAAAAAAAACGACAGTAGGTACATACGAGTACATATACGGGTGTACATACGACAGTACGTTTAAAAACAGCGTAAAAAAATGAGTCAAAGTTTTACTGAAGCAGAAGTTACTTCAAATCACAACTACAGGTCAAGCACTCTTATCTTCAGGTGTGCAAAATTTTAATAAACTGTCCCACACGACATACTAGAAGCATACTTACATTGAAACAACCTACTTGCGTAACTAATTACTTACAGAGTGCAATCATATACCGGGCCTACAATGACTATAATATTTTTTTTTATCAACGTTGACTTATTTAACACCACCATACTGCAATTCAAAGAAGCTGTAAAAAGGTTCCTGATGACGGCGGGGTCTCGTGGGGCTTAATCGTTGAATGCTTTTCCTTTCTTAACTTGATGACTTTCCATTCTCATCCAGCTGCCGTGGCGTGCGGACATGTCCAACGCTGCTCCGTGTTTTTTATTAATTTAAATTACTTAAAGGCATTACTTTGCGATTGAAGTACCTTAATTTGTTCCGCGTGTTTAGTGTCCGTGTTATAAAACAAGAGAATTTTAATTAATTAATTGTTTTTGTTGTATTTACGCGTTTTTTTTTTCTTCAGAAATAACCACGTGGTGTGAACACGTGGTTATCTAATTTGTAAATTCTATTTTTTTCTCGCTTCTCTCGTGTTTAACGTTAACTTTAATATCTATTTGGTTCCGCGTTTTAGTTTTAACCTTTATAACAAGAGAATTTGTATTAATTCATTGTTTTTTGTTGTTTCCTAGGCTTTTTTCTTTATTGGAAATAGCCACGTGGTAACCTAACCTCAATATTCGTTAAGTATTGTGCGTCATTTATTTTTGCTGCTTATTTAAATTCAGTAGTATTATTTTATTTCTTTTTCGTTCTCTTTTTAACTTCATTGTTGATTTCATGTCTCGTGGCCCTTTTTTGACCACGTGTTTTATTTCACCTGGCAGACCACCAGGATATTTTTAGTTGTGTGCAAACTTGTGTCAGTATGGCATTAGTTCACTGTGCTGTGATGTGGGCTCCTGTGGGCAAACGATGAGATAGTCATGCGAAGGCGCACTAGGGCTGACAATCCTAGTCGCCATGCTGTTAGAGGAGTGTCAGATGGCCCCTGCAGGGTTGCCAAAAGCTTTACCAGGTACAGTGGGAAACCACAGTGGCCTGGTAAAAGCAGACGTAAGAAAGGAGATGAATGGAATATTGCTACTTTGAATGTAAGAGGTATGAAAAATAAGGAAGAAGAACTATTGAAAGAGATGAATGAGAGAAAAATTAAAATTTTATGTGTGACCGAAACTAAAATGAAAGGTGAAGGAGAGAAAGTTCTGAGTAATGGAAATTTGTTCATTTACTCAGGTGTGAAAGATGGATGTCCTAGACAGGGTGTTGGTGTGATTGTTAGTGAATGTGTGAAGAGCTATATCAGGAATTATGAATGGATCTCCCCTAGGATTCTCCTAGTAAGGATCAAGTACGACAGAACGAATTTTCTACTGATAGCATGCTATGCGCCAGTAGATTCAGAATGTATGGAGATTAAAAATGAATTCTGGGATATGATTGACGATAAAATCAGAATGAAAGACAAAGAAGAAAAGGTGATTCTGCTTGGTGACATGAACGGATGGGTGGGTAGAAGAAAGGAAGAGTATGAAAGGGTAATAGGACCAAACGGAAGGGGTGTCATCAATGGCAGTGGGAGACGGCTTGTTGACATGTGTGTGGAGCATGGGATGTTTGTATCAAATACTTGGTATAAGCATAAAGACGTGCACACATACACATGGTATGGGCCAAATACTCGCACAGTCATTGACTACATATGTATGGAAGAATGTATGAGAGGTGCCATAAGAGATGTCAGAGTCTACCAAGGTATATCCGTGGGCTCAGACCATCATCTCTTGTGTGCAAAAGTAATGATAGGCGAAGTAAAAGATAGGAAAAGAACGAAAGTGATTAAGATGAAAAGAGTGAAAGTGGAAAAATTAGATGATGAAAATGTCAGGAATGATTTTGAAGCTGAAATAAGCCAGATTTTGAAATCGGATGAATGCAAGGAACTTGTGAAGAATGCATGTGTAGAAAAAATGTGGAAAACATTTAAAACATGTTTGGTCGAAAGCGCAAAGAGAGTATGCGGTGAAGTTACGATTGGGCATAGAAAAGGCAATGAATGGTGGAATGATAGGGTTAAACAAGCAGTGAAAGAGAAAAAAGAGAGTTATTTAAAATGGATTAATGACAGAAAGAATAAAGTGTTAGAGACTGAATACAAGGCGAAAAAATGGCTAGCGAAGAATGAAGTTCAAATGAGTAAGAGAAGAATGGAAGAAAAATTGAGTGAAAGAGCACAGAATGACTTCTCTGACAATAAAAAGATGTTTTGGAGCTGGGTGAGACAAAACAATGACAGTTGTAGGTCCACAACTCCAGGAATCAAAAATGTCAGCGGAGACATTCTGTGGAATAAAGACGATGTAAAAAAGAGATGGAAAGAATATTTTAATGAGGTTTTTGGTGAAGAAGAATGTGATTTAACTGTGAAAGGAGATTATGATGAGGGTAATGTTTTGAAAATATCGAAAGAAGAAGTAAGAAAGGTCATAAAAGAATTAAAGAATGGGAAAGCTGCAAGTGTGGATGGTGTGAGACCTGAGATGATGAAAGCGGGAGGAGAATGTGTGATTGAATGGATGAAAGAGCTTTGCGAATTGTGTGTTAGTGTCAAGGAGGTTCCATCGGACTGGAGAGAGGCGGTCATTGTGCCAATTTACAAAGGTAAAGGTGACAAAAAAGACTGCCGTAACTTCAGACCGATTAGCCTTCTTAGTGTGCCAGGTAAAGTGCTATGCAAGATTCTTATCCATAGGGTAAGATTATCCACCCAGGAGAAGGTCTCAGATATACAATCTGGCTTTATGCCGGAAAGAGGTTGCGTAGACCAGATATTCGCGCTTCGACAGATAGTCGAAAAACAGCTGGCCGTAAATAAAAAGGTCTACGCGGCTTTCGTAGATCTTGAGAAAGCCTTCGACTCGGTGGATAGAAGTATGATGTGGTGTGTGCTTGAGAGGTATGGTGTGAACAAAGCACTTCTGAACGCGATACGCGCCATCTATTTAAATAGCAGGGCGTGTGTCAGGGTGGATGGAGAATACAGCGAGCATTTTAATGTGTACAAAGGTGTGAGACAGGGTTGCATAATGAGCCCATGGTTATTCAATATAATCATGGATCATTGTGTTAAACAAGCGAATCTGGAAGGGCATGGCATACAGATTGGAGAGAGAAAAGTCGGAGTTCTGCTTTATGCTGATGACGCAGTATTAATTGCTGATTCAGCAGCGGAACTTCAGGCAATGCTCAGTAGTCTGAACCATGCTCTGTGTGTGAACAAGTTGAAAATTAATGCAAGTAAGACGAAAGTACTGATTTTTGACAGAACGGATGAAAATGAAGAATGCACGTTTATGTTGAATGGTACGAAAGTTGAAATTGTGGATGAATTTAGATACTTGGGAAGTATGTTTGAGAAGAATGGAAAGATGACAAGATAACTTTAGAATAGGATGTGTAAGGGCAAGCAAGTGGTCGGTGCAATAGGAAGAATAGCAAAGAACAAGCGATTGACGATGGATCTGAGAATGGCGGTACACAATGGCATATTGTTACCGACTTTGATGTATGGAAGTGAAGCATGGACAGTGAACGATAGCGAAATGAGTAAAGTATGTACGGTGGAAATGAAGCATTTGAGAAGCATGACAGGAAAAACTCTGAGGGATAGAGTTAGGAATGAATGGGTAAAAAAATAATGTAATTTGAAAGAGGATGTGAAAGTTAAGGTACAAAAGAATGTGATGAGATGGTTTGGGCATGTGGAAAGAATGAATGATGATAGACTGACAAAGTATGTATACAAAGAAAGTGTGAAAGGAAAAAGAGGAAAGGGACGACCGAGAAATGTATGGAGTGATCAGATTGAGGAGATTGTGAAAGAATGGGGTATACAAAGTGAGCGTAAAAGAAGAAAATGCATGAAAAAGGTGATGGATATGAATGAATTGAAAGAGGTATGTAAGGATAGGAAAAAATGGAGGCAACTCTGCAGAGGCTCTGGCCACCCCTAGCGGAATGGCGACAGAGTTACAGTTACAGTTACAGTATGACTGATAACTGTTCTTTTCTCTTCATTCACTTGATTTTTTATAATTGTTGATAATTTGTTTTTTACTCTTCAGTATTGTTGATAGTTGTTCTTTTCTCTTCATTTACCTGATTCTCTTTTTTTCACTTTTTAGCTGAGGATAAGCTCTCGGCGAAATTGTGTCGCACTATGTAATTTTTGCAAACGTTGCTGGTTTTTGAACTGTAATAATTATTTAATTTTATAATTTTTTGATGAATTAAAAAACACTATTATATTATCTAGGTTTTTGGCAGTTACTTCGTGAAAGTTCATTTTAATAGATTAAAATAAAAAAACTTATTTGTTACAATTCACATGAGCTTTTATTATTTTTTAAACACTACCGGTTTCGGGAGAAGCAATACCTCCCATCTTCAGGTGTAAATATAAACTAAGTTAGTTTATATTTACACCTGAAGATGGGAGGTATTGCTTCTCCCGAAACCGGTAGTGTTTAAAAAATAATAAAAGCTCATGTGAATTGTAACAAATAAGTTTTTTTATTTTAATCTATTAAAAAACACTGTTTATTTTCACAATAAAATTTATTTTAAAAGATTAAAATCTTTAAACAAATTACTAACGCGTTTTAAACCTAGTAGGTCATCTTCAGGTAAATTAAACAATATTGTTAATACAAAAACACTACAAAATGTAATAATTATGTTTTTATTCCAATGTAAAGCATGTATAAACTGTTTGTTTGCTCAATAAATAAATAAAATAAAAAATACACAGTTCCACCCATAGTGAGCTGCTCTCAGTGCCCATATCTCCACATGCAGCCGATTTTGAGAAATCGACATTTCAAACCTCAGAGATGGCGGGATTCCGAAGTAACCATTGATAAGCTTGTTGTTTATAGTCAAGATATAACGGAGATGGGAACCAAAAATAATGCACTAAGTGTAGCTACTTATCCCTTGATGCAAACATGACCGTTATTTTCCACAGTAAGTGTAGATAGCAGATTTTGGAAACAGGTGACTCAATCTTGGAATAAGTAAAAACTAAATCGTTTTCGGTCGTTCATGCTAGTCTGATACAATAATTGTCTTAGTTCCCAATATAAAAAAACAATGTAGACAGCACTTAAGCTCTTCTAGCTGGAGGTGTTTAGTCCTGTTGTTAGTCGTGTCACCTGTCACCTGTCACTACACATGTCCCCTGTCACTACACATGTCACCTGTCACTACAAATGTCATGTCCTGAATAAGACGTGCAGCAGAGCTGGCAGCCTTGGCCACACTTCCTAATCTAGCAGCTTATTGTGAAGTTGATCACCAACTCTCTAGAAAGTAGATTTTGTGTAGAAAGTTTATACTTTTGGCAGATACTCTACCTTATTATACCAGGTTGAAGTGCCGACATAATGTTTGTGAGAATAGACTAAACTTCGCGGCCAAAACAAACATGTAGACTTTGCTTATTACTGGTGCTTGTGCCTTGTGACCAGTTCTGTACTCCGCGACAATAAATCTAAAATATTATGGCAGCTCTAGATCGCACTCCCACGTGAATTCCCCTATATATATTGTGTTCTCACCCGGCCAGGTTGCTAGGGAAAAGGCATGCATATATTATGTTGATGGTTGCCATAAAAGACTAACGTTTGCTCACCTAAAAAAGTTACAAATTCAAAAATGTTCCGACCTCAATTAGGTTAGTTGTAGGTTGTGATAAGCCTGACCACCCATACTGTTAAAGAATGGTTCACTTTGCCAATGTCTTCAAATATTTTTTCTACCTAAATGTCGAACAAACTCAGCGCAAAGAGCTCCTACTTATAGAACGTACAGTGACTTTAATAAATATTTTCTTTCAAAAAAGTAAGTAGGTACTCATTTCTTCTTCTTCTTATACAGCCATCTCCATCCACTGCTGGACAAAGGCCTCCCCCATATCTCTCCATCCATCTCTCCTTTAAAAGTGCTCCTTTAGGTGTTACATAATTTAAAAAATGTAAATACAATGTGTTTTTCATCCTAAGTATCTTAATCCAGTTTTCTTCTCTTCTTTCTTTCTTTTTTTCCTCT
The DNA here is from genome assembly GCA_951799405.1 of Agapetus fuscipes. Taxonomy (NCBI): domain Eukaryota; kingdom Metazoa; phylum Arthropoda; class Insecta; order Trichoptera; family Glossosomatidae; genus Agapetus; species Agapetus fuscipes. The sequence continues at coordinate 17,293,061 of OX637348.1, forward strand.
TTTATTCTACTTTAACTTTTATTCATTCTTATTCTGTTTTTCTCTTTTCTTCTTTCTTACTGTTAATTTTTGTGTCTGTTATTAATTTAATTTATTTTTCCTAATTTTATTTTTTTGGTCAGCTACAGAACTTTTAATCTATTCGTGGGATTTCTTGTAAGGATTACTGAGTATGTATAAATGTTTCTTGTTTATATAATTGTGTGTCTGTCTTTTCTCAAATAAATAAACGTCACCCTGTTTCAGGGAAGGCGAGCAAGAGTTGCAGGGCTTGTGTTAAACAGTTCTACGATTGAAAGAATAACCAACATCCTTTATTATATTACTCCAGACCGTCGTCATTCGCTTACATTTTCGATTTTCAAAATTAATGCCATCACAGCAGAGGAAACACATTCCTGATCTATGGCAAATTAATTTTTGTATATATGCTGCAATGCTGCGAGCTTTCGCGTTTGTGTTTAAAAATGTATGAAAACTTCATTCAATAAACCTGTTTGTTCGTACTGAAAATGTATGGAAATAAATTGACATCTAGCGGCAAAACGTGAAAGTTTTTTTTATATTTTCTTTTATTTCATGCAAATTAAAAAAAAAAATACACAAAATAAAAATGGATTTAAATCTGTAATCTAAGTTGCAAAGATATAAAACATTTGAGATTCATATTACATGCATTCTTACAAGCAGACATGTATAAGTTCGCGCTTACATATGCTGCATGTGTACCTACTTACAACATAACAACCCATTCCAAATTAACATAGCTCGCAACTCTTGCCAACCTTCCCTGAAACAAAGGTGAAATTTGCAAAGTAAACCATTTTTTTAAGTATGGTGGTCAGCCTCATACCAACCTATAAGTCAACGAAATTATTTTGTGTATTTCTTTACATAATCTAAGTTGCAAAGATACATCCCATTTGAGTTCATATTAAATGCATTCCCACACGCAGACAGGTACAAGTTCGCGCTCACAAATGCCCCATGTGGACTAACAAAATAAAAATAAAACTAATCTAAAATGAACATAAGCCCTGCAACTCTTGCCGACTTTTCCTCAAACAGAGATAAAATTTGCATGGTGAACCATTGCTTACAGTATGGGTGGTCAGCCACATACTAACCTTTTAGTCAAGGAAATTATTTTGTTAAGTTCTATAATTTAAGTTGCAAATATACATACCATTTGCGATTCATATTAAATGCATTCCCACAAGCAGACAGGTACAAGTTCGCGCTTACAAATGGCCCATGTGGACTTACAACATAAAAACCTAATCTCAAATGAACATAAGCCCTGCAACTCTTGCCGACTTTTCCTCAAACAGAGATAAAATTTGTATGGTGAACCATTGCTTACAGTATGGGTGGTCAGCCACATACTAACCTTTTAGTCAAGGAAATTATTTTGTTTAGTTCTATAATCTAAGTTGCAAAGATACATACCATTTGAGATTCATATTAAATGCATTCCCACAAGCAGACAGGTATAAGTTTGCGCTTACAAATGCCCCATGTGGACTTATAACATAAAAACCTAATCTCAAATGAACATAAGCTCTGCAACTCTTGCCGACTTTTCCTCAAACAGAGATAAAATTTGCACTCCTTGACTGATGAGGTTGGTATGCGACTGACCACCCATACTGTAAAAAATGGTTCACTTTGCCAATGGCACCCCTGCTTCAGGGAAGGTCGGCAAGAGTTTCAGGGCTTATGTTCATTTGAGATTGGGTTTTTTATATTGTAGGTCCACATGCGGCATGTGTAAGCGCGAAATTAGGTATGTCTGCTTATGGGAATGCATTTAATATGAATCTCAAATGATACATATCTTTGCAGCTTAGATTTAGATTTAGAATTAGATTTAGATGGTGAACCATTACTTACAGTATGGGTGGTCAGCCACATACTAACCTATAAGTCAAGGAAATTATTTTGTTTAGTTCTATAATCTAAGTTGCAAAGATACATACCATTTGAGATTCATATTAAATGCATTCCCACAAGCAGACAGGTAAAAATTCGCGCTTACAAATGGCCCATGTGGACTTACAACATAAAAACTCATTCTCTAATGAACATAAGCCCTGCAACTCTTGCCAACCTCCCCTGAAACACAGCTGAAATCTGCAAAGTGAAACATTTTTTAAAGTATGGGTGGTCGTCAGGGGCAACGCCCCTAGTATTAATTATGTTCTCGCTTTTGTGTAGGCTGACTGCTCAGGGATTTGGGAACTCGGGCAGATCAACAAGGCGGTTTGGAAACCGTATTGTAGAGTTACTCACGATCATCGGAGCAGTGCAGAGCATACAATCTGATGGCAAGTTGCACGGCCTTATCTTAGAGCACAATAGTAGAGAAGTGCTCAGTACTTACACTAGCATAGCAAGCCACGTGCTCTCTCACATCTGCGTAGTTCTGATGTTGTACCTGATAGTTGGCTAAGATAAGGATGGAGCAACGAGAGGCAAATATTTGCTCTCCGAGCTCCAGCAGCTGTGGAGGCTGAGGGAGGGAAATCACTTATCAACACGGCTGCTGTACTGAGCACTGATACCGTTATAACCATCGGCCGAGGAGCTGCAGGGCGATAACAGCGCAGGGGAGGACAACGGGGAAACCGCGGGCTGACAGGGGACAGGGAGGACGATGTAATGCAATAGATAACATTTCATCGATGGATAATTTTATCAAATTATCATGATGATTGCGTCACGGACGGCTGCTGCACTTTACTCCATGTCCTAGTATGTGTGTGACCCATCTGAGCTCCCTGCACCACGAGCAGGGACGGCTGCTGCACTTTACTTCATCTCCTAGTATGTGTGTGACCTATATGAGCTCCCTGCACCACGAGCAGGGACGGTTGCTTAGATTGTCTTCAATCTCTTCCACTCTCTGACTAGAGAGCTCCTCCCAGCATGTGGATGTCTGTGAGAGGGGACCTGCTGGGACAGCTGGTGCCCTAACCACGGGGCGCCGAGGAGAACAAGTAGGAAAATATCTACTGTTAGGGAGAAGTGTGCTTGCTCTTCCTTTATTCCTCTTTCTGCCTCGTCGTCTAGGCTGCATTCTAAGGGCTGCTTATACCAGCTACTACTGAAGCCTTCATAGAGTTTGGGGAAGGAAGCGATGTGTGGGGAATGTAGCCGTCATATGTGACGCTTATACCTTGGGTCTTCCGTGCATTCAAATAAGTCTTCTGAATTATAATAATCCGGAAAAAAACTGGAAATGATCATTTATTCACTTTGACGGAGGTCACATATGACATAGCATATAAGGGAACGCAATTCCACTGCTAATATAGTCAACTTTTTACCGCGTTTCCCCAATACCACCTATAGTAGATATATATATATTTGGATAATTTGTTTTTTTTAAAAAGCGCCGTTTTCGTGTGTAGCACACCTCAAGGGCCCAGAAGGCGTGAAGGAGTCGCACGGGACGAGTGTAACATATTTATTTTTACAGGTTAGGAGGCTGGCCTTACGCCTACCATTTCAATTGAAGTGGGGTTTCGAGAACTGCCGAGGGAGCTAGTAGGTACGCATTTCTTGTGAAAGATGAGTAAGCCTTGCCGGTATGTTATTTTTGTGTTTGAAAGAAACATCTAAACGTGTTATCATTTTAAGCATCGTTGGTGGGATTCAAACCCTAGCTTTTTGATGTGGAATGCAAGTATTTAAGCAACTGAGGTATCAACCGGACAGAAGAGCTAAGAAAAGGCCAAGAAAAAACTGCTTTATTATCACTTTGACACAAATTTAATCTCCTTTTCTATGGAAAAAATCGTTTTTTTTAAATAAGTTTCTTTGATTTTGAAGTTTATGTTCTGGCTACAACGGATTATTTTTTTGAACCCTCGCGGTAAGAAAACCGTCAGTGGTCTCTGGCCGTAAAAACACGTCAAGAAGGTCCGTGGTCGAAAAAAGATTAGGAACCACTGTTATAAACGAAAAATGGGATAAGAGGGAGATGATTTGTATAGTCGATGATTTTTTTTTATTATTTCTTCTATAAATTTGGCAAAACAAGAAGAAAAAAATCTAAATACAAATAATAAACTCAGGAAGTTCCTTCCTAAATGTCCAACAGCTTGCTCATCGAACAACTTGGGAGCATCAAACATTTTCAGCGTTTAAAAATTAAAGTAACTTTGGGACAAGTAAATGATAATCTGTTTTTCCAAATTTCCAAATTGCAATACAGACCGTAAATTTTAGATGAGGAGCATTCCTCTCTGAACTTGCACAATAATCCAGCACTAAAGAGAAACACACAAGGGAAAAATACAATGAAAACTTCACTCCGACCACCCAACTGGCTTTATACTGTGATCACTCCAGATAAAAATATTTATTTAAGCATCGCGATCAAATAATGGCCGGATGAAAGTATTAGTTAAGTTCACTTCACAGTTGCGATCACCAATTTTAGTTTCCCGGCGACACATCGAGTACGCGCTCATGGGCGCTCTGCAGATACACGTCGCGCCAGGGGGACGGCCACGCACAGACTGAGGAGTGGGCTACAGGCTGCTGGCACACCAGGCTGCAGTGACGCCCAGCACCGCCCGTCTGCTGGCTGTCTGCTCCACATTCCACTGCAAGACATCCTTACTTTAAAAATAAGGGAAACTTTATTGAAGTATTGCTCAAGAAAGCAATTAGGTATACTTACTATTGTTATGCTACCTATTCACTTTATGCTCATCATCACAAACAAGCATCCCTGCTGTTTCCCGAGATTTCTCCGTCACATCGTGAGCCGTCTCATGACGTGGGGTAGGGATGGGCGATATATCACTCAATAGGGAAGTTGCAGTGGTAGGGAAAATGGTTGAAAATAATATGGTTGTGTAGAGTACATTTCAAGGATCACAACCATATATTTTTTAAGTAGTAAAAATAAAGATATCATTGATAATTTTGAAAATAAAATGCGGAGAATTTACAACCCGCCAAAAAAGCAATGTAAACGGTTAGGGACGTGTGTCGTCATTTTGACGACAAACGTCGCTGTCAAACCGACTACCTGGGCCATTTGACACCTAAACTCCGAAGATCTGACGTCATATCCGCCCGAATAAAGCAATGACCTGTTTTAGCGGAAATGGAAAATACGCGAATTTTAAAGAGCTATAATTTAAAAACTAAGGCACATATAATTTTTTTAAAAACGCAAATGCATTTTAAAAAATATAGCCTACCATTTTATGAAATAAAATAAAAAAGTGCAAATACCCTATTGTCCATCCCTAATGCAGGGGTAATAGAAGCACACAACGCAACTAAGCTACACATATAGTGCTTTCCTGCGTTATCCCCGAAGGGGTCACATGTGAAGATTCGGGACTTATTTATTTTTACGGGTAATAGGGCCAGCCTCACGCCAACCACTTCAATTAAAGTGGGGGGTTCCCACTTCACAGCTACCGAGGGGTCTGGTTCTCATTTCTTGTGATGGTTGTGTACACCTTGTCGGTTTTTATTTTTGGTCTTGGAATAAACACCGAAACGTTAATTCATTTCTAACACCCCCAGTGGGCATCGAACCCTAGCTCTCGGCATGGAATGCAAGCATTCTACCAACAGAGCCATCGATCGGCAATTATACGAACTTGGTCGTCGCTACAAAGCGCCAATTTTCAAGCAAGACCCAATTGCTATAAGGCTGGATGGACCTTTTGTGACCATCTTAGGTAAAGGCAATTAGTTTTCCAGCCCAGCGCAGTACATTTTTGAAAATATAAATGGTATAATGTTGTGTGCTCCGCCGGGATTTGACCTTCCGTTAACAATTCCCGACCTTGCATGTAATGAATTATTAATTGATGATAATAATAACTAGGGGCGTTGCCCCTGGCTGCTACGCAGCCCAACCCCTTAACATTTGTGAAATGTTTATATTGCACATAGTTTCCTCGCGTTAAACTTCGTAGTATTAAAAAACATGTAAAATAAAAACACGCAGTTTTTGTAAAATAACATTTACTTAGATGTGTTAGGCTTTGATAAAATAAATTTATGAAAATCCGCCATTACAAAAAAATACTGGGAATATCCCGCACTGTAAACGGTTATACCTTAATATAATAAATACATCGATAGTGCATGCAAATATTAAAAAATTTGACTCAAATGAACATAAGTACAAAAAGAGTTGCACTAATGTTCATTTGAGTTGGGTGTTTATGTTGTAAGGGGCCGTCCATATATTACGTCATTCGAGTAAAGGGGGGGGGAGTCTGGTCTGCGGATGATGGCAAATGACAAACGAGTACCAAAGGCGACGTCGTTCTTGTTAATACCAATTTCTACAAAATATACATAATAGTATATAAGATATATAACATTATTAATTATTAAGCTCATCCATTATTACAGCATAAGGGGGGAGGGGTCATTAGATAATGACTATAGGATGATTGTAGGGGGGGGGGGGGTCAAAAATCGGCAAAAATCGATGACGTAATTTATGGACGGCCCCTAAGTACACATGCAGCATGTGTAAGCGTGAACTTTTACGAGTCTGCTAGTGTACTTGTGTTATGTCACTGTGATTTTTGGTTAAAGTGCTGTTCTGTCACTGTGCTGTTTTGACACTGTGCTGATTTGTCACTGTGCTGTTTTGTCACTGTGCTGTTTTGTCCCTGTGCTGTTTTGTTACCGTGTTGTTTTGTCACCATGTTGTTGTGTCACTGTGCTGTTCTTTCACTGTGCTTTTTTGTCTCCGTGTTGTTTTGTCACTATGCTGTTTTGTCAACGTGCTGCTTTGTCACTGTGCTGTTTTGTTACTGTGGTGTTTTGTCACCGTGTAGTTTGGTCACTGTGCTGATTTCTCACTGTGTTGTTTTGTCACCGTCATTTTTTGTCACTGTGCTGTTTTGTCACTGTGCTGTTATGTCACTGTACTGTTTTGTCACCGTGCTTTTTTGTCAATATGCCGTTTTGTCACTGTACTGTTATATCACTGTGCTGTTTTGTCACCGTGCTGTTTTGTCTCTGTGCTGTTATGTCACTGTGCTGTTTTGTCACCGTGCTTTTTTGTCAATGTGCCGTTTTGTCACTGTGCTGTTATATCACTGTGCTGTTTTATCACCGTGTGTTTTGTCACTGTGCTGTTATGACACTGTGCTCTTTTGTCACCTTCCTCATTTTTCACTGTTTGTTTTGTCCCCGTGCTTTTTTGTCACTGTGCTGTTTTGTTACTTTGTTATTTGGTCATGTATCGTTTTGTCACTGTTATATAACTATGTAATATTGCTTTGCAACTTAGATTACAGATTATAAAGAATAGAAGTCAAAATAATTTCCTTGTCTTATAGGTTGGTATGAGGCTGACCACCCATACTGTAAAAATGGTTCACTTTGCCAACGTCACTCCTGTTTGAGGGAAGATGGGCAAGAGTTGCAGAGCTTATGTTCATTAGAGATTGTGTTTTTATGTTGTAAGGACACATGCAGCATGTGTAAGCGCGAACTTATAAGTGTGTGCTTGAGGGAATGCATTTAATATGAATCTCAAATGGTTTGTATCATTGCAACTTAGATTATAGAACTAAACAAAATAATTTCCTTGACTAAAAGGTTAGTATGTGGTTGACCACCCATACTGTAAGAAATGGTTCAGCATGCAAATTTCATCCCTGTTTGAGGAAAAGTCGGTAAGAGTTGCAGGGCTTATGTTCATTTGAGATTAGGTTTTTTGTTGTAAGTCCACATGGGGCATTTGTAAGCGCGAACTTTTACCTGTCTGCTTGTGGGAATGCATTTAATATGAATCTCGAATGGTATGTATCTTTGCAACTTAGATTATGTAAAGAAATACACAAAATAATTTCGTTGACTTATAGGTTGGTATGAGGCTGACCACCCATACTTAAAAAAATGGTTTACTTTGCAAATTTCACCTTTGTTTCAGGGAAGGTTGGCAATAGTTGCAGGGCTTATGTTCATTTGGAATGGGTTTTTATGTTGTAAGTACACATGCAGCATATGTAAGCGCGAACTTATACATGTCTGCTTGTAAGAATGCATGTAATATGAATCTCAAATGTAATATATGTTTGCCACTTAGATTACAGATTGAAATCCATTTTTTTTTTTTTGCCATTTAATTTGCATGAAATAAAAGAAAATGTAAACAAAACTTTCACGTTTTGCCGCTAGATGTCAATATAGTTCCATACATTTTCAGTATGAACAAACGGATTTTTTGAAAGAAGTTTTCAGTGGGTTGTAAACACAAACGCGAAAGCTCGCAGCTTTGCAGCATATATACAAAAATTAATTTGCCATCGATCAGGAATGTTTTTCATCTTCTGTGATGGCATTAATTTTGAAAATTGAAATTGTAAGCGAACGACGACGGCGAAGGGTATTATATACATAGATACTTGTTTCAGGCCAGGCAGAATAGATTGGTGAATTGCATTCCTCTTTACAAGTCTTTTTTTTTTAAATGAACCATTTTTACAGCATGGGTGGTCACTGGTCAGCCTAATACCAACCTAAAAGTCAAGTGATTAACATTTAAAATTCATATTAAATGCCTACCCACAAACAGAAACGTGTAAGTTCGCACTTTGAAATGTCGCATGTGTACTTATAAATAAAATCCAAACCTCAAATGAACAAAATCCCTGCAACTTTTGCCGAACTTCCCAGAAACAGGGGTGACGTTGACAAAGTGAACCATTTTTTACATTATGGGTGGTCAGCCTCATATTAACCTGTAATTCAAGGAATTCCTTTCAAATAATTAATTTTAAATTAATTGAAGTGCTAACGATGGCTCCAATCGAGCATATTTTTTTAAATTTCAAATCGTAATACCATGCTTAAATCAGTTTTAACCATTATATTGCCTATCAATTAGGCGCATGTGCCAGTATGGGATGCACGCCCCTGCCTAATAGGTGCAATCCCAAGTGCTATTTAATTTTCTTTCAATGATACAATATGTTTGTATGTAAAATGTGCGGCCCAATTGTTTGAAGTACATAGTTGAGTGTGGTCTCGCTATAATAGGTACTTCCCTACAATGCTCCCCTGGAACATGTTCCCTTCTGCTTGTGACCATTTCCCAACAGCCGCTCCCGATGTTACAAATTATCAACGAACGGATCTGATGTTTAAACATGCGTAGGATGAACATTGCGGGTCAGCTAGTTGGGAAAAACATTTCAAGGATTTGTGTCCAGTGACATCTGAATCTAATCTAAGTTGCAAAGATAATCATATTTTGTTCAAGAAATCGATATAATAAAGAGTTTTATACCCTAAATCTCCCGTTTTTGTTTCTTACACTTTATGGTCTTAGTAAAAGAGTGACATTAATGAAACAAATTAGGCGCGTTTATTATTTTGTTTATCTAAATTCTTAATTATAAAGGATAACAAAATATTATAAAACTTAAAAATTCTCACGGCAGAGAAATATAAAAAAACACGTTTTTTTTACATTTGTATGTTTTTTTTGTATGTGCCATATTTTGGAAATATATTTTTATTCTTTTTGCAGAATTATACATTGTTTAGTATCATGTTGGGTATTTTTTTTATCATGTCAATAGTTTTTGAGAAAACATGGAAGAACTGAAACTGCTGAATTAATTAAATTTGCTGAAAACATTTTTTCCATATTTATTACAAAACTATTGACATTATAAAAAAAAATGACTCGATATGATACTTTACAATGTATAATTATGTACTTAATTAAAAAAAAAATCCTAATTTCAAAAAATGTGTACAAAACGTGTTTTTAATTTTTATTTTTGAGGTGACGATTTTTAAGTTTTATATTTTTTTAACCTGTATACGTAAGATAAAAAAAATATTAAAAAAAGTAGGGATCGGCCGAAATTCGTTTAACATTCGGTTTAACAGAATTTCGGGAGCTTGAAACGAACTTCGGTATTCGGCCGAAATTTGGTTCAAATGCCAAATATTTGGTGTAAGAAAAAGTAAAATAAAATGCCTACTTGCACCATTTTGACTATTATAATTAAAAGTTAATAATTAAATAGTTAATATAAATTTGACTAGGGGCTCCGCCCCTGGCTGCTACGCAGCCCAACCCCTTAACATTAGGCAATGTGTATATTGCACATAGTTTTCTTGCGTTAAAACTTGTTATATTAGAAAACAAATTTGATTTTTATTTTTTTGTATGTCTTTTAACAAAAGAAAGAAAACTAAAAATAAATAAAAAAAAACGAAACCGGTTTTAATTTGCTCCATCATAGTCCTTGACTTTATGTTGGTATGAGGCTGACCACCCAAACTGTTAAAAAATGTTGCACTTTGCCAATATCACCCAACAAAAGAAGAGCCTGTATGAAGAAGGTTATGACTCTGGAGGAAATGTAAGAAGTATGTAAGGACAGAAAGAAATGGCGGTTGGTCTGTAATGTTGGCGGCTATCTATCTATAATCTATAATCTAAGCTGCAAAGATTTGTTAACATTTATGACTCATATTAAATGCATGCCCACAGACAGGCACATGTGGGTTCGCGCCTACACATTTTGCATGTGTGCATACAAATAAACAAAACCTCACGGGAACATAAACCTTGCAACTCCTGCCGCCGTTACCTGAACCGGGGTGGCATTGGCAAAAATGAACCGATTTTTACAGCACGGGTGGTCAGCCTCACACCAACAGTCAAGACGCACAAAAAAAAATATAAATGATTTACAAAAATTCTTAATTACTTATACACTAAGGAGGGCCGATTTTTTTTTTTTGGATAATAATCATCTAATAGTGAAAATATGGTGCCAAAAGAAGTTCAAATTACGTGTGTAAAATAAAATTCCGTAAAAGTATTAATCATCTGTCTCCAAATCGGCCTCAAAGTTTCGAAAAAATGACATTTTTATCATTTTTCATGAGGGCTAATAATACAATAAGGAATGGAGATTTTACGGTAATTTCTATATTTTTGTGCATAAAATATAGTAATGCGCACCAATAGTACAAATAAACAAGTTATTTTTTCACTAAATAAGCAGTAGGAGGGGTAGAGAGAGCGTCGAATTTCACTATTTTGCAAAGAATTTGTGACCGCGCGTTGTCACTTTGAGTTGAATACGAAACTTATTTCAATGCCCTGTGACTGGTAAAATTTGTTTTATTCTTTTAAAAAGCATGAAGTGTCATGAAATGTATCTTTTAATGCAGTAATGTAACTGCACAATTGGACAAGAAACGTTTTGAAAATCACGAAAAAACGCCAAAATCTCCAAAAACAACTGATATTGTTTAAAAAAACCTACCCAAAACTGTTGAGCTTATGATGAAGATGATGAATAATGTGCTGTTTTACATTTATTGTCCTGTAAATGTAAAGAAATAAATCAATGCGCCTTTCATAGAGTTTGCGGAGTGTTCGCACAAGAGTGAAGCTTCCTAACTGACTATCAAACATCAGGGAAAATGATTATTGAAAATAGGTACAGCTATAGTCGTTATAAAGAAACTAAGAAATCATAGAAAAAAGAATCTACGTAAAAAAGCTTAGATAATCGAACCAAAATACATTGATGGTAAAATAACACGCCTAAATCTTAAAATAACATAAAACACCATCATCATTGAGTATGTATATCTCCACAGCCAGTCTCACAAGAATCATTTACAAAGCTGCATCGCCAACTTTTCAAAAAAGGCTACTGGATGTTTCTACATTGGCAAAAACTTTCTACAGGTATTGAGTTTTGGGAAAAGTGGCAGCACTCATAATTTCAGAAGTTCTGCATGATATCAAATGTGAAACATTCAATTAGTTTTCAAAAAAACCTTTAATACCCATTATGATTTATTCGCACAAGATTTAAGTACAGATCAATTATATCTATACAAGTTGTCTTAGAAAACATAAACTTAGCCCATAAAACTCCAGGAAAAAAATCCTATGCTTGTTGGATTCCGTGAGCTATAGAGCTTAGGATCCCTTAAAAATCTTATTAATTTGGCAAATTATGTTGTTCAAGCATACGCATTAGCTTGATTTATAATAATTTGTCTTATTTTTTTAGCATATACTCAAAAATAATTATTACTTTTCAGTTTAACTATGTTATTTATTTATTTATTTATTAAGAGGTGCAATACAGACAATTGGTACATATAAACAATAAAAAAAATAATAATAAGCAACAGTAACACAAATAACCAATCATCCAAACTATGCACACTACATCAATAGACACAAGCATACATCTTCACACAAACATCACGCAGGCAATCACAGCTATACAACACTAGAAGCATACACAGCATTCACACCATTACAATATTTCTTTAAAATAAATCTAATACACACATAAATTTGTCACTTGCCCCCAAAGAATTAAAAAAAAAGAACAAAAAAAAAAAAAAATAAAAAAAAAAAAAAAAAAAAAATAGAAAGTGAAAATGAAAAATAAAAAATAGAAAATAGAAAAATAGCCCGACACTCAACCCACCCCAGAAACAATATCAGATCCAAAAATAAGTAAACGTATTTGTTTTTTAAATTTATTTTTAGTGGTCTCAAATAGTTCACACTGCGAAAAGCTCTTATTATAAACATCACACATTCTATAGGTTGGATTTCTCGAACCTGCAAAGGTATTGGTTTTATGGAGATAAAATGGAAAACAAGACCTAGTGAGATTAGGTAATCTAAAATTGGTTTTATTTAAAATATTGGGCGCGTCAAACTCAGATACACACACCTTTCTGAGATTACAAACATCTATCAAAGTTCTTCTTGATTCAAGTTTAGGTAGTGTTTCAAATAAAGTACTATTGGGGAGTCTTTTCTTCATCAATTTAATAAAACGTGTTTGAGTTCTTTCAATCTGATCAATATATTTCTTAAAATGTGGATTCCACACGGTCGAACAGTATTCAAGCTTAGAACGAATAAGTGACATGTACAAAAACAAAGAAGATTCACCAAATTTGAAAGGTTTAGTAGTCCTCAAGATGAAACCCAGTAATTTATTACTTTCCTCAGTGATTTTATTTACATGTTCGTCGAAGTTAAGTTTAGAATCAAATGTGATACCCAAATCCCTAATCCTATGAACCCTCAATAAACTGTAGCCATTTATATTGTAATTGTGGTCAATTTTCACTTTATTTTTTGTAAATGTAATTGAATTACACTTATTGAGGTTCAAAAACAAATTATTATTAAAACAATAATCATGTAATCTATTTAAATCCTCATTAATGGTTTGGGCATATGGAGAGAATGAATGAGGAAAGACTGACGAAGAAAGTATATGTTGGTAGAATAGATGGATGTCGTGGTAGAGGAAGACCGAGAAAGGTATGGATGGACCAAATATCCGAAATTGCGAATGAATGGAATATCCAGAGTCATAAGAAGAGCTTGTATGAAGAAGGTTATGACTCTGGAGGAAATGAAAGAAGTATGCAAGGATAGAAAGAAATGGCGGTTGATCTGTGATGTTGGCGGCTAGGGTTTGTTAAAGTGAATTTGGTTTTATGATTTAGTTTTTTATGTCCATGTATATATTGTTATTTTTATTCTTTGATTTTAAAAAATGTAATTTGTCATGTATGTTCCTTGACTTATAGGTTGTTATGCGGCTGACCACCCATAATATAAAAATTGGTTCACTTTGCCAATGTCACCCCTGTTTCAGGGAAGGACGGCAAGAGTTGCAAGGCTTATGTTCATTTGAGATTGGGTTTTTATATTGTAGGTCCACATGCGGCATGTGTTAGCGCGAAATTATACATATCTGCTTGTGGGAATGCATTTAGTATAAATCTTAAATGATATATATCTTTGCAGCTTAGATTAGATTAGATTAGAAGCAATTCACAGTCGTATGATGATCGAATTTGGCGGAAAATTTTGAGATCATCTGCAAATAATAGGAACTCAGAATGTCTAAAGCAGCTACCAATATCATTAACGAATATAGTAAACAACAAGTTAAGTTACATTTATGATATTTGTAAGTGCCATCCTATTGTAAAGATGGTTTCCGACATTTATCGAAGTTTATTTAAATTAAAAATATATTCATCAGGAGAACCTAAAATGATAATGAATTGCGCCAAGTGAAAAGATAGTTGCTTTGCTCATTCAGAAAACTTACTGATAGCGAAGTTACGAATCTTCACAAACACCTAAGTGAACTCCTCGCAGATACACGTAAGATTCTAAAAATTATTATCATGCAAGGTGGGAAAATTGACTCTTACAAGTTCCATGAATTAACTTTGTTGTTACAACTTACTGTGGTCTTACAAATTGGCAGAAAAATACATCTGAACCACTAACATCTCAAAAGACATCTGATGGAGATCTCATTTTTTTTCACAGCACACGGGCAAATGGATCTATCTCATCTGCGTTTATCATACGAAAACTAGCAAAATGTCTTTGAAGAACAGCACAAAAGTCTCTGCAACGCTTTTTTTTAAAATCAACATTAGAATATAGATATTTAACCTAAAATAACGTCTCGCAGTGTCAGGCCAAAATTCGAAAAAAAAACGGTTTTTTTACGTTATCAATAACAAAATTTTACTTTCTGTAATTTACTTTTTTCTCTCAAATGTGTTATTTTATCCCTTAAACATTTGTTTTACATGAGAAATAAAATTCAAAAATCGGGTTTAAAGTCAGTATGTAAAAATATTTTTTTTGTGTTTTTTTTCAATTTCTCATTATTTCAATGTCGATTTGGAGACAAAAGTTGTTGTTTGATTGTAATGAAACTTTCTGTACAATAAAATTACGTCATTTAGCAACATAATTTCACTCTTAGATTAAAATTCAGCGTAATTTTTTTTTGTCATACATCAGTGGCCCTCCTTATTATACACATAACAGATCAAAATTAAAATAAAGTAAAATTAGACTTATATTAAAATTAATGTCTATACATATTATTATTTGTTGATTTAAAAAATGTAATTTGTCGTGTATGTACCTGTACTTATAGGTTGGTATGCGGCTGACCACCCATGCTGTAAAAATGGTTCACTTTGCCAATGTCACCCCTGTTTCAGGGAACGACGGCAAGAGTGCAGGGCATATGTTCATTTGAGATTGGGTTTTTATATTGGAGGTCCACATACGGCATGTGTTAGCGCGAAATTATACATGTCTGCTTGTGGGAATGCATTTAAATAAATCTTAAATGATATATATCTTTGCAGCTTAGATTAGATTAGATTAGACCCCTGTTCCAGGGAAGGTTGGCAAAAGTTACAGGCAAAAGTTTGTTTGTTGGCATGCATTGTATATGAGCTTTAAATCTATATAATATATCCTTGCAACTTAGAATATAGACCTCTGTGTCAGGGAAGGTCGGCAAAAGTTGTAGGGCTTATGTTAATTTGAGGTTTGGATTTTATTTGTTAGTACACATTCAGCATTTGTAAGCGCGAACTACACGTGTTTGTTTATGGGTATGCAACTGAGAGCTGTAAATGAATATATCCTTGCAACTTAGATTATATATTATAGATTATATTATAGTATCTGTAAACCGACATAATATCCTTAGATTGGGTTTTTATGGTCCATATGGGACATGTGTAAGTGCGAACTTATACGTGTCTGCTTGTGGGAATGCTGTAATATATCTTTGCAACTAAGATTACAGATTTAAATCCATTTTAATTTTTTTTGTTTGTTGTTTTTTTTGTATTTGTATCAAATAAAATAAAATATCGTACAAAAAAAACTTTCCAATTTTGCCGCTAGATGTCTATATAGTCTTTTTACATTTTCATACATTTTCTTACATTTCAATCCAAAACAAAAAGAGGTCTAAAAAAATTAGGCGGCTTTTTAAAAATTATTTTTTCAAAAATTATAATTACTTCTACTAAAAACTACTGTTTTACGAAAAAAAAAATTTTTTTTGTAAATATTGAAAGAAGTTATATGATATTATAAGTGTATTGGAATGTGTTTCTCAAACACATACATGAATGGTACTGTTTTGCAGCATATATACATAATTTGATTTTCATACGTCGATAATTTATTTCATCTGCTGTGATGGCATTAATTTTGAAAATCGAAACTCCAAGCGAATGACGACCGCCTGGAGTAATATAATAAAGGATGTTATAGTATCTTTTATTTCTGTAAAATAAAAAACAGGCCTTTATTTATTTTAGTAGGAACAAGTGAACATTAATTTACAATTTGATAAAAAAACATTCTTCTTCTACTCCGTTACAAAGATATCAGATGGAAACAAAAATGAAAGTATTTTCTAAGGCCCGGTATATTGAACTGTAGTAATATTTTAGTGAATTATTACTTGAACTTTTATTCAAAATACTCCATCTCGAGTTAACTAAAACCGAACATTACCGAAGTATGAAACCACGCCCCCAAATCTTGGAAATAATTAAAATGCCATTCAAAAGCTTTAAAACAAACAACTACATATTCATAAAAATCATATGCCTAACCTCAGTACTGGCGCGGTCGGGCGACCACCCAGGGGCGCCGCAGGCGCCCCTTTAAATTTTTTTATTATTTTTTTTAATTAAGTTAAGTTAAGTTAAGTTTTTGGGGCATTAAAACTCGAACATATTTTCTTTAAGCTGTTATTAAAACACTTTTTATTTTCACTCTTTATTTTTTAATTATTTGGACACAAACGTTTTCGACTACACAGTAATCATCAGGTAATAATGTTTATTTTTATTTTTCATATTAATATTTTTTATAAACTTATTTATTTTTCGTAAACAGTAAAAATTGAACCTGTTAAATAATTGTTACATTCTTAGAAAGAGAAATGAAAATAATAATAAAGTTTTTTTTTGTTATTGCTAGGTATATTTCTTTTTACTTTTTACTTTAAAAGACCTTATTTTTTATTTCGTTAAATGTTTTAATTATGAATGACTGAAATTATTTAAAGGAAGTTGATTTAAGAAATGGACTATCTAAGAAGTATGATTGGGAAAAAAAACAAAGTGACAGGGTGAGGAATGATCTTGTAAGAGAAGAATGTAGCGTAAGAGAAAGTGTGAAATTGAAGATTAAAAGAAGTTTGCTAAGATGGTTCGGGCATATGAAGAGAATGAGTGATGAAAGACTGATGAAGAAAGTATAAATGTTGCAAGAATAGATGGATGTCGTGGTAGAGGAAGATCGAGAAAAGTAAAGATGCACAGATCACTGTATAGATGGATCAAATTTTTGAAAAAGCGAATGAACGGGATTTCCAGAGTCATAATAAAAGGATAGCTTGTATGAAAAAGGTTTTGACTCTCGATGAAATGAAATAAGTATGCAAGGACAGGAAGAAGTGGCGGCTAATCTGCAATGTTGATTTGTATTGTTGGTTTTTTAATTTGTTACATTTTTTGTATAGGAAATTATTGACTATAGTGTATAGATTTATTTTTAAGGTTTTGTTCTTTTAAAGTTTAGTATAAACTTAAAAGTTATTTAATATTTGTATTCCTTGACTTATAGGTTGATATGAGGCTGACCCCCCATACTGTAAAAAATTGTTCACTTTGCCAATGTCACCCCTGTGTTAGGGTAGGTCGGCAAAAGTTCTAGCGCTTATGTTTATTTGAGGTTTGGATTTTATTTGTAAGTACACATTCAGCATTTGTAAGCGCGAACTACACGTGTTTGTTCGTGGGCATGCATTCAAGAGCTTTAAATGTGGTCTAAAAATGGTCTAGCTGGTTCGGATTTAGGAATCAGAAAGGATGTTAGGGAAGAGAGGAATCCTGGGCAAAGTGGAGAGGGCTACAACTCGCAGAAATCAAACATCCAGTTCTATATATCGATGTGCGGAACGATGTAAGCTTTTGGTTTGTATTTCGGGTATGCGAAATATACACTCGGCGTGATTGTCCTCTTACATATCATTATATTGTACAAAATTAGATCTCAAGTTAAGCATGAAGATAGTTGATTTTTATATTTATGCAGCTGACTTTTGAATGGAAATTAGTTATTCGTATTTTTTTTTATAAATGTACACGTTTTTAAATTTTACATTCTTTCCATTTTTTTTTTTCAAATTTTATATATTAATTTTTTTCTGTCATTCTAAGTTTTTAAATTTTGTTGTTTAATTATTTTTTAATGTGTTTTTTTCCAGTTTTTGATTTGATGGTTTGTTCTATCGTTCTATGTAATAGTTTTTAATTTTTTAATGTGTCATTTTTATTGTCTTTTGAAATTTTTTTCAAAAGACAATATTAAATTCTTTCTATTTTTAGTTTTTTTCATATTTCTTATTTTCTTTTTTTACATTCCTATTATATTTTTATTTTAAAGTTAAACTTTTCTGTTTAGACTTATTTTCGTTTTCGTTTTAGTTTTATTTTTTTATTTTTCTTTGTTTAATTTTAGATTACATATCTAATCTAATCTAATCTAAGCTGCAAAGATATATATCATTTAAGATTTATATTAAATGCATTCCCACAAGCAGACATGTATAATTTCGCGCTAACACATGCCGCATGTGGACCTACAATATAAAAACCCAATCTCAAATGAACATAAGCCTTGCAACTCTTGCCGTCCTTCCCTGAAACAGGGGTGACATTGGCAAAGTGAACCAATTTTTTACAGTATGGGTGGTCAGCCACATAACAACCTATAAGTCAAGGAACATACATGACAAATTACATTTTTAAAATCAATAAATTATAATATATACATGGACATAAAAAACTAAATCATAAAAACCAATTTTACTTTAACAAACCCTAGCCGCCAACATCACAGATCAACCGCCATTTCTTTCTATCCTTACATACTTCTTTCATTTCCTCCAGAGTCATAACCTTCTTCATACAAGCTCTTCTTTTATTATGACTCTGGATATTCCATTCATTCGCATCCATTCATTCATATTCCACATATATTTATTTATTTTCTTCAATTTTTATGTTGTAAGACTGTTTCTGTATTTTCCATTATTTTTTTAATTTGTGTTTACTAAATATTGAATTTCAAATTATTCTACATTCATACATTTTTTTTATAGTTTTATTTTTTGTACTTTCGTCGCTGGTAGTGCTAAAACCGGCACTGCCTAACCTTCATTAAGCTAGAAAACGAGACAGAAAATGTTCAGTTTGCATTAATTTTGATGTACTCTGATGACTCTCGCAACGATTGATCGCATGCAGCTGCATCAACACCTGGCCGACTTTCTACATGTTTATTAAGTTCGCGATAGTCCAACACAGGGCGAACTTTATGTTTATTTGCCTGGACGATCGCCATCAGAGGCAGCAATCCTGCTTGCGCCTGATTTGAAGTCGGCTTCAACCAGCCCTCCTCAATCCATCGCTGGACCTCGTCCTCGTAGGCTTCCTTACTTGGTTTATCAAAATTATTTTTATACGCGGCGACTCTGTTGGTTAGCTCTGGCGGCCCCACCTTCCACCTCCATGCAACTTTCCAGCGTCCATGTGTTCTATCGAACACGGCATCAAAGTCTCTATCTTCTATGTGATGGTTCTTTGTCCCTTCTACCGTTGCACCACACTCATTTTTGGCGAGAAAATTTTTTCCACTCGACACACAAACACCCCCCGCCACACTAATAAAATCCATACCCAACACTATGTCAGCCCCTGAAAACACCTTTTCCAGGAGTAAGCAATCCAAGCTCACGGTCATCCCGAGCGCCTCCAGCTCAACGACCGCCCGTCCTGCACAAGAAATTCGAGAGCCGTCGACTGCTACGACGCTCTCGCAGGGCCTCGCCGACTTTTCTCCTGCCCACAAATCCGCCCTGACAATGGACCTCGAACAGCCCGTGTCCACTAGGGCTCTGACGCGCCTACCCTGTAGCCGCGCCTCCACCACAGGAAGCGCCGTTAATTTTTCATGGAGGCTGCCGGCGCACAAGCCTCCTTCCGCCCGTTTCCCTTCTTTGGGCAATTCTTTAACACGTGGCCAGACTCCTGACAGGCCCAGCAGGTGACGGTAGTGTCCGTCCCACGCTTCAAACAGTCTTTTATCATGTGCGGACCTCCGCACCTGTAGCACTTCAAGAGCTTTTTTCTTTCTACAGCCACCGATGAAAAAAATGGGCTGCGATACTCGCAGATGAGTAATCGCGCTTTAGCGACAATAGTTGGCAGCGGTGGCAATCCATCTCCGGATTCCAATTGAAGGCGGAGCTCCCTGGACACGGACTCGGGCATCCCAACGACCAACGAGAGCGCGAGGATGTTATCACTCAGTTTAACTCCGGCTTGCGAAGCCAGCATCCGTAAATCCGACACGAAGACGTCGACTTCCTCTCCTGGCTGCCAGCGCCTTTGCAAGAAACGACTCCAAGCTGAGAAGCGTCCGACACCAAACACACAGCTGAGTGCTTCAGCCGCCTTCTCCCCGTCACCCTGTGTCTCTTCTGGCAAGTCAGCAAATCGATCAAACGCCGCACCTCTCAAGAAAGATGCCAAGCAACGAGAAAGATTTGTCTCCCCGTACAACTTCATCATCAATCGCAAACGTCTAAGCCACGGGTCAAACTCCCCGCCGACAAATGGCTCCATCACGTCCGCGAGTCTTGTAGACGAAATAGCTTGTGGTTTAAAGTCTTTTTCCATTTCTTTCTTTTCCATTATCAATATGTCACTTCACAACAAGAAGGTCGATGTTCAACTTCATCATCAATCGCAAACGTCTAAGCCACGGGTCAAACTCCCCGCCGACAAATGGCTCCATCAGTATCCTTACATTAAAAAAGGAATAATTGGTGTTTTTTCACCATCACCAAAATTTCACTGAAGTTCGGCCGAACTTTGGCCGATTTTTTATTTTAACCAAACATTTGGCCAAAGTTCATATTTGGTTTAAACCACATTTGGCCCATCACTAAAAAATAGCCTGATTTTTTTTACTTACTTACACTTTTTTACCATATAAGACCAATTAGTGTAAAAAACAAAAAACGGCCAATTTATGGTATAAAATGCACATATTTTTATTTATTTATATCGATGGTCTGTGTATCATTGTGAAGATTTATTTTAAATTAATAATGCAATAATAAAACACAAAGTTTATCTTCACGAGTTGATTTATTTCCTCGAGCGCTTTTGATGTTATCACACTATCCGAGAATTTTTTAGGTGCTGGAGCTACGTTGCGTTGGGGCGCAGAGAAGAGTAAACATTACATTTAAAAACTACATACTTCAAAATATGTGGTTGCCTTTTCCCTAGCAACCCGGCCGGATGACAGAACAATTTTGTCTATGTCAATACACGTGCTGACCCATAGAGTAATAATTATTACTCTATGTGCTGACCTCATTGCTAAAACCAAGGCAGTACCCAAATAGTGTTATTTTTGTGTTTCAATAAATTTATTTACTCACAGCCTAGATTTCCACTTTTGTTTCTATCCGACTATAATATTATATGTGTACAATGCTAGGTAAAAAAATCCTCTCAAATGAGACTAAAAAATTGCCGTTTGTTTACATGGGGATATTGATTTAGCATCCTGGTATCACCGTTATCTTTGACAGCTTGACAAGTGTGTGCTGTCACTCGCGTCTCCTGGTTTCCCATCAGCCCGAGGCTCTGCCCCGTCCTGGGGCGCCCCACATGGACCCCCAGTCTGATGGAGGGCTCAGCAGTCGCTGCAGCAACAGCAACCTCAGCGCAGACGTGGAGGAGTGCGTCAGGAAGAAGCTCACCTGGCCACAGCTGCCCAACCACGTCAGACATGTAAACATCCACAGTCTCTCAATAACCTCACTGGGACCTGCAGCTCTGCGACAAATCTCTGCACTTACTTGATCTTAATTAAAACTCAAGTCGAGGAGCTTATCAATGTTAGGTTATGTGCATGTAGTTATGCTAACTTACAGCCTAATTTCATATTCACGGATTCGAATAATATAAGATAGTAAAAAAGTTATTTGGATGATTTATCTGGTGCGCGTTGTTTTTGCACACCTCAGGAGCCCTATGCGAGCTTGTTTTTTGATACAGAGCACCAACTTAATAAGCAAGACCCAGTTGCCATCAGGCTAGATGGACCTGTGGGGACTAGTCTTGGATAAAGTGATTGAATAATAAACCCAGCGAGGAGCATTTTTTTTTAAATTCTATAATTTAGGTTTCGTCACACAGGAAGAGTAGGCGTCGTGCTCTACAGCGCTGCATTGTGTAGTACTGAGCAAGTCCACACCTGCCAAGCAGAGCAAGCGCCACCAGCTCGCAACCTTCCACCGCTGAGTCCGTCGCCCCAGCGTATTGTGTCACTAAATTTTGTTTACTTAAAGCCCGGTGTTTTTTATGTCAAAATTCAAAATACAACCTGAAAAATTTATTGAATGCGTTTGAAAAAAACCCATGCTTGTATAAAAGAAGCAGTGCTTATAAAATGTTTCCACAAAGACAGGATTTTGCTGGATAATGCGTAAAGCAGCAACTACTCATCTTCATCTGAGTCGCTGGACATCAGAGTGTGACAGTCAGTGACATAGACTGAATAACGTTGAAGCCGTTCAAACACGCTGATGCCGCAAAACGCTTCCTGTTAGACAAAGAATTGTGTGCTCTGCTGGAATCTACGCATTGATTGTTGGGCTTCTACGCGTTAGGATTCTACGCATTGATTGTTGGGCTTCTACGCGTTAGGATTCTACGCATTGATTGTTGGGCTTCTACGCGTTAGGATTCTACGCATTGATTGTTGGGCTTCTACGCGTTAGGATTCTACGCATTGATTGTTGGGCTTCTACGCGTTAGGATTCTACGCATTGATTGTTGGGCTTCTACGCGTTAGGATTCTACGCATTGATTGTTGGGCTTCTACGCGTTAGGATTCTACGCATTGATTGTTGGGCTACAGCCAGAAATTCTCACAAATTAATGATTATATAATAATAATTCATTTTAAATTTTTCCTTATTTAGTCTTTGCAAATGTAAACAACGATTATTGCAATAAAGAT
The DNA here is from genome assembly GCA_951799405.1 of Agapetus fuscipes. Classification (NCBI taxonomy): domain Eukaryota; kingdom Metazoa; phylum Arthropoda; class Insecta; order Trichoptera; family Glossosomatidae; genus Agapetus; species Agapetus fuscipes. The sequence continues at coordinate 17,316,045 of OX637348.1, forward strand.
ATTTTTAACATTTAAGTAAAACATTTTGTAATATTCATTTGCACGGGGCAAACATTCCACAAACAGTCATGATTTGTTATTGCGGTCCCAATCTACTCTTCATTGCTCCTGACTACATGAATAATCCATCAGCCTCGTCGTGTAACGGCAGTGGTCGCTGTGCCAGCCATGTCCCTGTCAACAGACCTAGAAGAATGAAGCTCTTGAGGGACCTAAATTATGAGATAAAAAAAAACCACTTTGTTTTAGATTACTATGAGTATTTTATTTTATTTAATACCACAACCGGTTTCGCAAACATCCGTTCGCATCATCAGGTGGTATTAATTTATCCACCTGATGATGAATTAAATAAAATACTCATAGTAATCTAAAACAAAGTGGTTTTTCTTTTTATCTCTTAAGATGAACGATTACAAAGTTAATGCCTCGACAATCAATAAGACCTAAATTATGATTAAAAATATACAAAATAATAATAATTTCAATAGATGTATTCCTTTCACAGTTGCTGAGGAGTTCCCAGAAAGAGTACCGACGATACATTCTGGAGTACAGCATCCATAATCAATTGCGTTACCGTGGCAACCTAGGTATGTAACATTATATTTTTCTTCAAATGTTCCAAACTTCAAATTTCTGTCTGCAAAAAGAGTCATGCTTGATGATGGTTGAGCGTTAAAAAATATTTGTGGTTGGCTAAGATTTTAGATAGATTGTGTACATATTTTATTTGAAAAATCAACAGTTTATAAAATAAACATAGTGGTATAAAAAAACCAATAAAGATTCTTACTTAATAAAATTATTGAATAAACATAATCACCATCATCGCACACAAAGCTTATTGCATCCTGTTTCAGTGCGGAGTGTCTACAAGGATGAGCGGCGCTACTACGAGGCGCTTGTGGAGAGCGGGGTCAAGCGCCTCATGCTGTTCCCCTACCACCTCGCTGACATGGTCGTTAAAGGTGAATCTACTCTCCATCAGCAACTGCTAGTGCTATGTTGCCACGTCATTCAATTAAGAAGCTGTCCGGTCAATAGCTCAGTTGCTAGAGCTCTTGTGTTCCATGCCAGAGGGCTAGATGATGATGATGATGATGGTTTATGGAGCGCCGCTTCGTGACTACTGTCACTGCAAGGGCTAGGGCTCCATTCCCACACAGGGCTTCAGAAATAAACCCATTTTGATGTTTATTTTAAATCCAGAATCAAAATACCGGCACGGTTTACTCAACCTACACAAGAAATCAGAACCTGTCCCCTTGGAAGCAGGGAACCCCCACTTCAAGTGAAGTGTTAAGCGTAGGGCCGGCCCCCTTACCTGTGAAATTAAATAGGTTCCACAAGCAATCCCTTTGGGACGGCACTGTAAGAAGGTGCACTATATGTGCAACTTAGTAGCGTTGCATTGCATTTTTATCCTAAGAACTTAGCCATGTGACGTCACAACATTTTTGTTTATGGAATTTGCCTGCACCTACTCCATTCATTGGAATAAAAATAATATTCATACTCAGTGCCTGTTTCTGAACCAGCCTGTAACACATAGTGAAATGCTTTTTTGAAAATTTAATAGACTTTAACAGACGTAAATTAGGAATGAATCATATGAAACAATGTAAATTGAAATCACTCTAATAAGGAACATGAACCTCCCTTGTCAGGTCTCCGCATCACCCCGTTTGCCTACTACAAGGAAGTGGTTGGTCGGATCATGGACCTGGAGAAGAGCTACGACACGCTGCCCAACTTCACGGCTGCCGACTGCCTCCGCCTTCTGGGCGTGGGGCGCAACGAGTACATGGAGCTCATGAACTTGCGCGGGGGGCGGGGCAGCGGGGGCGCCAGGAGACTGCTGCCCGCCCTGCCCCGCGCCCCGCCCCTGCAGCCCTGGTGGCGCCTGGAGCTGGGCCTCGTGCTGGAGGACGACGTCAAGGTAGGAAGTCACTGCTCATTCACCCAAGGTTTATTTACCAAGTTTTACATTAATTTGTTATTTACATTAGAAAAAGGTGAAAAAAAATATTATTTCAATTAGTATATATATACCTGTAAGAGAAAGGAAGAAAATATTTTTAGATTGATTTTTGGTTTCATGTTTTCAGATATTATCGGCAGCTGAAAGAGAAGTGATTGATCGTCTCATAGACGATGGATCGCAGACAGTTGGCACCCTGGACTGCGAGCTGGTGCACAGCCTATACAAGTATGTGCTTATCAATAGTTAAGTGATCAACAAATGAACAAAGACTGACACTAAGTTTTAGAATAATCATAGAAATTTGCTGTTTGCAAGGTTTATCTATGTCCATTAGTAACGCATAAAACTAATTTTGATACTCATCAATAGAAAATGGCAACTATCAACTTTTGTTTTATTTTGTTTTAAAATTACAAAGAACCGACTTTAACAGCTCTCGAGACCATAGAAATTAATAAAAATTCAAGTACTGTCAATTCCTTACTAAATAACTTTTTGATCCCTAATCCATCTCCTCTCCTGACCTTGTTTCCTAGAAATAATAATAAATCTGTCACCAACAATCCCAGCGCTCTGTTCCCTTCCTCACCCCTCCCCCCCTCCACTACTCCCACCCCTTAAAAGAATGTTACACTAATTTATATTTTATTTTGTTAGTCAGTCAAAAGTACAAATGTGAGGTGAATGAAAGACTTAACCACGATGAGTTAAAAAAAACAAAAGAAGAAGGATGTGTTGAAAAAATGTGGTCAAAAATGAAAGAAAATATGATTGAATGTGCGAAATCTGTTTGTGGTGAAGCGAAGGTCTGTAAAAGAAGAGGTGATGCATGGTGGAATGACGAAGTGAGAGAAGCTATTGAACAGAAGAAGAATGCTTTTAATAGATGGCTGAATGATAGGAAAAATCAAGCTCTAGAAGAGATATATAAGCAAGCAAAACGAAGAGCCAAAACCGTCGTCTTTGAGAGTAAGATGAAAATAGAAAGTAAGGAAAATGAGAGAGCGCAGCAGAATTTCCTCACCAATAAAAAATCATTCTGGAGCTGGGTACGTGATAAAAACGAAAGTCGCGGATCAACCACCCCAGGCATTAAAAACGCTGAGGGAATCTTGCTGTGGGACGAAAGTGATGTAAGGAAGAGATGGAATGAATATTTTAAAAATTTATATGGCCAGGGCGAAAGAGACTATTATGATGTTGAATATAATGACAGCGATGAAGAAATTGTGAAAGAGGATGTGATAATAAGTATAAAAGATCTGAAGAATGGAAAAGCTGCTGGGAATGATGGTGTGAATGCTGAGATGATCAAATGTGCTGGGGAGTGCATGGTTGAATGGATGTTTGAACTGTGCAAGATGTGTGTGAAAGAGAGTAAAGTGCCGATGGACTGGAAAAAGGCGGTCATTGTTCCTATCTACAAAGGAAAAGGTGACAAAAAGGACTGCCAAAATTTCAGGCCCATCAGTCTTCTCAGTATAGCTGGTAAAGTATTGTGTAAGGTTCTCATAAAAAAAGTGAGACTGTCTACCGGTCATGGGGTTTCTGATATCCAGACTGGCTTTATGCCAGGAAGAGGGTGTGTAGACCAGATCTTCACTCTCAGACAGATTGTTGAAAAACATCTGGCTGTAGGTCGGAAGGTCTACACGGCTTTTGTGGATCTCGAGAAGGCTTTTGACTCGGTGGACAGAGGTATGATGTGGAAAGTACTCCTAAAGTACGGTGTGAACGGCAAGCTTCTGAATGGAATACGCGCCATCTATGAAAATAGTTTGGCGTGTGTAAGAGTGGATGGTAAATGTAGCGAATGGTTTGATGTTTACAAGGGAGTACGACAGGGGTGTGTAATGAGTCCGTGGTTATTTAACATAATCATGGACAATTGTATGAAAGAAGCAGAAATTTCTCATTATGGTGTGAAAGTGGGTGAGACGAATGTTGGAGTTCTTCTCTATGCTGACGATGCCGTAGTGTTGGCTGATACAGCGGAGGAGCTCCAGATGATACTCACCAAAATGAATGATGCTTTTAGTAAGAACGGTTTAAAAGTGAATGCCAGTAAGACGAAAGTATTAGTGTTTGACAGGACTGAGGAATGCGAGGAAATTGAGATAAGACTGAATGAAACAAGAGTGGAGGTCGTGAAAGAATTTGATTATCTGGGAAGCAAGTTTGAGTCGAATGGGAAATTGACGAAAGAATTGGAAAAGCGTGCTAGTAGAGGAAGAAGTGTAATGGGAACGATTGGAAGAATTGCAAGAAATAGGAAACTTACGAAGAATATGAGATTGGCGGTCCACAATGGTATATTGGTTCCGACATTGATGTATGGAAGTGAGGCGTGGACAGTTAATGAATGTGAGCTGAGTAAAGTATGTACGGTTGAAATGGCTTACCTGAGAGCAATGGCTGGAAAAACACTGAATGATAGAGTACGTAATGATTGGGTGATGAACGAGTGTGGTATAAAAGAGAAAATGAGAATGAAAGTACAAAAAAGTACGATGAGATGGTTCGGACATCTCGAAAGAATGGATGATGAACGACTAACGAAGAAAGTGTACAAAGGAAATGTCAGAGGAAAGCGCGGAAGGGGAAGGCCGAGGAAAGAATGGTTAGACCAAATAGGTGAGATTGTGAAAGAATGGAACCTGCAGAGTGAAAATAAGAGAAGAGTATGTATGAAAAAGGTGATGAATATTGAGGAAATGAAAGTGGTTTGTAAGGACAGAAAAAAGTGGAGGCGCATCTGCGGAGGTACCGGCCACCCCTAGTGGAACGGCGGCAGGATACAGTAACAGTAACAGTTAGTCAGTAATATTTTGTACCTGACGATGGAAACATTGTTTCCGAAACCGGTCGTACATTATTAAATTTTACTCACCCCGTAACCTAATACAATTTGTTTATTTTATTTTTAATTTTAATTTTTTAAAGAAAACTCTGTTTAAAATTCTAAAAATGAAATACATGAAGTGGATTATGAATTTCTTAAAGAAGCAAGTTGTTGAACCCTAATTTGAAGTTCACGCAGGAATGGTTTGACATCATATTAGAAAATACTGATGTCAACAATTTTTGTCTTTATAAATTGATAACAAAATCAATGTTTGTACAAACCCTTAAAATGCCCTGAAAATTCAAGTTCATAGTCGAAAACTACCTTTTTGGCTAAGTCTTTTGCTTTTTCATCCTGCAATACTCAAAGTTTACACAATAATCAGATGTTTATATTTTTCAATGTAATGATTTTCTATATTTTATTATGATAATTTAAAGGTGAGTCAAGTTTACACGTCAATTCCCGCCGAATGCTTCAGAAAACGTCAGTTTGAGCTTATTGTAGTAGTTTATATTAATTTTCACATGAGATTTCATTTTTTAAAAACCTTACGAAGCATTAGTCTTGTGGCATTTTATGTTAATTAAATTTGTCTGAAAGTGATGTTGTGAATGCTGATCAAGAGGAGTGCTCCCGTCCCGTCTTCACCTTGCGTATTGTTCCAGGAAGGGCCTCGTGTACCTGGACGTGCCCATCACTGGGTGTGACCGCGTGCGCGTGCCTCCCCTGCAGGGCTTCGTCATGAACCGCGTCACCGGAGACTACCTGGAGACTCTGCTGTACAAGGTACAACAAACAGCTTTCAGATGCAGACATCTTGTTTACTGATTGTCAAGGTCACCTGTACTTCATTCCCTCACAACTGATGTGGCTTCTTGATTCCATCTTTCAATCTGTGATTCGCAAAATAATCACATGCAAGTCATGGAGCTCGTGGATCCTGAGATGAGGACGTCCAGCTATCTGACCACCTTTAAGGAGGTCTTCTATGAGCTACAATCAGTAGCGGCTCCAACTAAAATCCGAGAGAGGGGATGACTTTGGACGATAGTTTGATGACCACCCTATAGCAAGTACCCCACGCAGCACACATTAACAATTTTTTATCTAAAAATGTAAGCCAAGCCCTTGTTTCATAAATTTTATTCAATTGTGGATGTTTTTATAATTTGAATTTGAATGTATTTACTTTTTATTTTGTAGTTTAAAAAAATACGTAAAAGTTGAAAATATGTAGGCGAGTTTGCAATTGGTAAATTTTTAGATGTTGTGGAATTGTTGTAAGTAAGACAATAATTGGGTGGAAAAAAGCAACTACAAAAAGAAAGGACTTACTTACTTGAAATCCGAATATCCATGGCCACACTTGGTCATCACCAAAAAGAGCACAGTCAACCAAAAGATTTTATATTTCATTTATCATTAAAGAATGCGAATCCACCCACTTTTTAAGGCCACAACCTTATTGTACAAAACAAGCAAGAATAAATTGCACAGAATCTGTACTCGACTTTCTTGCAAAAATTAACCCACTGTATGACGTATGTAAAGCTAGAATCATCTACCAGCTTATGCCGTTTCAATAAAAGTATAATATATCAATAATAAATCAATTTTATTCCACCGCGGTGTGTACCTGCATACTCGTACAATATGGATATGGCATATAGAATATAAATGTTTTGTTGATTTATTTGAAAAAGCACCAATTACACAAGAAATATCCTCGACTCATAGGTTGGTATGAAGCTGACCTCTGTACTGTACTGTACTGTATCCTGCCACCGTTTCATTAGGGGTGGCCGGTACCTCCGCAGATGCGCCTCCACTTTTTGCTGTCATCACCTTTTTCATACATACTCTTCTCTTATTCTCACTCTGCAGAATCCATTCTTTCGCAATCACACCAATTTGGTCTAACCATTCTTTCCTCAGCCTTCCCCTTCCGCGCTTTCCTCTGACATTTCCTTTGTACACTTTCTTCGTTAGTTGTTCATCATCCTTTCTTTCAAGATGTCTGAACCATCTCATCGTACTTTTTTGTACTTTCATTCTCATATTCTCTTTTATACCACACTCGTTCATCACTCAAGCATTACGTACTCTATCACTCAGTGTCTTTCCAACCATTGCTCTCAGGTAAGCCATTTTAACCGTACTTACATACTTTACTCAGCTCACATTCATTAAGCCTCACTTCCACCAACCAATATGCCATTGTGGACCGCCGATCTCATATTCTTCATAAGTTTCCTATTTCTTGCAATTCTTCCAATCGTTTCCATTACACTTCTTCCTCTACTAGCGCGCTTTTCCAATTATTTCGTCAATTTCGCATTCGACTCAAACTTGCTTCCCAGATAATCAAATTCTTTCACGACCTCCACTCTTTTTTCATTCAGTCTTATCTCAATTTTCTCGCATTTCTCAGTCCTCCCAAAGTGTAAAAGATAATTCACTTTGTCAATGTCACCCCTGTTTCAAGGAAGGTCGGCAAGAGTTGCAGGTTTTATGTTAATTTGAGATTTGGTTTTAATTTGTAAGTACAAATTCAGCATTCGTAAGCGCGAACTTACACGTACCTGTTTGTGGGCATGCATTTCATATTAGTTTTGAATGTTTATATTTCATTGCAACTTATATTCTAGCGGTGTTATTCTTACTTGTCATATTTCGCCATCGGCCTAACTGGCGACTACTTAATCTGGGTACAACGCCGGACTAGACCAAATTTGAAATATTGATTCTCGTTCATAGTGTAACGTAGGAACAGTTGAGCCTGCGACCAAATTTGGACGGCTGAAATTACGTCCGTTCAATGTCGTATTTAAAAAAAAAATCTGTTGTGGAGATGTCACTTTATAAATATTATTTAAAGAATAGGGAATTTTCAGTCGTTTTTAAATAATTATTAAAACAATAACCATTGACAATAACGCAAAAAAAAGATGAAAAATAAAAGCAAATAATCAGTTTATAAATTTGTTGTGCAATTTATAATTAACCCTTTGGCTGCGGCTGGCATGCATAGATGTCATGACGTAACTTGCATACAGTGCGGCTGGCATCTATGCATGTCATCGAAGTTGTAAGCTTCCCCTGACATCGGTGTTCAAATTTTTCAAACTTTTTTGTTGCTTACATTATAGGTACACTAATATAATCTCATATTATACATATTTTGAAAATATTCTTTCTAAAATATTTCGTCAGAACAGATCGATCTCTCGTCCCGCGCGTGTGTACCAATGTTTATAAACAAAATCCAGGCAAGTATAATCTATTCAGATAGATATAACTGTTTACGTTTTTCGTTTTTTTGTAAAATAACTAATATTATTTTTTCTTTAGTAACGAGTATTTAAGTGAGTAAAAAAAATGTTTAAAACCTAATGGATATAAAATCTAGTTATGGAATGTGCGTATAATATATTTTTTTGAAGTATTATTGTTGTGATTTACTTGTTTTTATATAAAACAACAAGTGAAAAAATGTGTTGAAAGTTTGTGATTTGTGTTCTTGGATAACTAATGAATATACTTTTTCATAAATTTTGAAGTTTCATCAAGTAATTAAGGTAGGAAATAAATTTATGTGTAACAAAATAACCTCAAAAAAGTATTCCGTTCTGGCGGTGCGTATGTAGCAAATAAATTCAGAATCGAAACGATTAAAACAACTTTGAAAACAATTGATTAGCCAAATAAATCCGTATATTTTTTGTGGATCGGGAAAAATAAACCAAATGTAGGGAATATGCGTTTGGGACGACCACACAAATATCGATGACGTCACAATGGCCGACGGCTGACTGTTTTGTTTGTACACAGATCAGATGTCTGCCGAAATGCAAGTAAATATTTTATTTCAGATGGAAAAAGTGTCTCATATGTGTTCGTAGAGTGTTAAATATCATCTTCACTTATTTTAAACTATATACATAACTTCAGTTTTGCGGCAAATTTTTCATATTGAGAAATTTGCCGCGAGCCGTGATGCAATCTGTCAAATGATTTCTTTTGCTTTTTAATTTTGTGTGTTTTGTGCCTCAAAAAGCGATTGATTAGCAAAAAAGTGCTGAATTCTGTCAATTTGACCAAAATGACAAAAACAAATCGCAAAACAAAACAGTAATAAAGCAAATATTTACTATTTAATATTAAATACGGCAGTTGTCAAAATCGATTGTACCACAAAACCCTCTCCGAGGCGGTTTTGTCTTGGCCTAACTTCGCATACATTTGGAGGTTAGATTTGGGCGGGCGTTGAACTCGAGACGCAAGCCTAACTACTTCAGAAATGTTCAAGAATCAAAATTAAGCAAAACGTGGGTTCAAAGGGCGACGAAAATGTCTAAGAATAACACCGTAGATTATTATAGATGGTCATTGAACCCTTCTGTATGCAAACTAGGACTTTGTATGGTGGGTAAACTTTTTAGTTATATTTTGAAAAAGTAACGACTGATTAATTATTATTGATATTTATAAAATTTTAAGAATCGCAGCCTTTTATCTATCTATTTTTAACCCTTTGACTACCAAGAAAATTGCTAATACATTTTGTATGGAAAATTTTCACTTTGTATGGCGGCTATACTTTTGATTCACTTTTTGGAAAAAATAATGATGGCAATATATAGTTTATTATTGTTTTACATTTGTTCTACATTATTTTTTTATTAACCCTCTAACTGCCGAGAATTTTTCCATTATTTTTTTCTTTTATATGGCAACTCCCTAAACCGAGATTATGATGAAGAAATGATTATAATTATTAGATAGCACTATTTCATAAATGGATTCACAAAAAATTTAAGAAAAATCGTCGGAGCCGTTTTTGAGAAAATCGCATTTTAAATTTTCAGCTCTTTGGAAGCCATCTTGAATTTTCAAAAAAGTAAAAAAAAAATGATTACGAATTAAAGTAATAAGCTTGTTCTTTCTATCAAATCTAAAACAAATTAAAATATCTGGCATTTTAATAGGTTTTTGTAATATTTTCGATTTATAATTTCAGGTCGTGTAAACGGTGCTTTATATTTATTTTTTCAAAAATTTTTTTTTGTAAATTTGTAGAAATTTATGTTGTGCATAATATTGTAGAACATTATATTTTTGTTTATCCCTTAACTTTCGAGAAAATCACAATCGTTTGTTTTTTTCATATGGCAACCCATAGACACAGATTAGTAAGAGTGTTGCCATAACTAATTTATTAAGTTAAAAATTAATTAGTGGCAACTCTGAAAATTTAAGAAAAATTCTTGGAGCCGTTTTTGAGAAAAGTGCAATTTTATGTTTTTTTTGTATGGCAGCCATCTTGAATTTTCAAGTTGGTGTAATGCCATGTGTTAAAAATACTTTTTAACATGAGTTCAGAATTTCATAGATTGTTCCAGAACCGCAGAAAGTAGCCACATTATGTACTTGCATGTTTGTTATTTTAAAATAATTGGATACATGCATTGGTCATCATTGGCATACTTATGATTGTCAATAAAGAACGAATTTGCTGACAATGTAGGTTAAGATATTATTTTGTGACGCAATGTATCGAAATTTCTGGATTTATAATTATTAATCAGCCTTGATATATTGAATTTGCTGACAATGTAGGTCAAGACACTGTTTTGTGGTGGCGCAATAGAAGTTTCTAGATTATAGTCTTTATAAGGAAAAAGTATGTACAACTTTGTAATATAAAAGGAGTAATGAATGACTCAATAAATCAGTAGCAGCTGACCATTGATCATCGGAGTTTCATTCCCTTGAATCAGAGCTGGTGCTCCGGCACACAACTGGGCGAGTCTCGAGTAAGCCCTAGTTGGTGTCGTCAAAATCACCATGTTATTCATACTTAAAACATGTCCAAAAAAGTTGATGTAGCCAAAATTTGGTATCTCTAGGTCTTATACTTTGGAAAGTGACACACATACACACACACACACACATACATACAGACGGACGTTTTTGAAAGATAGTGTTTTTTGGCATGTCCTGCACCAGGACAACTCCTTTCCGTGAAAACCTCGAAAAAAAAAATTCACACCAAATCATAACTTTCTTTATAGCCTTCAGCTATAGCAAGAAAGTAAAAAATTAATGTAAACTTTCCATGAAAAACTATATATTTTCTACTTTGGGAAGCACTGCTGTTATTTACATCTCCCCACGGCAAAAAACGCGCTAGCACGAACTTTTAACCAATAACAATATTGTATTTGTGTGATATTATGATGGCAGCTCCTTGTCAAATACTGGGCCGAGGAATTTACGAAAATAATAAGTTCATTCATTCAGTTATAATATCATCATGTTCAAATTTTGTTTTAAACGCATCATATTATTGTTGACGTACCATAGGTGACCGCCCGAAAAGTCCCTACAGACGTACAATGGGAAACCAATACACGCAGGCGCCAAAAGCTTCTGTATTTAACATGCGTCGTACTTACAGAGACTCATGTACACACACACGCGCAACTATCGCGGGGATCCGAATAAAAGTCCCGCCTCACCCGAACCAGCCCGAAATATGACTTCGCTTGCGTCCGCGCAGGGAACGAGATAAAAGGGAAGGAGAGTGGCTCATATTTCAATCTTAGCGAATGCACACAATACACATGTACCTTACGTTTTAACAAATATTATTATTGTTTTATCAACAAAAACCTTCGTGTGACTCACTGCGTCCGTTCTATTATAAAATATTGAAACATCTTCGGTCAGTAAAATAGTTTGAAAAATATACTTCGTTTACACTATTATTTACAGATTTCTCAGTTGTTTCTTCTCATACAATTTTATGTTTCCAATTTCATTCATAGGGATGTTCCCCACTGTCCCCTAATGAAGAGCCGCCACTGGCTACAATGTATCGGTGTCTTGCTATTGTAATAACTATTTTTAGGAAGGAAAATTTCAACCAATCCATCAAATAAAAATCTTTGAGGGGGAGTGGTTGAATTACACTCTGTAACTGTAACTCTATCGCCATTCCCCTAGGGGTGGTCAGAGCCACTGCATATTTGCCTCCATTTTTTCTTATCCTTTGATACCTTTTTTAATTCATTCATGCTCATCACCTTTTTGGATGTTAATATATTATGTCTCAATGTAAATATTGCAAATTTTGAATGTCTCGTCAAACCGCAAGCTATGTGCTTGGGAGGCCTGGTGTAAGGTGGTTTGGTTTTGGTGTTAAAAAGTAAATAATGAAAGGAAGAGCATATTCCGAACAGGAGCAAACACTGAATACATAAGAAGTTGTAGTGTGTTACTTCACAAGGTGTTTGTGACGGTGGATGAGAGCACGGCTGTGTCTGAGCTGGCCGCGGTCCTGCAGGAGGATGCGGAGCAGGTGAAGCAGGCCGTGGCGCTGTGCTGCCGGCTGGGGTTCGCGCAGAGGACCAGCCCGCAGCACGCGGCCCTCACGCTGCATCCCTCCTGGCTGCGACAGACTCCGCAAACACCGTAAGGAAACTTACATCGGTACTTTCCTGCTAAAAACTGTATGTTTTGTTTTCTTCTTTGAAAAAAGTAAAAAAAATATCCTAACGCACACAATATATAAGTTACACATGAAATGCAATAATTTCTAACCGTTTGGTTCACAAAGTGGTCGCAGTGGAACCTATTTATTGAAACAGATAAGGGGGCCAGCCTTATGCCATCCACTTCAGTTGAAATGGGGGTTTCCCTGTCCCGAGACGGCTACTTTTCATTTTTTGTGAAGGCTGAGTAAAGTGAAAGTTTAAAGGAAACAACTAAACGGGAAATTATTTCTGACATCCTTGGTGGGAATCGAACCCTAGCCCTCTGGTGTGAAATGCAAGCATCTACCAACTGGGGTGTTGAGCAAACTATTTTGAAAATGAAAACCATTTTGAATTGATTGTTATCGCGATGGGATGTACTGTTAACCTACAGGAAGTACCACCTTGGTACTGTCAACTCAGCCAGAGACTAAAGTGTAAGGATGCATCAAAAAACTTGGCAGGCAATTAATTGATGCGACCAGTCTGTGTGAGGAGGTACCAAGTCTTTTTTTTGTGAAAATTCCATAATTTTCTCTTCTCAAGAAAATGTAATTTGTTAGTTGATGTTATTATGCCAGACGGTGTTGTTTACAATTTGATTTATATTTCAGAGTGCGTGCAGTCACTCCTCTGACGTTAGACAGCTCCTTGCAGATGGAACCTGTGCTGGCGAGAGAACCTCCACAAGCCAGTCGGGTGAGTCACCACACTGAAAATATTTATTTATTTGGAAAACAACGGCTTTTATAAGGGTGAATTCCACACTCCCCGCCTGCCTCATGATGTTGATATTGTAGCAGACGGTGGTAGCAGGAGTGTACACTGAAGGAGTGGAGCTCATTATGTTGATATTGTTACAGACGGTGGTAGCAGGAGTGTACACTGAAGGAGTGGAGCAGGAAGAGCGCCGTGGTCCCCGAGTGGCCTTCCTGTTTGACTCCACACTCACCGCTTACCTCATGATGGGAAATCTGTCTCCGGTAAAGATGATTTTTAACTCAAGAGTCAACCCATTGAATAATTTGATATATAATATGGTGTGCGAGAGAAGGCGAATACCTTATCTGGCTATTGGAAAATATACCATTATTAAACCATCTCTAGCATCTTGCAGAAGTGTCTCCTTCACCAAGTGTTACCAGATATCTTAGTGCTTTATCCTCTAAAGGGCAACATTGACATTAGTATTTTGTCCTGTTTGTGTCAGAAAATGTCAGGTTAAGGTGGAAGGGAGAGGCCTGCCAACCAAATCGGTAAATACTTTTCTTAAGGATCTGGGACTCAATAAATTTCAATAAATGGCTTTCTGGAAAGACTAACAAAGGCGGCCATCTCGGGATCATACCGCATTTGGTTACGAAGATCTGTGAGCCAAGACAACTCCAGGCATGCAATGTAATAAATCAGGTTTCTATATTGGGAGGAAGGATGTGTTGGGAGTAATTGGGAACTTTGACATGATGAAAGGATCCTTAACCAACCAGAGACAGGTCGTACGTCCTGTGACTCCCATCCCATCCTGACTGTGCGGCGGGCCTGGGTTTGGGTCTTAAATTTTCAAAAGGTTAAGACCTGACTCGGTGAGACCGTGGATTGCTTAGTTATTTCACAAATAAATACACATGCTGGATCGCAACCTAATTGGTTCTCTGATAATTATTGTTGGATCTCTGATGTGTTGTGTTGCTGTGCTTGCAGGACCTGAAGAACCACGCAGTCACCATGTTTGAAGTGGGCAAGCTGTGTGACGAGAGCATTGACAGCTTTCTGGAAGAACTAGACAAGGTGAGCTGATTGCTGTTTACACATTCATTGTCATATTCCAACAATATTATAAACACAATGAAAGGTTTTTTGATTTTAAATTTTAGATGTTTTACGAACTTGGAACTTTGATTTGCTTTTACTTTTTTTTTCAATTCACAAAATAAAGAACATGTTTGTGATGAAGCCATTTTTTTTTGATGTGGTAAAATTTTGAAAATTAAAACGCTGAAGAAAAAGACAGTTTTTCTTGTGTGAATGTGTGATAACCCTCATATTCATTATCCTACAGTACTTCCCTCAGGCCTGACTAGTGGCTGCAATGGCTTTTATTCATGCACATGGTGAATAAATAAAAACCATTCTATGAGCTAGTGAGGCCTGAGGGAAAATCTATCAGCCAATATGCTATCCGTCAGCTTTCGTCCAAAGGGCACTTAGATTTAAAAATGATTGTTGTTGAGACATCATTTAATTGATGTTCAGCATAGTTTAATGCTGAGTCTCGCTGTAATACCGTCTCTCTGGGGTTTCAGTGTAGCTATAATCAACTAAGATGTGTATGTTTGGTTTCAGATTGGCCGTCGCGAGATAGAAGGAGAAGCCCAGCGCTACTGGACGCATGCCCTGGTTCTGCGGGCCACCCTCCTCGCCCTGTCCCCTCTCCGACCTCTGGACCTTGTCCGCTGCGAATCCCTCCAAACCTTAGACGCTGCCACGGCCGCCAGACTCTTGAACAACAAGTACCGCTTACTCGTGGCCATGGCTCCCCTGCTGAGAGAGGCTCGGCCTCCCCGGGGGGCTCCATGTACCCCGCCCCTCCTGGGCCCGGCAGCTTTAGAGGCCAACTCCTTGTGGTTCAAGCTTTTCATATACCACGCAACTGGTTTCGGCCCTCCAACTTTACTGTTAGCAAAGGGCGCCGTCCTAGAAAGACTGCCTCGGGCATTTTTAGGATTCTCTCGGTTGCTTGTCTGTTCGTGGCAGCACGAGGGGGCTGTTTTAGCTGCTTGTAATTTTTCCGCTGTTAATGCGACGCTGCAGTACGGACCTGTCATGTTGCAAGCTTGGGGCGTCCGCCGACCCGCCACCACAAGGTTAATAGCTTTCCCTGCGGATCCAGAAGACCCCAGATGGAACAACAGATGCCTGATCAGTCTTGCCAAACGATTGGACTTACAACATGCTTGCGGCTACGTTACCTTAGTAGATATAGGAGTCCCAGATTGGGGTGCTCCGCCAGACGCTCCGTCTTCTGTGCGTCTTGGTCGCGCCCCTGAACCACAACCTGGCCCTTTAAGTTCGCCGGACGAGCGACACTTTGCCGTTTCACCGGCGCCAAATGGTTCGCCGGATAACGGCATAACCGACGCCGCTTGCTCCAAGCTCCTGCGTCAGGAATTAGATCGCTTGGACGAGCAGCAGGGCTCCGATGAGGAACTGACTCCGGTTAGTCCTGTGGAAAGTGAGCCGGCGTCTCCCCGCCTTCCTCCGCCTGTCCCTGAAAGCTTGCTGAGTCCCACGGAAGAAAGTGTCTCTGTTTTCTCCCAATGCCTGCCCCAAGTGGAAACTGAAGATGTGCACGTTCAAGAATCACAGCTACAACCTGAGGTGACACATTGCCTTGCTATGTTATCCATTATCTTAAGAACACTGTGATCTGCAAGCCGTTACATTGCTTATTAAATATCCATGGCCTGGAAGAGGGATGGCGCCATGGGAGGATTTTGCATGACACTCATATGAAGAGTGATATTAAAATAGCCATGTGAATTTTCTTCATTCATCAATAGTTTTACAAAAGAAGGATGTGACGATACAGTCTCATATGAAGGTTCTATATTTTTTTAATACGTATATTTTTTATTTATTTCTTTTACTTGTATAGTTATGTTTTGTATGCCTTTCAGAAATGGACCCTGCTGGACTGCAACTTTGGAGTCCCGTTATTTGACGAGGAATGCAACCAGCAAGTCTGCCAGTCCATCGTGACAGACCTCCACAAACCTGAGAGGTCAGCGTGCAAAATTGCTTCATCATGATCTTAGTTGCAAAGATATATTAACATTGAAGACTCACACTTTATGCAAACCCACAAGCAAACACGTGAAAGTTTGCGCTCAAAAATGCTGCATGTGCGCTTACAAAATTAAACCCAAACCTCAAATGGAAATGAACTCTACAACTCTCGCTGCCTTTCCCTAAAATGTCATCAATTAGTATCAAGACACAGATCTACGACTACGACAGAGTACGACTCGAGCGCCCGCCAGCGACGGTCGTGGGTTGTGGAGTATTCTTTAAAATTAATTAAATAACTATTTTCGAAAGTTAATACTAATCATTAGTAACATTTAAACTATCTGTGTTATTCGTAACATTTATTTTTATTAAATTGATAAAGTGAAATCAATCTGTGTTACTCGTAACACGTTATTAAGTGCTTATTGTGTGAGTGAACACGAAACACTTAACACGAAATCTGTGTTATTCGAAATCAATCTGCGGTATTCGTAACACATCTTTTTATTAAGTGCTTATTGTGTGAGTGAAATCAATCTGTGTTATTCATAACACGAAATCTGTGTTATTCTCAAAATCAATCTGTGTTATTCATAACACGAAATCTGTGTTATTCTCAAAATCAATCGTATTATTCGTAACACGAAATCTGCATTATTTCGAAACCAATCTGTGTTATTCGTACTACTTCTTTCTATTAAGTGCTTATAGTGTGAGTGAAATCAATCTGTGTTATTCGTAACATTGTTTTTAAAATTTATAAGTGCTAATATTAAACAATCATTAAAAGTCTACTAGCCCTGCATCACACGAGTACCTAGAGCCAACGTGCGCAGCAACACCACAGTTCCTAGAAGAAATACCGTTAATGTCCCTTTGTGCGCAGCGCGCCCCTAGCCTCTTCTATAACCAATAATGCTCTATTCGAAGAAATCCCTTTTGTCTTACAGATCTTACTTGCCCATTGAGCATACCTTGTTAGCACACCTTGACTCACACCGACTACTAAGGAAGGCAAAAAAAACCCTGCCACCGAGGTAAGAGAGGCGGGATAAAGGAGAGGACACGAGCAAACAAAAACAATAACAACTTACCGTCAAGCTCGCGAAAACCTAATAGTACAAAACTAGGATTATGGAATGCCAGATCTATAAGAAATAAAGCCGATGAAATCATTGATATGTTCAAAGAAAACGAGCTGGATGTGCTTGCCTTGACAGAAACATGGCACGAAAATTACCAGTCCATGCCTCTTCAACATTTCAGAAGGCATGGATACCATGTGACTGAAGAGGCGAGAAAACAAAATCCGCACAAAAATCAGGAGAACATAAACTGGACCAACCATGGGGGTGTTGTTGTGCTTGCTAAGCAAGATCTTAAACTAGTGAAGTTAAAAATGGGAGAGTTTAGTAGTTTTGAGAGCCTGGGTTAGCGCGTTGCATGTAAAGGTGAAACCTTGACCCTGGTCATAGTCTATCGGCCTGGATCTAAGAGAGCATCGGCAGCGTTTTTTACAGAATTCCGCTCACTCCTAGAAACAATTACTTCTCGTAATGAACCATTTTTTATCGTAGGAGACCTAAACATTAGACTAGTCAAAAACACTGACCCCGAATGCAAAAAAAATCACTGAGCTATTAAATGACTTTGGATGCAAGCAGTGGGTTGAACTTCAACACACTGTGAAGGGGGTATATTGGAAGTTATTATAACAAAAGAGGATACTCCATGCACTCCCATAGTAAAAGATGTCGGCCTATCAGATCATAGCTTGGTGAGTATCAAGCTCAACCTTAAAAAACCGACACCTATACTCAAAACCACCACAGGAAGGAGGAAGGGCATGGAGAAAAATCAATACAGAGACATTCAAAGCGGATCTCATGGTAACGGACGTCTGTCTAATGCAAGGGAAAAATTGTGAAGAGAGTATTGAGCTCTATGAGAGCACTCTGAAATGTCTTGGGGATAAGTTCGCTCCCGTAACCACTACAACAAGGAGAGTCAGGAATTCCGAAAAATGGTTTGACGAAGAATGTCGCATTGCTAAACTAGAGGCACGCTATTTTGAAAGACAATTCAGAGCAAACAAGAGTGACACTAGGAAGAAAGAATGGCTCACCGCACTACAAAAATATAGGGATATTCTTACAAAGAAAAAATCTTCCTTCTGGTGTACCAAAATATCTGAAGGGAAACATGACCCGAAAAAACTCTGGAAAGATATAAATTACATTTGCGGAAAAGAACCAGAGAAAATAACGTCATCTGCTAAGGCGGAAGAGTTTGCTGAATTTTTCCAAAATAAACTAAGGAAACTTAACTCTAACTCAAATCCAAGCCCCACAAATATCAGCACAAACGTTAGCATGACCTCCAGGGAAATGTCGACACTTGATGACTTTGATGCAACTACAGAGGAAGAAATGAAGAAACTTCTCAATAGAGCGGCAAACAAACAATGTGAGCTCGACCCTGTTCCTACTTGGCTTTGGAAAGACTCAAAATCTACTCCTACCATGGCTGGTAAATATGACAAACCACTCTTTCTCAGAAGGCACAGTGCCAACCTCACTCAAGGTAGCGCTGATAACCCCAATCATCAAAAAGGCACAGCTAGACCATGAAGACCTCACAAACTTTCGACCAAATTCGAATCTAAGCCTAATATCTAAGACCCTCGAGCGGGCTGTTGCCACCAGGCTTACTTCACACCTCCACAAAAACAACTTCTTCCCCAGAATTCAGTCGGCGTATAGACGCTATCACTCTACAGAGACAGGAATAGCAAGGCTTGTATCAGAAATAACAACGGATGCAGAAAAAGGCAACATTGTAATGCTGGCCTTACTCGATATGAGCGCAGCCTTCGACACGGTGGACCATGTGATACTACTACACAAGCTCAAAATGCTAGGCGTCACGGGCAAAGCTCATAAATGGTTTTGCTCATATCTCAGTGACCGTCAGCCAAAAGTTCGCCTGAGTGGAAGCGTCTCCAAGCCGTTTGCACTGGAATCAGGAGTGCCTCAGGGATCAGTGCTGGGACCCCTCTTGTTTCTGATTTACACAGCGGAACTGGAAAAAATAGCAGATAAATGGAGCATCGGAATACACTGCTACGCAGATGACTGCCAGCTGTATGCATCATGCAAACTACTTGAAATTGACACGCTGAAAGCAACCATGGTCAGTTGTATAGAGGATATACAAGTGTGGATGACACAAAACAGGCTGGTACTGAATCCTGAAAAAACCGAAATAATATACCTGGCAACATCGCGAAGAAAACAACTCCTCGATCAAGGACCAATCGTCGTTTGCGGCAGTATGGTGACCCCAGCAAAAAGCGTAAGGCTCTTGGGGTACAATTAGAGCAACACCTGTATCTTGGAGACCACATCGGCAAGACAATCAGGGCAGGATTCTTTGGTCTTCGGCAGATCAAAGCCATTAGGAGATGCCTGCCAATAGAGGCCACCAGGAGTCTGGTGAACGCCTTTGTGGTGTCCAGAATGGACTACTGCAACGTGATATTTGCAGGTCAGCCAGTAAGTCAACTTCACAGGCTGCAGTCCCTACAAAATGCGGCAGCGAGGTTGATCTATAACTCCTCCAAATTCTGCCTCCAATTTCACCACTTCTTCAGAGGCTTCACTGGCTTTGAGTACCCGGGCGCATCAAATTTAAACTGTGTGTGATAGTACATAAAGCTCTACATGGAGGAGCTCCACAATACATCAGAGAGCTCATCACACCAGCAACAATCAGTACCAGGGGACTAACGCTGAGATCGGCATCAACAAGCGGCAACCTTCTGGAGATCCCGAGACGAAGCCCCAACACGGTGTTCTGGGAGCGCGCCTTCCGTGTCGCTGCGCCCGCGGCCTGGAACTCGCTGCCTGACAGGCTGCGGACCATAGATAGTGAGGCGGTTTTCAGGAGGCAGCTGAAGACCCACCTCTTCCCACCTTCACAACCGGCGCCTTTGGGATGACCAAGGGTCATGAAAAGGCGCCATACAAATGAACTCATTATTATTATTATTATATGTTGATGTAGACGTCAAATAAATATCATCATCAATTAGTATCAAGACACAGATCTATATGTCGATGTAGAAGTCAAATAAAATGAAAATGGGATGCAAGCATTCTGGCGACTGAGCTATCCGACCAGACTAATAACAATAAAAGTAAAGTTGTATGGAATGAATGTTTGTTATGTTTTCAGCCTGAGTAAGCTTGCCGAGTCCAACAAGGAGCTGTCAGCAGACCTGCTGGCCTTCATCAACCAGTGCCAGGTGGGTCTCTGTGAAGGACTGGCCTTGTAGCAGGGTTCTAAGTGAGGAGGAAGGTTGGGGAGAGGATCTGCTGCTCCAAGGCGCTGCATGACCTGCCCCAGGATATATGAAGGAGCAGACATTTAATCATGGCCGGGTTGCTGCAACAAGCAACCATTCTCTTGCTGAGAAAAATAAATAAAATTCCTTTCAATTGAGTCCATTGTATGTTCGGTCATCAGTGGGGGGTCATGATTGGGAGGGCCCTCGAGGTGTGACACACACAAAAACGTCGCTCTTTTATCATGTAGAAAATAAAAACAAATAAACCATCCTCATATACTTAAAGTGTATTTTACAGCCAGTGTTGTAGAACTAGGGTCCTTCGCAACCTGGGCAGTTGATATCACATTTTTCCTCACAGTTTAATGAAGTCTGCATGTGGATTATCGTCGACAATATTCTTCATCTGGCCGGGTTGCTAGGGAATAGGCATACAAGTATTTTTTTTTGGTTGGTAACAATGTCTGTCCCATACAAGGATGACGTTTTCTCACCAAGTAAAATTAAAAAAAAAAAATTTATGAAGAGCAATGCAATTCACCAACCTATTTTTCTTCGCTGGTCGTCTTCATGCGAAAGAAGAAGCTTGTGTGCATGCAATGGCATCTGTTGAACCAGGATCGAAGTTATGGTCAAATGGGCCAGACGTGATTCGAACCAGCATTATTCTGTTCCAAATAGTCAAGAATAGCAACTTGACTCCCTCGGCTATAACACCGACTATCACCGAGTTCCAAATTCAAAAATGTTCCGACCGCATTGTGTGCACTCCGTTATGAGGCCCGGGTAAAATGTTAATAAGTACATTGATTGTGTTTCAGTATTATCCCGGGGAAGACATGGAGCTGGTGCAGCGAGGGTCTCGCGTTCCCTTCCCCAGGAAGAACCTCATCTTCGAGAACGGGAAGATCAGCGCATGGAATGGGAAATGAGGACTTCCCACATAGCTTGTTAACAAGAACAAACCAGTTGCGTGTGAAGTAAACACACCCCTGGCTTCACTCACACAAGGAGCTTAGATGGCATATCAAATAAACTTATGACCAATTAAATAGTCAAAAAGCAGCTATAACGAGCACGAAGGGACCAACCTATTTTGCTCCTCATAGTCATTATGCGTTATAAACATGAACAGGTTAAAGAAATACCTACTTCGTAATCATACTATTTACACCAGAAGCGCTATTCTGCTAAATTCCTTACGACCTTAAGGCGACAAGCTGGCGATTTGTGTCCAAATTAAGTCGGGAGGGCTAGCGCTTGCGAAAGAACTCCATAGTCACCCTTGGCAAAAAAAGCCTAACACTGCGCTCGGCTGAGACTGGAGCCAAATCAAGGATTGAAGAACCTATAAGAAAAGTTAACACAATGTTTGGAGAGCGTGCATTTTGCAGTTGCTGGCCCTCTGGCCTGGCACCACCCGTAACATCATGTGAGAGAGCTAGAGGACCATGGAAAGTTCCGGAATGCACTGAAGACAAGCAAATTTCTGGCATCGTTTGCACCAGCGCCCTTGGAGTGACTACATCATGAAACGGCGCTATAAAGAAATCATCAACTCATTATCATCGTCAAGATAAAATATCACAGTACATCTTATTTTTGGACACGAATCGCCAGCTCGTCGCCTTAGGTCGTAAGGAATTTAGCAGAATAGCGCTTCAGAGTATAAAAGCTTGCACATAACATAGCTGCATATATTCCTTTTTTTTAATTGAGAAAACCGGATACAATTTAGGCGCAGCAGTCAAACAAGAGGTTACAATGTGTTCATCTATTCACTATCAGGGTTATAAACCCTTCCATAGTGCAGACGGCTGCCAAGCTGACCAGGGGTGGAAGGCTCCATGGTCAGCTTGGCTACGAGAAGATGTAGTTATTTGAAGATAGGACGAAATAAGCCAAACTAACATATCAGGAAGTGATCATTAAAGCTGTGAGCTCGCTTTAACTGAGTTTGACTGTCTGCTTGTGCGCAAAGATTTGTCAACATTCCGCAGTTTTATTCAATCAAAAGTTTTTTTTTGTTATTCCGCATGATAAAATACCCACTTTATAAAAAGGGAATTCAGGTTTGAATCAGAGGAAATATAACCTGATTTCTTGTTTAATCTTATAATCCAGTCGTCCATATCAAAAAGGTTTACTCAGCCTTCACCAACTGTGCTTTCTCAACAGAGAAAGAACCCTCGCTTCAAGCTAAATATTCAATGTGTCCAATTACCTGTGAAAATAAATAGGTTCCAAACGCCTATGCTACCCTGTTACTTACATTCCAACTGTGATGAGAATTTTCATCCTTGTTTGTATGTGAGCTGTATATAGAATCAAAGATAGAAATCTAGAATATTTTTCAGAAATGAGATCAATGTAGAGAATGGTGTGTTGTCTCCACATGTTTATCTGGTTTCCAGGGAAAATGTCCTAGATTTCCGACTTTGATTCTCTGCCACTCACACATTGCCTTTACTTGTAAATATTTCCTTCAAATATAATTTGAAACATTTGCATTAGAATGAGTGTGTAGAACTTCTGGTACAACCAGCTTCCTAGATTTTCATTTCTACTTTATTTTATTATTAAATAATTACCTTGATTGTATTAATTTAATGTAGAAAGGTAAATAAATATTGTAGGTACTTAGTAAACAATAAGTATAGTAATATATGTATAGAATAGTTTATATATATGTATATGATTATATGAAGAGTAATATGTTGTCATCTTCCTGGAAGAAGCGCATTTCCCATTGACAAATAATATAGTGGACTAGAAATTGACTTCCGGCAAATGAAGCTTTGTGCGAGACAGATCTGTCAGCCAGTCCTGTCAAATACAGCAGTAGCGTAGATTACCCCAATTCCACAGTATCATTGAGAAATTCTTGATTCATATTATTTCTGCCAATATATTTTTGTACCTAGATTTGATTTCAATAAAATTGATTCCTTAAAAACAGGCTAAGCAGAAAACCTCCAGGATGCCAACATTCCGGTGCAATATTCTAGCTTCTCTGTTTAGAGTGCAGTTACACTGAGAGCATTCTTGTTCTCTTTATAACTAACAATTTCCTTTCATATGAGCTGAAACATACACAGCATCTGTTTGCTCTTGCACAACTTCCAGTCTACTATATCATACGTCTGTGATTTATCACTAAAGGGATGAAGGTCTGGAACAAGCCATTTTCGCCTTGGCAGTTTGATGTTTGATATGAACATTTGCAATTGATAATGCCGGCCCCAACAGCACATTGATGATTTAGGATGAGCTGGTTTTAGTTGATAAATAGGTGGCTACTTAGGGCACACTAACTGTACATTCCCAGAGAAGGCTAATTATATATATTTTGCAATAAAAAAATTCTAAACATACACAGCTGTGTTTTTCATTGAAAACTGGTTTGGTTACACTAAAACTCCGGCCTTTGAATCATATTCAAGATGGACTTGGATCAAATACAAAATTGTAAGATGAATGGATGGATGAGAGACCAGCGCCTCTGGCGGTCAGATTTGGAACTAATCCTGCCAGATGACAACATTTAGATCTCAGGCTTTCTGAATGTTCAGACATCATTACTTAAAAACATGTCAGTTTTCATAAAACTAATTTATTCATATATGTACTTACAATCTTATCATTTAGAATGCTACATATTATGAGTGTGTTTCCTTGAATGCTTCATGAGGCACTTCTTGGTGAAGAAGCTGACTCCGCACATTGGGCAGTGGTGATTCTTCTCCTGTAGATGAACTCGGCGCACGTGAGCCCTGAGATGTGTGCCGAGGCGATAGCGACACGAGCACTGCTGGCATTTGTACGCCTTGTCCTCTCTCCCGTGTGCCAAAGACATGTGCTTGATCCTGTAAATAATGGCACATAAACATCGTTAGCTTGTCTGCGGCAATATGGGTGGGGAGATGTTCCATAACTGGGATTAACAGGTAGTAACATGTGGCGAGCTGTCCTACACAAGGGATTTTATGTGATAAGTTTTTTCATAACTCGCATTGTAGTAGTGAGTTTCTCTATTCAGAATTATATGTACAGGTAATGTTATCATATATCTGGCATTGCAAAAGCTGAGCTATTTCACAAAGTATTCTTCCATGTGCCAAGTTACTCTGTCTCTAGATTAAATGTCACAACTTGATCTATAAGTTGCATAAGACAAGTTACTCCATAAAAACCATCAAAGATACACAGCTTAGATAAGTTACTCCAGTTCCGGTACATCAATGGGGATGGAGGGGAGCATCCCCATGGAGAGGTGGGAAAAATAGGTATTTAATTTCGGTTTACTTGAATGTGAGAAATAAACCCATATATTTCCTGAATTGCTAATTATTACTTAACGTTGATAAATGTAAGTAGGTACACATTGTGTGAACTATAATAATGAAAAGATTGAATCTTTGCTAAGTACGTACAAGAGGGTCAAGGAAGAAGTAACAAGAAGGGATTCCTTGTTCTCGCGATGATACTGTACTCAGAGTCGGAAGAACGGGGATATCTTGTCGGAGAACTTTGGGATGATTGTATGTAGGAGTTAAACAAGCTCATCATTTTAGTTGGTTACTTGTCCACGCATGCGCACTCCAATTTTGTCATATAGCTAAGAAGGGAGAACTCAGTAGATAATATTATTGAAGTGAAATCAGGAATTATAATATCTAATCTAAGTTGCAAAGTATGTAACATTGGGGATTCACATTCCATGCATTCTCACCAGCAGACACATAAAAGTTCGCGCTTGCGCATGCCGCATGTGAACCTACAACATAAAAACCAAATCTCAAATGGACATACCCTGCAACTCCTGCTGACCTTTCCTGAAACAGGGGTGACATTGGCAAAGTGAACCACTTTCTAAAGCATGGGTGGTCAGCCGCATACCAACCTATATTATTATTGCATAATATTTCTCGCGTAAGCTGGAGTAGTGTGGAAGGTGGTGGCCTTGTGAAGTGCAAGCCCAGGTGAGCACCAGACTATTTAACAAGGTCATCCTCTCTCCCAGATGGGTTAGGGGACTACTGTGCTATTCCATACCCGGCATTGCAAGTAACAAGCTATTTCAAAACTATTCTTTAGTGTGCCGAGTTCCTCTATACATTAAATGTGATAAGTTGTTACTCTATAAATTAAATGTGACAAGTCATTGGCTGCATTATGCATGAAGCTATTACATACCTGCTATTATAAGTGGCAAGTTGTTCTCCGCACACAGAACATTTAAAGTAAATCTTCTGTTTATTGTGCGTTACTTTCACATGGGTAGTAAGTGTCGACTTGTTCTTGAAAGACTTGTCACATTGTTGGCAGGCCAGTCGCAGCTCAGTGTGGGTCTTGGAATGAAAGTGCAGACTTTTACGGGTGGCGCAAATCTTGCCACATATGTCACAAATGTGGTTGGGATAGTGCTCGGGCATGTGTTTCATCAGCTCCCTGAAAAATACAACACAAATACTAAATGATGATGAAAGATAAAGTATAGAGCCTCCCGTAAACCATTTTTTTATAGCCATATATCTACCAAGGAATAATCTTTTCTTTTCTGATTGCAACTAAAACAAAGCAAACAGGCGCACTCACCCAAAGAAGCTGAACTCCTTGTGGCAGATCTCACAGCTGCGGTCAGTGTTGTCCAGAACGTAGGGCAGCGTGCGCTGCTCCCCCACGTCAAACTCCAGCTGAACACCAAGCACGCTTCATTAGACAAAGCAAACTCCAGCTGAACACCAAGCACGCTTCATTAGACAAAGCAAACTCCAGCTGGACACACGCGCGTGCTTC
The DNA here is from genome assembly GCA_951799405.1 of Agapetus fuscipes. NCBI lineage: Eukaryota > Metazoa > Arthropoda > Insecta > Trichoptera > Glossosomatidae > Agapetus > Agapetus fuscipes. Next base: position 17,342,354 of record OX637348.1, read on the forward strand.
ATTAGACAAAGCAAACTCCAGCTGAACACACGCGCGTGCTTCATTAGACAAAGCAAACTCCAGCTGAACACACGCGCACGCTTCATTAGACAAAGCAAACTCCAGCTGAACACACGCGCACGCTTCATTAGACACTGATGGGAGGTGACCACTTCCTACTCTTAATGACAGGGCCCGTAATGACTGGGTTATGAATGAGCGTGGTATAAATGAGAACATGAAAGTGATAGTAAAGAAATAAACAAGATTGCGAAGTCACACGGCTGGGTATCTAGGAAAAACAAATATTTTTATGATGGTTGCTAAGGATCAAAGTCACATAGAGCCGTGATGTTTGTCCACCGAGATTTTTTTTTCCAAATTTGAATCAATATTGTGTCTAATCTAATCTTAGATTAGATTAGACACACTATTGATTCAAATTTGGAAAAAAAAATCTCGTGTCAATCAATCAATATTGTGTCTGATTTTCCCTATTCATAAAAACACAAAAATGACTTCTGACCTTTTATCATGCAAGCTTGCTTGCCCGAGCCTGAATATCAACATTACACAGGAAGAGGCTTTTCTCTATTCCAACTGATAACGAGGAACTATAAAGACTCTGGAGGAAATGAAAGAAGTATGCAAGGATAGAAAGAAATGGCGGTTGATCTGTGATGTTGGCGGCTAGGGTTTGTTAAAGTGAATTTGGTTTTATGATTTAGTTTTTTATGTCCATGTATATATTGTTATTTTTATTCTTTGATTTTAAAAAATGTAATTTGTCATGTATGTTCCTTGACTTATAGGTTGTTATGCGGCTGACCACCCATAATATAAAAATTGGTTCACTTTGCCAATGTCACCCCTGTTTCAGGGAAGGACGGCAAGAGTTGCAAGGCTTATGTTCATTTGAGATTGGGTTTTTATATTGTAGGTCCACATGCGGCATGTGTTAGCGCGAAATTATACATATCTGCTTGTGGGAATGCATTTAGTATAAATCTTAAATGATATATATCTTTGCAGCTTAGATTAGATTAGATTAGATAAAGACAAAAGTTGGTAGGTCCATTTGTGATCATTAATTGTAGTGTTGTTAGGGTTCTAATGTTTTTAAAATTTTAAATATTGGTCTTCGTTATTAAAACTGCTGGAGATTTATTTTAAAGTAATTTATTTTGGTTCACAACTTTTTTACAATTCACATGTATGGTTGTCTCTCGCTGACTTGGCCTGTAACGGCTACTAACACTTAGAGAGACTTATAGGTTGCTATGCGGCTGACCGCCCATGCTGTAGAAAATGGTTCACTTTGCCAATATCACCCCTGTTCAAGGGAAGGTCGGCAGGAGTTGCAGGGTGTATGTTCATTTGAGATTCGGGCTTTTATATTGTAGGACTACATGCGGCATGTTTAAGCGCGAACTTAAATATGTCTGTGTTTTTAGGCTTTCATGGCCGGCTTCAGATGATGATGATAAGGATGCAGAATCCATTTTTCCGGGCTTGTAAACATAGCAGCCTTCTAAGAAGAAAAAAACAGCCTACAGAAGAAATACTGGACCATGGTCTACAAGCCCGGAAAAATGGATTCCGCATCCTTATCATCATCATCTTATACATGTCTGTTTTGTGAAAATGCATATAATGTGAATCTCTAATGTTACTTATATTTTGCAACTTAGATTAGATAACGGAGTTGGACTGTTAATAAACCTCACCCTGTTGACAAGTGGAGGTGGCTCTGTGGGCTCAGGAGCAGAGAACATGTCTGACACGTTGTCCTCTTCTGATGAAGCCGCACTGCTGATCCTGTTATCCTCGGCGCCCAAGCCGTTGCTGCAATCTGGGAAGTGTAAACAACTATGAATGCGTTCACTTCTGCTCTGTCACACTGGGTAACATCACAGCTGCCTGCTATCACTCCCACAGGAGAGGAGTAGGAAGTGGCCGCTACAGACAGGCAGCGCAGGCTACAGGAGCCCGGGGCTCTGCATGGAATGTACTCATAATCTATAATCTAAATTGCAAAGATATATTGACATTTAAAGCTGATATGTCACGCACGCCCACAGGCAGATACGTGCAAGTTCACGCTTACACATGCTGCATGAGTACTTACAAAAACAAACCTCACATGAACATAAACTTTGCAACTCCTATCGCCTTTCCTTGAAACTGGGGTGGCATTGTCAAAAGCAAACCAAGTTTTACTGCATGGGAGGTCAGCCTCATCCCAACCTATCTGTCCCATCGGGAAAAGGAAGAATCCAAAGAATGCCCACCAGAATAAGTCATCACTTGCATAATTGCATGGATGAATTATTTACTTTTATTACATTACTTCAATAATTCATTATTATTACTCTAGTCGTGAGCTGGAGAGACACGTCATGGCCAACTAATACAGAAAATGCTGATCACCTGGGTAGTCATCGGGAGCTGAGGAGTTTAGGAGGTCAGCTAAGCTGTCAGTGCGCCGCAGGCCTGCAACTGAAAAACCAAATATCACAAAAACAAATAGATCTTAAACACATCACATGTACTGTTTAGACAATGCTAGCCCTGTCAGACTGTGTGTAGTTTAAAGATAAACAGATTTCAAAATTGTATTATGGTTCATACAACTTATATCCCTCATGTTTGTTCATTTGTTAGCTGGTATTGCTGTTTACAGCATTAGCCATTTTGCAGCCAACACTGCAGAATATCAAGGTTGAGAAGCAGCACAGGTGCTTCACGCAGGGAGAAGCAGCACAGGTGCTTCACGCAGGGAGAAGCAGCACAGGTGCTTCACGCAGGGAGAAGCAGCACAGGTGCTTCACGCAGGGAGAAGCAGCACAGGTGCTTCACGCAGGGAGAAGCAGCACAGGTGCTTCACGCAGGGAGAAGCAGCACAGGTGCTTCACGCAGGGAGAAGCAGCACAGGTGCTTCACGCAGGGAGAAGCAGCACAGGTGCTTCACGCAGGGAGAAGCAGCACAGGTGCTTCACGCAGGGAGAAGCAGCACAGGTGCTTCACGCAGGGAGAAGCAGCACAGGTGCTTCACGCAGGGAGAAGCAGCACAGGTGCTTCACATAGGGAGAAGGCAGAGCATGTTCACTCTAATAGAGACTTGAAAGCAGACTGAAGCAGAGTTTACAAACTCAATAAATAAACATTTTAGAGGTAAGCAGAGTTGGGTTACTTTCCTTTCTCATATTACTTACTTACAGTTTGCTTAATTCTATCTATAATCTAAGCTGCAAAGATATGCTAACATTTAAGGCTCATATTAAATGCATGCCCAGACAGGCACATGTAGGTTCACGCCTTCACATTCTGCATGTGTGCATACAAATAAACAAAACCTCACATGAACATAAACCTTGCAACTCCTGCCGCCTTTCCCTGAAACCGGGGTGGCATTGGCCAAAGTGAACCAATTTTTACAGCACGGGGGGTCAGCATCATCCCAACCTATCAGTCAAGGAGCACCAAAATTTATAAATGATTTACAAAAAAATAACTTTAAGAAACAACTTAGAAATTAAATTTAAAATTAAAAGACCTAGCCGCCAATATTACAAATCAACCGCCATTTCTTTCAGTACTTACATACTTACTTTCATTTCATAATCTTTTTCATGCATTCTCCATCTCCTTTTGTTATTTATAATCTACAATATATTACATTTAAGATTTATATTAAATGTATTCCCACACCCAGAGACGTATAAGTTTGGGCTTAAACATGCCAAATGTAAACCTACAATATAAAACCCAATATCTAATGAACATAAGCCCCGCAACTCTTGCGGACCTTCCCTGAAACAAGGGTGACATTGGCAAAGTGAACCATTTTTTACAGTAAGCGTGGTCAGCCTCATACCAACCTATAAGTCAAGGAATACAAACAATTAATTACATCCAGTTATACAAACAAACAAACACTAAAAAATCTACAAAACATCTAGGTATAAAAATGAAAATTGATTCTTGGCCTTAGCCACCTACATTACAGATCAGCCGCCATTTTTTTCGGTCCTTACGTATATACTTCTTTCATTTCATCCAGAGTCATAACCTTTTTCATACAAGCTCTCCTTTTATTATGACACTGGATATCCCATGCATTCGCTATTTCGGAAATATGGTCCATTCATACCTTTCTCGGTCTTCCTCTACCACGACATCCTTCCATTCTTGCAACATATACTTTCTTCGTCAATCTTTCTTTCATCATTCATTCTCTCCATATGCCCAAACCATCTTAGCATACTTCTTTTAAGCTTCACTTTCACGCTTTCTCTTACACAACATTCCTCTCTTACAAAATCAGTCCTCACCCTATCACTCCGTCTTTTTCCAATCATACTTCTTAGAAAGTCCATTTCAACAGTATGGACTTTACTAATTTCACTTTCATTCACCGTCTAAGCTTCACTCCTATATTCATCAACGTGGGTAAAAGTATGCCACTCCTATATTCAATAAGAATGCTACCCTGTACCGCCAAGAAGATGGCCAAGAAGCCAAAACCTACCAGACGCATTATTAGTTGAATCAACAAATAAAAAATATCAGTAGGATATGCAAAAATATCAGCATAATATGGTTGGTATGAGGCTGATCACCCATACTGTAAAAAATGGTTCACTTTGCCAATGTCACCCCTGTTCCAGGGAAGGTCGGCAAAAGTTGCAGGATTTATGTTCATTTGAGGTTTGGATTTTAATTTGCAATTACACATTCAGCATTTGTAAGCACAAACTTACACGTGTTTGTTTGTGGGCATGCATTTGATATGAGCTTTGAATGTTAATATATTCTTGCAACTTAGATTATAGATTACAGTAGAATAAAAAAGTTTTGTCTGTTTCACAATGTTTTCATGTTTTAAATTTACTTACATGTTTTTGTGTCCTCTTCTGCATCAATGATTTGTTGCAGTTCAGCTTTTGTTTCCAAGCTCTCAACAGCGGATGGAGACACTGCGCCTGCAGAGGTCGCCCTGGTCGAGGAAGCGAGGAAGGCCTGGGCCGCGGCAACACTGCGGCGGAAGTCTAACGCTGCTCGCAAGCGCCGCACACAATCCCCGCAGATGTGACCAGAAGGAGGGGACAGCTGCAGCAATGGAAGCATACCATTCATATCCATCACTTTCTTCCTTCTTTTACATTCATTCTGTATTACCATCGATCATCCATTCAAAATTTGCCCTTTGCTTTTCTCATTTTCCCTTTCCTCTTATGCTTTTCACATTTCTTCTGTACATCCTGGTCCATACATAGTCTAGTGGTTAATGCTACAGATTCATAATCAGAAGGTCGTGGATTTGATTCCCGGCATAGTACAAAAAATATCCTTTTCAAAACATACTCTACTTAAGTAATATGGGTTGAAAAATTCACATTCCTAAAGGAATGTGAATTTTTCAAGACCGGTCACCAAATGGTCGTTTTCTATAGCGATCAAGCTCATAGAAGGTTCTTGAGGTATGATTCTGGCTGCAGCAACCTTGGAGAGAGAGTGACCACAACAAGCAGAAAAAGTGAACGGAGCAGCTCACCTCGTCGCAGAAGCAAGCAGCCAGCATGCGCGAGTAGTGCTCCGACTTCCCGCGGAACAGGTAGGGCTCCGCTATGGGGCGCAGCAGCTCCTGGGAGAGACAGCACTGGCACACTGGGGGCACGCCAGCAATCTGCCCACCGACTGACATTTTATCATCAACTCATTTAGACACTGTAGGGTTCATTGGCTGGCATTTTAAGTTTTCTTTCAATATGAAGATATCTTAAACTACACCACAAACTACACTATGTATTAATGGAGGCACGACGCACGATGGAATTTCATAAAGACGCACCAATTCAAAAACATGTTTTTTTTTTCACGTGACAGCTGTCAACCTGACAGCTGGGGATGAAAACTAAAAACCCGTTTCCCACAATGTATGGAGTAGGTACACAACAATATTATTTATCTTTCACAACAAGCGTCTCGGGACAGGCTCCTGGCTGGGAAACCGGAAATGCAGAATGACAACAAATTAAAATTAACTGCAGTTTGAAAATACTGTTATGTAAATATGCAATTTAAATATTAAAATAAGTATAGGTATTAATTATAGCTAAAAGGAATTATTTATTGTATTGGTGGGTAGAATTGATGATTGTGAGTAAATAGAGAAGTGATTAGATTATTTTAATTATGTATGTGCTTCGAGAACAGTCTAGCAACAATGCGTTCTCGACAGTTCCATCTTCTTAGTATAAAAAGGGTGCAAATTGCTTGCACTAGGCACTTGGTCTTCAAGCTCTAACAAATACAGTCTTATCAGATTCTGTAAGCTCCAATACCTACAATAAACGAATTCGACCAGTGAACTTAAACCAAGTGTAATGAAATAAATGGAAGTGTCTTTGTAAAAATAAATATAAACGTGTAAAATAAATGAGTAAAAAGAAGAGTAGAGTATTATTTGAAAAGTATTCGAACCAAAAATCGAAACAAGTGGCGTCAGGTGTGAAATCTTTAAAAAAAATATATATATGTGATCTTTTTTCCAAAAATAAATGAAATAGTGGTAAAATAAACTTTATTCAAATCAAACTTTGTGTGAACTGCTAAAACAAGTGATTCAATTCAATATAGTTAAGAAAAAAAAACGCAAAAAGAATTTGGAATATTCTGGAACATTCTTGAACCAAATTATTATTTTATCCTGTTGAAAACGTCATCTGTTTGGACTGCGTTTTTATTTTGTGTGATAAAAATAAAATAAATAAAATTTTCGAAAAAAAATATATTTCATAAACTCCAAAAGAACCTTCTAGACAAATCGAGAAAAAGATTATGGACTACTGTTTTTTTTCATAAGTGTGTGCGTGTACATTAAACTACCTACTCATCTGTATACCTACTGGATTGTTCGAAGAGTGCAAAAAAAAGGAAAACATTATTAGCAGACATTATTATGAATAAAATTATTATGAATTAAAAATATTTGCGATTTAAAATAAATATTGAAAGGTGAACCCTACCGTTCAGTGTAATTAGAGAAATTATTATTTTGCTAAATAAGTGTACGATTGTAATTTATAGACAAATGAAATAACTTTAATTTTGTGAAATATATATTTTTTTAGAATTTTAGACAGTTGAAGTTGCTTATTATTTATAGGAAACTACAATCACGTCGTTTAATAGGGAAGTTGCAGTGGTAGGGAAAACGGTTGAAAATAATATGGTTGTGTAGAGTACATTTCAAGGATCACAACCATATATTTTTTAAGTAGAAAAAATAAAGATAATGATAATTTTGAAAAATAAAATGCAGAGAATTTACAACCCGCCAAAAAAGCAATGTAAACGGTTAGGGACGTGTGTCGTCATTTTGACGACAAACGTCGCTGTCAAACCGACTACCTGGGCCATTTGACACCTAAACTCCGAAGATCTGACGTCATATCCGCCCGAATAAAGCAATGACCTGTTTTAGCGGAAATGGAAAATACGCGAATTTTAAAGAGCTATAATCTAAAACTAAGGCACATATAATTTTTTTAAAAACGCAAATGCATTTTAAAAAATATAGCCTACCATTTTATGAAATAAAATAAAAAATTGCAAATACCCTGCACGCGCACCGTCCGGCAAAATGGCTAATGGCTGTTCACCAGAAAGTAGGTAAATATCTGAGTGCCGTTGATTAATGTTTGATTGAGTCTTTCGTTTAAACCGTTACAAAACGGGGCGTTCACTGCAGTAAAAATCATTGTTATTGAATTTTTATTACAATTTTTTTTTAATTCTTTCGACTTTATACCCGGATATTGGTCGGTAAGGAGCATTTCAATCGTATTCGAATCTATAACATTATTGACTAGTTTAATAAAATCATTAGCATTTTGTGTTTTAGAGGTAACAATATAAGCGTATTGTGTAAAATGGTCTACTAGAAGGTGTATCTTTTAGTTGATCGTGAGCCTCCAAAACCTCCAATCGTGTCTATTGACACTATTTCAAATGGTTTTGTGGCAGAGCCTAAATGTGACATCAGACCATACTTGTTTTGCCCTCTCTTTTTATTCTTTATACATATCTCACAACTTTTACAATGTCTTTTAATATTTATTGTTAATTTTTTTACTCTCTTAAATCTTTCTTATTGTTAATCTTTTAAACTCTCCCAGTGTTGCCAGTATAGGGTTCCTGCAGTATGAGAACATCCGCTCCTTTTGTGTTTTGCAGGAGTTCCTCCTGTGCGGCCCTGCAACGGCCAAGATTCCATTGAAGGAACCTGAGAGGTTGCAAGGTTTTGGTCTCGACAGCTTGTCGTAGCTTGGTAGCATGTTCGGCATTAGGAAGGGAAGGAAAACCTGTGTTATCCATAGTTAATGCTCTCCCTGGTACGCTCTTCTAACTTTTGTAAGTATGGACACAGTCGGCTGTTTGCTCGGTGTCCAACTGAGGTCTTTGCGCTGGTCCTAGTGTTTGCCTTGAAGCAGTTGTGACACGTCTCCCTGTCCTTATTATCCTTGTCAGGGCATTCCGAGAAACGGTGCTCTTTTGCACAGTTCATACATCTCTGTTTTTCGGTACACTTAGAAGCAAAGTGACCGAAACCAAGGCACTTGTAGCATTGTACGATCGGAGAGCAGTCTTCAACGTGGACTCGTAAAAAGCCCACGTTGACCCTTCCAAGAGTGAGTAGATTGACTCTTACTGCAGGTTTTACTGACACTATATAGTTTTTTAGCCGTTCGTTCTTGTTGCTCGTGATACGAATGACCTTCAGATCTTCCCCGGTGACGTTCTCCAAGCATTCGTTCTGGAATGCTAGACATTCTAACAACTCTCCTTCGGTGATTTCCTTTGGGATTCCTTTAAATATAACGAGAGGTTGTCTTCGTTGGCTTTCCTCGGCCTTAAAAGAGGTTTTAGTCTCGACAGCTTGTCGTAGCTTGGCAGCATGTTCGGCATTCGGAAGGGTGATTACTACTCTGTTCTTAGAAATGGCTTTCACCCCGGTTATCTCAAATCCTTGGGTTTTACCGTTGAGACTATCTTCTGTCTAATGGAATCAGATGTCGCGTCTATTTCGGTACTAGATACAATGAGGGCGTAAGTCTTTTCAGGTTTGCTCACTACTGTATGTCTTTGGTCCACTTGAGGGATCTTGGCTGGTAAATTGGCTTTCAAAGCCATCGAATAACCAGTGGGTGGCCGAGCTAACTCATCTACCTTAGCGGCAAGACTGGCGATCTGGCTCTTTATCTCAAGAAGATCAGCACTGTTTCCGGCAGGTCCCGAGATTGCCTGATTTGGTTCATTTCTGGGCAGACTGGAAGACAATGCCTCGATCTGAGAGACCCACTCTATTATATCACGGGACTTAGCCTTTTTTAGGATTTGTTGGCATAGTAAGCCAATCTGCACTGCGATGGAGGGGGACGGGGCAGAATCCTTGGGTGATGATGGGGAGAGGGAGCGCGAGGCTCGGGCCCTCGAGGTCTGCCTTTGCGATGATGGGGGAGTGTGCAACATCTTGCTATGTTGCCCAATTATACAAAGGTGAGAAGTGAAGGTTTTTGCCAAAACTCAAAAACAACACATAGGAGACTTCAACGTCGGTCACACTGCAAACCTGGGCCAAGTGAGAGACCTCGACGCGAGTAAGACGTCAAACCCGGCCCCTCAAAGGAAAAACTCCGAACGCTTTTCCGGGTTTTTCCGTGATTTTCCGAGGTTTTCCGGGAAGTAAGTGTTCTTCAGTGTTGTGGAAAAACCTCGGAAAAATTTTCCGAAGGTAAACTTCGGGTGGTCCCGCCACGTACACAACACTGCAGGAAAATTCCAAGCGATTTTCCGGGATTTTCCGGGAATTTTTCCGAGGTTTTCCGAGAAGTTAGGGTTCTTCACTTTTGAGGAAAAACCTCGGAAAATTTTCCAAAGGAAATGTTTATTTAATCCACGAAACGGCGCACTGCAGGATAAAGTTGAAACGAAACGGCGCTCGATTTAAAAAGTCTTCATCATCATCAGAATCGGTAGCTCTTGCGAAGACGTACCTGCAGCGCAACAAGTTCGCTGCGATGCCACACGAGGTTAGGTTAGGTTTTTTTTTTTGATGTGGGGTTACACTATTATTTGCCCTGCTTATCACGTACAAGGCTTATATCTTCAAAGTGGATTGCATATGTTTATCTGTTCTAAGCTATAATTAATCGAACGGTCGAAGTTCGTGGATGGAAAGGAAAGGAAGAGCGGCTGTGGCCTAGTGGGAACTTCTCCGCATTTGCGAGTGTGACGAGGGAACCACAGAAACCTCGTCAAGAGAAGCTGGACTACTCAGAAATCTTCGCAGGCCTTCCGTCACTCCAGAAGGGAGCTCGGCTTTTTGGTTACCCAATTCAGTTATTCTAACTATTTCTATAAGGAAAGGCTGTGGTGATAGGTCCTTATGACCTATCACTGGAGCTAATGTTTTGAAGTCTTCATCTTTGTTTCTGCATAACGCCTCTGAAAATGGAGCATGTTTTAAAACGGTGCAGATGCGCCATGAACCCTCCATATCCCGTGAGGAATTGGGTGAGCTCAAAGCGCATCTGATGGATTTTCCTGAAAAAAAAAAAAAAATTACATTGTGAATAGTTTGAAGAAAACAATCTGGTAATGCTGCCCTTGGTGCTGTCCAGTGTTATGTTTTGATTAAAAGGTATCTTCAGGATACTTACATCCGGCTAGCTCTCATCAGCATCACTCTCAGGGCGTGGGGTTCTTTCTTTGGCATTGCTTACTTGTATCCTGGGAAGGGTTTTATAATTAAAAGATAAGTTTGACATGAACAAATAAGGGTTTATTACTGTACTAATATGGGGGGGAAAAGGGGAAATAAGGGATTGGCCGGACCTACAGGTTGTCACTAGAACACTCCCTATTCCGTTGGCTGGAGTTCTAAACGGAAGGCCTGGGGCAGCGCCCCAGGCTAGCGGCGGTTCCCAAGACGGACGCCTCCACACGTGGGAGCCCCTGGGTGGGCGCTCCTATGCCTCTGGTCCACAAGGCGGGTGCCTTGCTGGCAGGAAATCCAAGTAGATGGGGGGGGAGGAGGGAGCTCCATCGTAGTGCCTCCTCCTGCACCGCTTGGTGCTTGGTCGCTAACGTCTGACTCACTTCACATCTCGCCGGGAACTAACGATGAACTCACGAGCGTGGACCGATTGATTCGAACGGCGCAGTTCGGCCGTTTCCGTGACCGTTCGGCTCCGTTCGGCCCACAAACATACACTGCACAATTCGGGATTGTTCTTTCAATGTTATTATAAAATAACATAACATTCCCCTTTCTCACAAAAATAAAGCAAGAAAAAAACCAGGAGCAACACAACAGTCTTCACACACAACACCAGGTCTTTGGCCATTAAGAAAATTGAAAATGTTATGGGAACACAAAAAGGAAATGGGGATTTACAGGAACATCCTTCTGTCCTATCAACACACCAGAAAGAAGGAAGAAGAAAACTGGTGGCTGTGAGAATTATCGATTTGGTTTGGGAAATTTCAAGGTGGTTCCAATAACCGACAAGACGCGGATGAAAAGCGATCTTGTAACAAGGCCTTTTTTCTTCACCAAAACATGTCGAAAACTCTAAACAATAAATAATAATCACAGCAATCAAAACATATTTTACACTGGTACTTATATTAACCAAGTCATAACTCGTTACAGGAGTCGACTATTATATAACAATAAGTTCTGAGCTGAATACAAAAAAATACATATAGAGACAACATCCAAGATTTGCTCAAAATATTTAATATGTTAGTGCGTAAAATCCACTACGAACTCACTCGAAAAAAGAGTGGAACATTCCATATAAAACATCTTAAAGTGATAATGGAATAGGTACACAAACGAAATATTACAAATACACCAGCTCTTTCGAGCCTCAAACACGTCTGTTCTCACAGACATTTTCCCCCTTCGACAAAATGAACAAGGCTTTAAGTGTCATCTTATACACAAAAGTGCATATCAGATCCCAGATTTACGAAACGTAACATCTCAAGAAAATGCGCTCCCTTTTCCAAGAAAAAGGCCAGCATTTCTTCCCCTTACATCAATTTCCACTCAAAGCAGTGATAATTTCATCCTTACATCAACATACCGTGGAAAATCCACACACGGACCTACGAAAGTAGAATCCCGGAAAACGGCTTCCCTTGCCCAAAGGACCACGTTTTCCCACTCTTTCTCAATGGCGCCACTTCATTTTTTAGAAGAATAAAGAAACTTCATTATTCAATCTTTTTCCAAAGGGTTAATTCGGAAAACCATTGAAATTTTACAAAAAAAACTGTAGAAGATATTTACATACATAAAAACAAATGTAGTCAAGAAATCCTAATTCTAACTAAATTACCTATTTGTGCACTATAAAACAAAATTTCTCCGATGTTTTTTGAGAACCGTTCAAGTTTAAATCTCCAAGTGACCCGTATATCAGTCAAACATCGCACAAAAGTGATATGCTATTGGCTTGCAAGAAATAAAACCATCGTAAATATTAAACTAACATGAATCCTAAGCTACCTTTTTACAAAAATTACAATCCTCTATCGTTTTTTGAGGGTTCTTGGAACGATTTCAATGTTCCCTGACAACACACAAAAGTACCTAAAGCTAATCAATAAAATTATTTACAAATGGCAGCCAACAGAATAGCCATAGTTCGTAGTAAATTTCCGAAAGGAGCTAATCACCAGTCTATCCCGAAAAAAAATATATATTTTAAAATGTTTTTGAGAATAGCACATTAAAAAAACCAAATGGGGGAAAAAAACATCATGAATTACCAAACACTTAATCCTCACATTAAATAAAATACTTCTGAGAATCCTTTAATGTGGAAAAAAGTTTGTTAAAAGCTTTTATGAAAAAAAACATAAAGTGAAAGTTTATTTGCCTAGCAACAAATAATGCATCAATTTCAAGGTAGGTACTTATGTAAAATAAACAAAGCTAGATTTCTGTGAAAAAAATAAAACAAAATAATGATGCTTTCTCAAATGAATTCTCAAAAATGCATGTACATTTTATTGATATTAAAATTTCACAGAATTTTAAATCGTCAAAGTACATTTACGCAAATGCAAAAAACAAAAAGGAAGCGACCAAAATAGTGTTAAAATCAAAATAGACAGAAATACTAAATGTTAAAGAAAAAATGAAATTTGGCGTAAAAAATTAAAATATGACGAGGTTTCTTAGCAAATGATACAAGATTTAATGATTTATTTTTCAGGCTTCTCAAAGATTGCATGTCAATTTATATTGATATAAAAATTCTATCATAATTTTTAATCGTCAAAAGGACATTAAAGCAAAATGCAAAAGCAATCAAAACAAAAACAATTCACTCCAAAATCAGGGCAAGAAAACATATGACGTCATAATTACTACCGCACCAATGTGCGGCAGGCAGTCCCCTCCTTTTGCAAGGGGCACAGCAAAGCGGGCTTGTGCAGCCCGCTGAGTTGTGCCCCTCTTCCCCACAGGCGCCGGCCTATTGGTGGACAGACACCATAGCCCGCCTCCGCGCAGCGTGTCTTGCCCGACGCAGGGCTGCCCAACGGGCACGGGCGACGGACGGCGTAGACGACAGCGCTTACCAGCGATACCGGGCCGCCCGCAAAGAGCTTAAGCTAGCTATCAAGCGCAGCAAGGAGAGGTGCTGGGAAGAACTGTGCGAATCGGTGAATAACGACCCCTGGGGACTGCCGTACAAGATTGTACGACAGAAGCTACGGGGACGAGATCATGATCCGTTTCTCATGGACTCCCAGAACCTCACGAGCGTAATAGACGCTCTCTTTCCTGCGCATGAACGGAGGGTGGTAAGAGGCCTCGCTCCTTTGGGAGCGGACTTCGAACCATTCTCCCGGGCTGAGCTCGATGCGGCGGCGGCCAGGATCAAAACTGGAAGGGCGCCCGGACCAGACAATGTCCCGAACGAAGTCGTACTGTTGGTTGCCAAGAAGTTTCCCGATATGCTGTTGAGCGTGTACAACGCCTGCCTGGAAGAGGGTAGATTCGGTGACGCCTGGAAGAGGCAAAGGCTTGCATTGGTAAGCCCCCAAGCCACGACAAGGCCCGAACCATGAAGGGGGAACCTAACCTAACCTAACCTAACCTAACCTTTTTTTTTTTTTTTTTTTTTTTTTTTTTTCCTCGGGGGAAAGGAGGAGTGAATCTTCAAAAAGACACCCCCTGGCCCGTACCAGAGAGCGTGCCAGGTTTTTCAACTGACTAAACACTCCCCCCGAAGCAACTTCACCACACCTCGGAAAGCAGAATTAATTAATTAAGGGCGGAGAAGAAGCCAGCACCAAAGCCGCGTCGGCGGAGATGGTGCGGTAGCCGGAGATCACTCTCAGAGCGCTTCTTCTCTGGACGGCAGCCATCCTCTTCGTTAGGTTAGGTTAGGTTAGGTTAGGTTAGGTTAGGTTAGGTTCCCCCTTCATGGTTCGGGCCTTGTTGTGGCTAGGGGGCTTACGGTCTGCCGAAAAAATCTAGTGGGTGGTACTTAGATAGGCGCGTATCCTGGGCGGGTGGTAGGATAGGCGTCGGCAGACTTAACTAAAGCGAACCCGTCAAAACCCAAGGTGTAGAGGCAACGTGCCGATGGGTGTGTGGCTGCAGTGACGTTAAATGATCATGCACTAATAATGCATGCATCAATGCAGTCGTGAACGTTCCCTTGGAGGTACCTGCCGAAACCTCCAAGTATTCAGGCTTAGCCGGCCAAGCGGGGCTCTGGTCGGCTGGACGTGTATTTCCCTAGCTACTCGTGGGATTGAAATGGAAGAAATTATTAAAAAACTAAATAAGACGTTGACGGGCCTGCGAAAGGTCGAGGAGTTTATCGGAACACGAACCAACGTGCATGTACCGATTAAGACAGGAGTAAGGACGGCGTGCAATGAGTTGCAGGCGGTCCTGGACAGCCTCGTGGATCTGATCCGCGATGTTCGGGACGGTGACTGCCAGACCTCGCCGATGAAAGAAAGAGGCAAGGAGCCGTCAAAGCGGACGGAATCACCAAAGCGGCAAGAGCCGCTGAAGCGACAAGAGCCGCCAAAGAAGCGGCCAAAGAAGAAGAGGCTAAAGAAGCCTCCAGAAAGCGAGGATTCGCAGCAAGAGCAGCGGCCGCCCATCAACCACCACAGAGGCAACGACCGCAGCAGCAGCAGAAACAGCAGCAACGGCAGCAGCAGCAGCAGCAGCAGCAGCAAAAACAGCAGCAGCAGCAGCGGCGGCAGCAACAACAGACGCAGCAGCGGCAGAAACAACAGCAGCAGCAACAAGGACAATGGACCCTGGTAAAGAGTAAGAATAAAAAAGCTGGTAATAACCAAAAACGATTATCAAGGCCGGCGGAGAATATCACCATCTCCCCGGCCATCAAGTCGGACGACCCGCCCTCATACGCGAGGGTCCTCAGAAGCTTGGCTTCTGCGGGGGGGAAGGAAGACTCAGGCCTGCCAGTGGTGCACGGCATCCGAAAGGGTGCCGGCGGCTCACTTCAGATTCGCCTGGCCAAGGGTGAGACCCGGGGGCCGGCTCTGGAGAGACTACTGGCCGAAGTCGCTGGGCCTGACTTGGTGGTTAAGAGGCTGTCCCCAAAAAGGACAGTCACCATCAAGGACCTCTACGAGGGTGTAGAGGTCGGGGAAGTGAGGGCCTCCCTGAGCCGGGCTCTGGGGGGGGACATCGATGAAGTCGAGGTCCTTCCCCTGAGACCGACCCAGTGGGGGTCCTACATGTGCACGGCGAGGGTGCCGTGGACAACGAGGACAGATGCCCTCATTCGGGAGGGACATCTGAAAATCGGGCTCCTCCGATGCCGCTTACGTCCGAGGGTGGACGTGAGGCAGTGCTTCCGCTGCCTTGGGTTCGCCCACATTGCATCCCGGTGCAGTGTGGTGGGGCTCGGGAGCGGAAAGCTCTGCAGGCGCTGCGGAGCGGAAGGACATGCGGCGGCAGGGTGTAGTGCCGCATTGCACTGCGCGCCCTGCTCGAGGGCGGGTCATAGGGCCACGCACTGGTGCGGAAGCTCACAGTGCGAGGCGTTCCGACGATGTCTGTCTGAAAAATGTTTGAAGTAAAAATATTACAAATAAACCTGGGCCACTGTCAAGCGGCCCAGGATCTTATGTTTCAGGTGGTGCGAGAGAAGGGGGTGGACGTCGTCTTGGTGTCGGAGCAGTATCGTGACTGTTCCAGTCGCTGGTACTGTGACGGCGTCGGGTCGGCGGCCATCTTCTTCCCCTCTACGAGCCTGTGCGTCGCCAGGAGTGCTCCTGCCCCCGCTGCTCGCGGGTGGACCTGGGTGGAGGTGGCAGGCTGTAGAATCTACAGCTGCTACTTTTCCCCCAACCATCCGATTGAGCAGTTCGAGGAGGACCTGCGACGCCTCGAGGAGGACGTCCGGACGGCGTCGGTGCCTGTGGTGCTGGCGGGCGACTTCAACGCCTGGGCGACGGACTGGGGCTCGCCGGTGACGAACCGACGGGGTGCTCTCCTGTGTGAGGTGGCTTCGTGCCTACATTTGCTGCCTGCAAATGTCGGTGGGGAGTTCACCTTCCGCAGAGGCGCCACGGGTTCTGTCATCGACGTAACCTTCGCTGATGAAGGAATGATCGGACGGGTGAAGAACTGGCGTGTGCTCCCAGAACACACGCAAAGTGATCACCAGTACGTGACCTTCACTCTGGCGATAGGGCTGCGGGCCGTCGCCCCCGGCTTGAGGGCCGCCGCTACGGGATGGAGCCTCCGCTCCCTGGACCCCGAATCCCTGCTCACCGTCATCGAGGATGGCAGCCGAGAGATCGCGGCGGCGACCGGGGCGGAACAAAAGGTAAGTAGCCTGAGCGTGGTGGTGGAGCGGGCCTGCGACGCCTCCATGGTCCGGCGCGGTGGGCACTCCCTCAGGCGAAATGTTTATTGGTGGACTGAGGAGATTGCCGGCCTGCGTCGGTCATGCTTGGCTTCGCGGCGTCGTGCTCAGCGCTCGGGCTGGACGAGCCTCCAGGCAGTGGAGGATTTCAGGACGACGAAGAAGGCCCTGAAGAGCGCCATCAAGCGCAGTAAGGAAAGGTGCTGGGGGGAGCTGTGTGAGGAGGTGGATCGGGACCCCTGGGGTCTGCCGTACAAAATTGTGCGACAGAGACTGAGGGGACGGGATCTGGACCCTTACCTCAGCGATCCCCGGAACCTGACTGCTGTAATTGATGGCCTCTTCCCGCGCCACGACGACCGGCCGAGAACTGTGCGTTCTACTTCACCTGCGCCCGATCTCCAGCCATTCACGGCTGAGGAGCTTGAGGCTGCCACGAGGAAGGTAGGTACAGGTAAGGCCCCTGGACTTGACGAGGTCCCAAATGAGATCGTGCTGTTGGTGGCCCGGGGGTTTCCGGAAGTGCTGCTCGATGTGTACAACAAGTGCCTGGAAGAGGGCCTAGTCGGCGCCTCCTGGAAGAGACAGAGGCTAGTCCTCATTCTCAAAAAGGCGGTCGCGGACGGACCCTCTTCCTTTAGGCCGTTGTGCATGCTGGACGGCTTCGGGAAGCTCCTTGAGCGCCTCCTGCTCGGGAGACTACAGCTCATCCTGGAGGATCCGGAGCGGGGGCTCTCCGACCGACAGTACCAGGCGGGGCCGATCTACGGTGGACGCCGTCGGTCACGTGGTAAGTGTGATCCGAAGGGCGTGGGAGGGCACGGTGAAGAGTCACCGACGGGTCGTCATGATAGCGCTGGATATCAAGAACGCCTTCAACTCCGCGCGATGGGAACTTGTTCTCAGAGCGTTGAGAGAGGACTTCCGGGTACCAGACTATCTGATGGCAATGCTCGAGAACTATTTCGATGGCCGGACGCTGGAGTATCGTCACGGCCCTTCTGGCGTGGAAGAGAAGCGACGGGTGTCGTCGGGCGTCCCGCAGGGATCGGTCTTAGGACCCACCCTGTGGAATGCCCTGTACGATGGACTGTTGCGGACTGACATGCCGGAGGGGTCGAGTCTTGTTGCTTTCGCGGACGACATCGCGGTAGTGATCGAGGGTAAGACCTCCCGTGACCTCGAAATTTCAGGGAACGAGGCGCTTCGTCGGGTCAAGAGATGGCTCGACCGAGCCGGACTGCAGCTCGCAGTCCAGAAGATCGAGGCGGTGCTGTTCTGCCGAAAGCGGCGACCTCTTCTGCCTCGGCTGCTGCTGGAGGGCTTCGAGGTGCCGCTGAAGAAATCGCTGCGGTACCTGGGGATCCAACTCGATCGTGGTCTCCGTTTCGGAGAACACATCGAGCTGGCGGCCGCCAAGGCAAGCGGAGTGGCGATTCAGCTGGGGAGGCTCATGCCGAATGTGGGTGGACCGAAATCATGTAGGAGGAAACTCTTGCATGAGGTCGTTCACTCCATACTTCTGTATGGAGCACCCGTCTGGGCAAAGTCACTAGAGGTAGAACAGCACAGGAAGAAGATGGCTGCCGTCCAGAGAAGAAGCGCTCTGAGAGTGATCTCCGGCTACCGCACCATCTCCGCCGACGCGGCTTTGGTGCTGGCTTCTTCTCCGCCCGTAGACCTGCTGGCGCTGGAGCGCAAAGCGGTGTACGATTCAGGTAAGGGACCGCAGCATAGGGCCTTGACGATGTCGAAGTGGCAGGATCGCTGGAGTTCGGCAGCCAAGGGACGCTGGACGAACAGGCTTGTCGGTGACCTTGGGCCCTGGTGCTCGAGGAAACACGGCGACCTGAGCTTCCGGCTCACGCAGCTGCTGAGCGGACACGGTTGTTTCGGTGCCTATCTACATCGGATTGGCAAAGAAGCAACTGCAGCATGCTGGCACTGCGACTCGTCAAACGATGACGCGGAGCACACGCTGCTCTCGTGCCCCGCCTGGGCGGAACCGAGGCAGTCTCTCATGGCTGCCATCGGAACCGATCACCTGGGTGTGGACACGATGGTGGCGTCAATGCTCCAAAGCAAAGAGAACTGGAGTGCTTGGGAGGCCTTTGCCTCTCGTGTTATCGGCGTGAAGGAGGAGGCCGAGCGTGAGAGGCGGAGGCGCCCCAATCCAGAGGTCGCGTAACCCGACTTTGTAGTATACCCTTAAGGTAAGATAAACCACACCTCGATGTTTTGGTTAATTCTGCTTTCCGAGGTGTGGTGAAGTTGCTTCGGGGGGAGTGTTTAGTCAGTTGACAAACCTGGCACGCTCTCTGGTACGGGCCAGGGGGTGTCTTTTTGAAGATTCACTCCTCCTTTCCCCCGAGGAAAAAAAAAAAAAAAAAAAAAAAAAAAAAAAAAAAAAAAAAAAAAAAAAAAAAAAAAAAAAAAAAAAAAAAAAAAAAAAAAAAAAAAAAGGTTAGGTTAGGTTAGGTTAGGTTAGGTTAGGTTAGGTTAGGTTAGGTTAGGTTAGGTTAGGTTAGGTTAGGTTAGGTTAGGTTAGGTTAGGTTAGGTTAGGTTAGGTTAGGTTAGGTTAGGTTAGGTTAGGTTAGGTTAGGTTAGGTTAGGTTAGGTTAGGTTAGGTTAGGTTAGGTTAGGTTAGGTTAGGTTAGGTTAGGTTAGGTTAGGTTAGGTTAGGTTAGGTTAGGTTAGGTTAGGTTAGGTTAGGTTAGGTTAGGTTAGGTTAGGTTAGGTTAGGTTAGGTTAGGTTAGGTTAGGTTAGGTTAGGTTAGGTTAGGTTAGGTTAGGTTAGGTTAGGTTAGGTTAGGTTAGGTTAGGTTAGGTTAGGTTAGGTTAGGTTAGGTTAGGTTAGGTTAGGTTAGGTTAGGTTAGGTTAGGTTAGGTTAGGTTAGGTTAGGTTAGGTTAGGTTAGGTTAGGTTAGGTTAGGTTAGGTTAGGTTAGGTTAGGTTAGGTTAGGTTAGGTTAGGTTAGGTTAGGTTAGGTTAGGTTAGGTTAGGTTAGGTTAGGTTAGGTTAGGTTAGGTTAGGTTAGGTTAGGTTAGGTTAGGTTAGGTTAGGTTAGGTTAGGTTAGGTTAGGTTAGGTTAGGTTAGGTTAGGTTAGGTTAGGTTAGGTTAGGTTTTTTTTGATGTGGAGTTACGCTATTATTTGCCCTGCTTATCACGTACAAGGCTTATATCTTCAAGTGGATTGCATATTTCTATCTGTTCTAAGCTAATTAATTGAACGGTTGAAGTTCGTGGACGGAAAGGAAAGGAAGAGCGGCTGTGGCCTAGTGGGAACTTCTCCGCATTTGCGAGTTTGACGAGGGAACCACAGAAACCTCGTCAAGAGAAGCCGGACTACTCAGGAATCTTCGCAGGCCTTCCGTCACTCCAGAAGGGAGCTCGGCTTTTTTCTGATTACCCAGTTCATTTTATCTTACTATATCTATTAGAAAAGGCTGTGGTGATAGGTCCTTATGACCTATCACTGGATCTGATGTTTGAGGTCTTCATCTTGCTTCTGTGAAACACCTCTGAAAAAAAAAGGAGCATACATAGTTGAGCGTAAGCACATCTAATGGATTTTCCTGAAGATTTATAAGTCGACACGTTCTTTTAGCATGGCTTCCATTTTTATGCGGTATGGGCAGTCCCGAGAGTTGGCTCTGTGGTCGCAGACTTCTTTTTTCCCCTTGTTAATTTTTGAGCAGTTCCAGCAGTGAAGATCTGAGCTGGTGTCCCCTTTGGTGCATTCACGGCTTCTGTGCTCTCCAGCACAGTGCATGCATCGTTCTTTGATCTCCATACATCTGAGAGATGTATGGCCGTATCCAAGGCATTTGAAGCATTGAATGAGAGGGCTGCTGTCCTCGACGTGGACCCTCTGGAAGCCGATGCAAATCCGTTCCCTAGCAATCATGGCGCTCCGTATTTCTTTAGTGACACCAAGAATGATGTTACGAAGCCGATTGTTCTTGGGGTTCTTGTAAGTTCGCATAATAGTGATGTCATTGTCCCCCTTGATTGCTTCCAAAACTGAGTCATTCTGACACTTAATCATCTCGATAACTTCCTCGTTTTTCGTCTCTGTCTCCACCCCCTTGAGGACCACAGATGGTCTTAGACGTTTGCCCTCCTGGGCCGACAGCCTACCTTTGGTAAGTTCAGGTAGTGCCTCCTTCAAGACTTGTACATCTTTTTGAGTTGGGCACCTAACGATTACCTTGTTGTCCTTGGCGCTGTACATGGCCGAGACTCCGACCCTGAGTTGTGCAGGTTTGACTTGTTGCCTGAAAGTGTCCTGTATTTCTTTGCACGTTTGCGTTTTGTCAGATGCGCTTACAATAAGCGCATGAGACGCAGCAGCCTTGGTAGGCAAGTTCAACTTGAGAGCAGTGGAGTAATCATTTTGGGGCCGGGCAAGTTCGTCAACCTTAGCGGCCAATCCAGCAATTTGGTTCTTAATCTCGCTAAGATCGGTGGGGTTCATGGTGGGTGTGATGACCTGGTGTGGGTCATCTCTTGAAAAACCATTAGATAGAGCCTCAATCTGTGTCACCCATTCGACAATGTCGCGAGATTTTGCTTTTTTGAGGATCTGTTGGCACAAAATCCCAATTTGTGAAGCAATTGAGGGTAACGACACAGAATTTCCGGGTGATGGCGGAGAGAGGGAGCGAGAGGCTCTGGCTCTCGAGGTCTGCCTCTGAGACGATGGAGGGGTATGTAACATCTTTGCGTTACATACAAACAAAAGAACACGAAATAATTTTTTTATATAAAAAGTGTACACACAATAATCGAAAAAAAAATTCTTTGAAAATTTCGAAAAACACCAAATGATGCGCAGAAAAAACACTTTTTCTTTATATAACTAACACAATAAAGCAAGGCGCATCTAAAGAGCCTAGTATAACCGCAATGTGATGCCACTTTGCAAAGTTTGCAAACACGTGGTTTTCACTTAATCACTAATATCTTGAAAACTGCAAGTCGCACAGGTATGCGTAAGCTATCAAATTTAGTGGTCTCAATGCGGCGCGCACACTGATGAACAGTTTGCAGTTCTAAGACTCCCCAGAAGGGCAGCGTTCCAAAAAACAATGATTTTTTCTCCAGTTTTTACACAAAATAGTCAATAAATCAATAAATTGCACACAAAAAACACTTTTTCTTTATATTAACTAACACAGTAAGGCAAGGCGCATCTAAAGGGCCCAATATAACCTCAATGTGATGCCACTGTAAAAAGTTAGCAAACACGTGGTTTTCACAAAAACACTAATATCTTGAAAACTGAAAGTCGCACAGGTATGCGTTCACTATCAAATTTAGTGGTCTTGATGCAGCGCACACACAGAAGAACAGTAAGGAATTTTAAGACTGCCCCGAAGGGCAGCGTATCGGAAAACGAATATTTTTCTCGAGTTTTTTCACTAAATAACTAAAAGCACTATAAATTTATTAACAAAACACAAGTTTTTTTTTTTTTTTTTTTTTTTGCATCATTATATGCGGCAAAGCAAGACGCAACTTTAAGACACAAATCGGTACGATCCGACACAAATAGCCGATGTTTGGATTTTTCCAATACGGAGCGCGAGAAACACGTGGTGCTGCGGCGGACGCTGGACTGTGGTTAGGTTAGGTTTTTTTGGTGTGGGAGTTGCGAGAGGATCACCTTGCTTATCACGGACAAGGTTTAAAATTCTGAGAGATTAGACACGGTTTGTCATTTCCCTTGTGGGTTTTTCTATGTTTCGTCTTTTCCTTGTTAGTGTAGGGATGGGATGGAAAGCGTCCGTGCACGACTTTATTGGAACCATCCCGGCATTCGCCATTACGACTGAGGAATCACGGTAAACTCAGTCGGGATGGGCGGCTCATTGGCCTTCCGGTTTGGTTAAATTAACCTCCGGCATCTCATTACCTATATGTGATGTCTGTTTGTATTAGTCTGTTCGTGTCTGTGTTAGTGCAAGTGTTTGTGTCTCCTTTACATTTTCCTCGTTTATTTTTCTCATTATTTTATAAATAGTTCCAAAATAGTCAAAAATTGTTTTTGTGTATGAAGAATCCAATATTAATTTTCTGATTTCACTGAGATTTTGAACGTTGATGTTATATCTATTTTCCAGATTGAATTTGGTTTTTTCAAGGAAGGGACAATCAAAAAGCAAATGAAGGACAGTTTGTTCACTTTGGTTGTTACATGGACAGGTGTTTATAGTTAGAATTTTAAATCTATACAGGTAACTGCGGAAGAAACCATGCCCAGACAGGAACTGGGTCGTTTCGTAAGTCGGTGAATACACTCTGGCTAATAACATTGCTTCTTGTATGTTTTGGAAGAACATCCTTGTGGTGCTTCCTGCAGTATCCCGTAGATATGCGTCGTTCCAGTCCGACAAGGTTTTTGCCTTTAGTTCTCCTCTAGCATGGCTGATTGGGTAACTATCGTAGGCAGGTTTCAACTTTAAAGACCCAGCTGCTCTTGCGAGTTCATCCGCTCGATCGTTTCCAGGGTCGTCGGAGTGGCCTTTGACCCACCGGAATACGATTTGGTTGCCGCCATCTCTGGCTCGGTCGCACAGCGAGAAGATCTCTCGAACGATCGGGTTGAGGCTCGTGCTGTCGGCTATTGCGGTCAGGCCGGAGAGTGAGTCCGACTCGATTCTAATCGTCTCGTGGTTCATCCTCTTGTGCACAACCCATTCCACCGCCGCTCGTATGGCCACCAGCTCAGCCTGGAAAACGGAGCAGTAATCCGCGAGCTTTATTTTTTTCGAGTGTACAACTGTTCCCTCCTTGTATGTCACGAATCCTGCACCCACTCTGCCTTCCAGGCGGCTGCCGTCTGTGTATATGTTGTAGTTCACGTTGGTTCTCTCGGCTTGCTCTTCTATCTGCTCTCCACGCAGAGATGCTGGGTGCGGCAACTCTCTCCAGTCCACGATTTTCATACAGGTTCTGTCCGCAGGTAAAGTAGACAACGGATTCCCGTGTTGCACCCCACGCAGTGCGGACATTTCCAGGATTCGCAGGTGTAGAGGAGGGATCCCAGATATTGCCATTGCAGAGTTTAGGGACATGGTACGGTATCCGCGGCAGATTCGGATGAGTATCGGTCTCAAAGCTTGGTTTAGTTTTTTCCTGATAACTTTCCGCGCGCACGCTTCTCCCCACACACTGGAGCAGTATAGGGCAATCGGCTCCAAGGCTCCCCTGTAGAGGGTCCTGAGCACTTCCGAGGAGAGTCCCCATGTCGGTTTTGCAGCTCGGCTGATTGCTCCAAAGATTTTGGTTATCTTCTGGCACACGTGATCCACGTGCTGCGACCAGTTCAAGTTTTTGTCCACAACAACCCCCAGGAGCTTGAAACTGTCAACAATTTTGAGGCTTGACAGACCAAGGCGGAGTTCCGGTTCGCGGTTCACCCGTTTTCGGGTGACGCACATCGCTAGACTCTTCGGAGCCGAGAATTGCAGCTTGCATCTTATGCTCCATTCGCGAATTGTACTCAGGGCGTTGTTCGCCCGCGTCTCGGCTTCGACCATAGTTCGTCCAACCGCGATCATAGTTATGTCGTCTGCGTAGGCCTGGACGTGTATCTCGTCGCCGAAGCTCTCTTGGAGCAAGTCGTCGACGATCAGGTTCCAAAAGAAGGGCCCACACGCGGATCCTTGCACGCATCCCAGGGACGTCGTCTTGCGCACGACAGTGTTACCGAAGACGAGTCGGACTCTTCTATCTGAGAGGTAGGACTGGATCAGCAAATACAAATTCCTCGGGCAGCGTTTCTTCTTCAACTGTTCCAGGAGGAACGGCCACCATGCGTGGTCGAACGCCCCTTTGATATCCAGCGAGACTACCAAGGCGATCATCTTCCTGCCGCGAGCGTCTTTCAGGACCGATGTTATCACATTGAGAGCGTCTTCGGCGGATCTCTGTCGGGTAAAGCCGTATTGGTTGTCGCTCATGAGGCGGCGATCAGCGCTAAAAGCCCATGTCAATCTTCCGACTATCATCTTTTCAAGTACGCGACCCATGACTGGTAGAAGCCCTATAGGACGCAGTGATCCGATATCGTCCGAGGGCTTCCCATGTTTGGGGATTAATACAACATTAGATTCTTTCCAAGAAGTCGGGAAGCAACCGGTCTTGAGGCATGCATTCATCATATTTAACACGTAGTCTAGGTGGGACCCAACAGTGCGCTGGCAGATGTCTGAAGTGAAGCCATCCAGACCGGGAGCCTTTTTGGGACTGATGCCCTGCAAAGCACGCAGGACCTCGCCCGCGGTAAAAATGACGTCATCGTTGGTGTCTGGCATCAAAAGGCTGGACTCTCTGATCCGCGAGTGCAGAGGCGAGTCAGACGCAGGATCGTCGTCCGGAAAAAAATGATTTAGCAGTGCCGCCGCGGTAGCTGCCTCACTGCCGAAACCCCTGCCATTAATTTTGACAGTGCTGGGGACCGGTAAGCTTCGCTTGGCAGTTATTCTGGTCAGCATTGACCAGACCGTCTCGCGGCTCTGTATGCGGCAAAACTCCTTCCAGCTGGCCGTCTTCGCAGCAGACACAGCACTTCTAAATTCTTCTCTGGCCTGAAGGTAAGCGGGCAGTGTCAGCAGTCGCCGGACGACACCAGAGTTCCTAAATCTTCTTTTGGCGACAGTGACCTTCCTCTTCAAGAGCTGCAAATCGTCGCTCCACCAAGGACACGCACGACCAGCAAAAGTCTTGATGTGAGGAATGGCACCTTCACAAGCCGCCTTAATGACCATGCTGAAGTCATTGCACCGTCGTTCGACGTCTCGATGTGATACGGAACTCAGCATTTCGTCAGCACACTGAGCCGTCTCCCGCATGATCCGCGAGAACTTTTCCCAGTTTGCCCTGGAAGTGGCGTAGATTCTTGTTGCTTTGCTTGTGTGTGAACGCACATTGGCTGGAGTTAATTCGAAAGTGATAGCCTGATGGTCGGAGAAACTATCAGTTGAAGTGTCAACTCGCCACATAGTTATAAAATCAACAATTCCAATACTACAAAGCGAGACGTCTATCCAGGACACTAGCCTACGGTTGCCTCTAATTGTGTCGAATGTTGGTGTAGATCCCTCGTTGAGAACACTCCAGTTGAGTTCGGCACACAAATCCGTGACCGCAGCACCCCTGGGGTCCGTTCTGGGACTGCCCCACCATGTGCTTTTGGCCCCACCATGGTTAGGTTAGGTTAGGTTAGGTTAGGTTAGGTTAGGTTAGGTTAGGTTAGGTTAGGTTAGGTTAGGTTAGGTTAGGTTAGGTTAGGTTAGGTTAGGTTAGGTTAGGTTAGGTTAGGTTAGGTTAGGTTAGGTTAGGTTAGGTTAGGTTAGGTTAGGTTAGGTTAGGTTAGGTTAGGTTAGGTTAGGTTAGGTTAGGTTAGGTTAGGTTAGGTTAGGTTAGGTTAGGTTAGGTTAGGTTAGGTTAGGTTAGGTTAGGTTAGGTTAGGTTAGGTTAGGTTAGGTTAGGTTAGGTTAGGTTAGGTTAGGTTAGGTTAGGTTAGGTTAGGTTAGGTTAGGTTAGGTTAGGTTAGGTTAGGTTAGGTTAGGTTAGGTTAGGTTAGGTTAGGTTAGGTTAGGTTAGGTTAGGTTAGGTTAGGTTAGGTTAGGTTAGGTTAGGTTAGGTTAGGTTAGGTTAGGTTAGGTTAGGTTAGGTTAGGTTAGGTTAGGTTAGGTTAGGTTAGGTTAGGTTAGGTTAGGTTAGGTTAGGTTAGGTTAGGTTAGGTTAGGTTAGGTTAGGTTAGGTTAGGTTAGGTTAGGTTAGGTTAGGTTAGGTTAGGTTAGGTTAGGTTAGGTTAGGTTAGGTTAGGTTAGGTTAGGTTAGGTTAGGTTAGGTTAGGTTAGGTTAGGTTAGGTTAGGTTAGGTTAGGTTAGGTTAGGTTAGGTTAGGTTAGGTTAGGTTAGGTTAGGTTAGGTTAGGTTAGGTTAGGTTAGGTTAGGTTAGGTTAGGTTAGGTTAGGTTAGGTTAGGTTAGGTTAGGTTAGGTTAGGTTAGGTTAGGTTAGGTTAGGTTAGGTTAGGTTAGGTTAGGTTAGGTTAGGTTAGGTTAGGTTAGGTTAGGTTAGGTTAGGTTAGGTTAGGTTAGGTTAGGTTAGGTTAGGTTAGGTTAGGTTAGGTTAGGTTAGGTTAGGTTAGGTTAGGTTAGGTTAGGTTAGGTTAGGTTAGGTTAGGTTAGGTTAGGTTAGGTTAGGTTAGGTTAGGTTAGGTTAGGTTAGGTTAGGTTAGGTTAGGTTAGGTTAGGTTAGGTTAGGTTAGGTTAGGTTAGGTTAGGTTAGGTTAGGTTAGGTTAGGTTAGGTTAGGTTAGGTTAGGTTAGGTTAGGTTAGGTTAGGTTAGGTTAGGTTAGGTTAGGTTAGGTTAGGTTAGGTTAGGTTAGGTTAGGTTAGGTTAGGTTAGGTTAGGTTAGGTTAGGTTAGGTTAGGTTAGGTTAGGTTAGGTTAGGTTAGGTTAGGTTAGGTTAGGTTAGGTTAGGTTAGGTTAGGTTAGGTTAGGTTAGGTTAGGTTAGGTTAGGTTAGGTTAGGTTAGGTTAGGTTAGGTTAGGTTAGGTTAGGTTAGGTTAGGTTAGGTTAGGTTAGGTTAGGTTAGGTTAGGTTAGGTTAGGTTAGGTTAGGTTAGGTTAGGTTAGGTTAGGTTAGGTTAGGTTAGGTTAGGTTAGGTTAGGTTAGGTTAGGTTAGGTTAGGTTAGGTTAGGTTAGGTTAGGTTAGGTTAGGTTAGGTTAGGTTAGGTTAGGTTAGGTTAGGTTAGGTTAGGTTAGGTTAGGTTAGGTTAGGTTAGGTTAGGTTAGGTTAGGTTAGGTTAGGTTAGGTTAGGTTAGGTTAGGTTAGGTTAGGTTAGGTTAGGTTAGGTTAGGTTAGGTTAGGTTAGGTTAGGTTAGGTTAGGTTAGGTTAGGTTAGGTTAGGTTAGGTTAGGTTAGGTTAGGTTAGGTTAGGTTAGGTTAGGTTAGGTTAGGTTAGGTTAGGTTAGGTTAGGTTAGGTTAGGTTAGGTTAGGTTAGGTTAGGTTAGGTTAGGTTAGGTTAGGTTAGGTTAGGTTAGGTTAGGTTAGGTTAGGTT
This sequence comes from Agapetus fuscipes, assembly GCA_951799405.1. Taxonomy (NCBI): domain Eukaryota; kingdom Metazoa; phylum Arthropoda; class Insecta; order Trichoptera; family Glossosomatidae; genus Agapetus; species Agapetus fuscipes. The sequence continues at coordinate 17,370,367 of OX637348.1, forward strand.
AGGTTAGGTTAGGTTAGGTTAGGTTAGGTTAGGTTAGGTTAGGTTAGGTTAGGTTAGGTTAGGTTAGGTTAGGTTAGGTTAGGTTAGGTTAGGTTAGGTTAGGTTAGGTTAGGTTAGGTTAGGTTAGGTTAGGTTAGGTTAGGTTAGGTTAGGTTAGGTTAGGTTAGGTTAGGTTAGGTTAGGTTAGGTTAGGTTAGGTTAGGTTAGGTTAGGTTAGGTTAGGTTAGGTTAGGTTAGGTTAGGTTAGGTTAGGTTAGGTTAGGTTAGGTTAGGTTAGGTTAGGTTAGGTTAGGTTAGGTTAGGTTAGGTTAGGTTAGGTTAGGTTAGGTTAGGTTAGGTTAGGTTAGGTTAGGTTAGGTTAGGTTAGGTTAGGTTAGGTTAGGTTAGGTTAGGTTAGGTTAGGTTAGGTTAGGTTAGGTTAGGTTAGGTTAGGTTAGGTTAGGTTAGGTTAGGTTAGGTTAGGTTAGGTTAGGTTAGGTTAGGTTAGGTTAGGTTAGGTTAGGTTAGGTTAGGTTAGGTTAGGTTAGGTTAGGTTAGGTTAGGTTAGGTTAGGTTAGGTTAGGTTAGGTTAGGTTAGGTTAGGTTAGGTTAGGTTAGGTTAGGTTAGGTTAGGTTAGGTTAGGTTAGGTTAGGTTAGGTTAGGTTAGGTAGGTTAGGTTAGGTTAGGTTAGGTTAGGTTAGGTTAGGTTAGGTTAGGTTAGGTTAGGTTAGGTTAGGTTAGGTTAGGTTAGG